>CM076570.1:1152336001-1152727446 GCA_034641835.2 Pinus albicaulis
AGATCTTTTCCAAAGTAGCAGCGTCCATAAGAAGTTGGCGCTGAAAGATAAGTTCATAAAAATCAAAATGGAGAAGGGCGATTGTTGGGTGTTAGACTCCTATACAAATAGGTGTCATATATCATGATTGAATTGATAGGCTATGTAATATGCTCATACCTTTTCTTGTTGCAAAGGTTTTTCATATTGTCAAATAATCAAAAAATTTAAAAAATGTAAAGAGGGTAAACCTTAAAAGAAAAATCAAAGAATGAAAAAATAAAAATGGCCAAAAAAGTGAAAGAAAAGGAACCCCACCAAAAGAAATGCCAAGGAAAGTGCGCAAGTCTAAATGCCACTACTTTTTGCTCTTATGTAAATAAACAAATTGTGTGCAACTTGTATCTTATGCCACAATTTATGAATATTCAAACGGTTTAAGCTTGGCTAGTTCATCTTTCAATTTTATGTTTTAGAGATAGAGAATAAAATCTGACCAAACAGTTTAATCTTGGCAGAAAAGTAGATAGGTAGAGTAAATAAAGGAGCTCAACAGTTTAATCTAAGCCCTTGGATGTAATAAGGTTAGAATTAGATAGATTTCCACATGTAAAAGAAAAAGTGTGATAAGGGTTTGCCAGTCTAAGTGCACCCTTATAAAAAAGAAAAAATGGTAGGTTAAAGTAGGTAGGGTACGTAGATGTTGTTGAAAAATTACATGTGATGGATAATCACTCTAGATGTGTTAAATCTTTACTTTCATCACAAGTGCAAAGGCATACACTACACTGGAATAATTTCAAGCAAAGAAAAGTCAAATTATTAACTTCCCTTCTCATTTTTCCCTAAAAATTTCACTAATTTCCCCTTAGTACTAAGGCATTTGAAAATTAGAGGGGCTCAAGGCATTTCCTTGACTTTTGGAGGGACCGAACCCTCGACCCAATAATTGGGAAAAGCCTAAGTACTTAAAACCATTCATAATGTCATTCATTCAATTCTAAAAATCTTTTCCTAAGTAAAATCCTATTTTACTTAGGAAAATTATGCAATATTTCACAAAAAACCCTATTCATGCAAGCATAAGTTAAATACATTAACCTAATGTTTTACACTTAGCGCTTCCATTCATTTTTCATATTAATTTTTAAATTTATTATTTAAATCCCTATGAAAATTCACCCATCCCTGTATTAATTTAATAATAAAATTCCCAAATATTATATATCTCGCCCTGTTGGTTGAAATATAACCTTAATATGGTGTTTAATTAATCAAATTAAAAACCCGACACCCCTCCGTATTAAAAAAGGGATTAATTAACCCTCATGGTTAATTAATAACCTACTTAACCAATAATAATTCCCATGATGCGACTATTTCATAATAAATTACATTGGGCCGGCCCTGTTATTTCCCTGCCATCTTGCCAACCCGACCGCCGTTTGATCAACCAACCTGCGATCAATGGTCATCATACATATCATTGCTCCCCCACATCTGAACGATAACATGCAATGGCCAAGCGGTTTTCTGAACAGTGCCGCGCCACGTGTCATGTATTGTATGGAACCGCTCACCCTCCGCTGAAAACCGCTTATCCCCAAAAGTTGTGCGATGGATACCGCTTACCGCTTGCCTCCTACAACAAAGAAACCGTACTTTCTGACGTCATCCACTAAAAAAATAAAAAACCTGCCAATCTTTGACTTTGCAAATAAAACAAATAAACCCGCGTCATTGTCACTATCCCGTGTAGTGACCAGTGTCCCATGCAACGAATTCCAAAATCAACTGTCGAAGATTGTCAACTGCCACCTTGCTGAGGAAAACTGCAGTCGAATAATCCAAAATTAATCCGCCATAGCCAACACCTGTTTTCGTTATTGTTTATTTTTCGGAAAACAGGTATTTACCTAAATTCCCGTTGAACTTTGCAAAATCTTGGTTTTTTTTTTAATTCCACACGAAAAAACTGAAACAGGGTTCAAGATTGGTCTTCATTTCATTCCTCAATTCCCAAAATTGTAATTGCATTCCCAAACCTGTGATTGTGCCCGTTTTTTCATCCGAACCCAAATTCATTTCTGAATCCACAAGAACCAGAAATGGAAATTCCCGTGGGTTTGAATGTCGCACCCCTGAATGCCCCTCATAGATATTTAGACTATCTGCCTCTAGCAGATAGAGATTTCCAAATTAAAGACCTTGTCCTCAGTGAAAATCCTCTTCGAATTTTTTGCCACTGCAGAGATAGCTACCTGAACGGCTCTGACATTTTTGGACTATGGGAATCTAATCTTGTAATGTATCTTCTCCCCTCAGTCCACATTTTTCCTGAAATAATCTATTACTGCCATGCCAATTATGATCCCAATCAATGAGCAATCTTGTCCCCGAGTCAAACCGTCCTTTTCCCAATAACTTCTCAGTCTATCAACGAAATGTTACAGTTTCAGCCTAGTCAAGCCCTGACTCCCCTTTCCATGGGAGAGTTACTTGAGAAATTGGCCAATTTATCCCAAGAAGAGTTGAATCACCTCTGCCAAACTTTCATGTTGCTAGAACATCAGCCCAAAAGCCCTCCCCCTTATGGATATACCTTTTTACTGATGTGGGCAGACTCATTTTGAATATGATATCTTCTGTAATGGGTTTCAATACTAGTGAATATGTTGATCAATTAACCCTAGTATTGTTGTCAATTTTTACCCCTGGACAACCCCCTACTTTCAAGTATGATTTTTCTTCCTACATTGTTGATAAAATCCATGATCAGTTCATGAGATTATAAAATGAAAAAGTTTTCAAATATTCCTCTATTATATACCATCTCATGCTTTCCTATCAATCAAAGAGTTTCGCTTTCCATGTCATGAAACTTGATGCCAAAGGAAATCCTAGGTCTTTAATCTTTTGGTCTACAATCACTCATAATTCCTCTGATTTTCCTTATTCTTACAATGAGTTCATTGACCTATTTGTGCACCTTGAAACCACCTTATTAACAGGAGTCTCCCCTCCTAGGGTCAATAGTGATATCAAGAAAATTCTCCAACTCTCAAAGAAATACAGGATAGGTGATTGGTACCTATACCGGAATCACACAGAAATTAGAATATATGGGTGTGAGTTATGTCCTTTCAAGTTACCAAAATATGTCCCAATGAGGCTCTTTGCCTTAGAATATTTCAGACATATGATAAATTTAGACATAGTCCATTTTTGCAATGCAAAGAAAAAAGCTCAACTCAGAATTAAGAGTCAATTAGGCCCTTTTGTTTGTAATTCTAGGGATGCCAGAAAAGAAGCTAAAAGAATCCTAGAAGACTATCTCAAATTGCAAAAAAGTTTCTACTCGGTACCTTATGACCGAAACAACTTTATTTGTGATAGGAGGATGAAAAAAAATTTGCACCATACTTTCATCATAGAATCCCAGAAATTGAACAATATGCCAATATGGATGAATGGATGGAAGGGACATTGATAGAACAAGATAGTGAACAGGTCAGTGTTGAAAATGTTATGAAAGACCTTGAAAAAATACTTGACCTAGACTCTTTTGGATAGGTGGAAAGACCAGGTATTGGTCCTTCTTCTGCTGGAACTTCTCAGCAAAATTTATTGGAAATCAGTGCATCAGCCACAGTAGCATCTAAGGGGAAGGAGAAGGAGACTGATATACAAGTTACAAAAAAATTCAAAATGGTAGAAAAACCTAAAAATTCTAAGGAACAAGGCCAAATACAGACTTCCCCCACTCAGATTAATGTGGTAGAAATTTCAATTTTGCAAACTCTTGTCAATGAAGAAAAAGGTAAAAAGAGAGATGAAAAAACAACTACCCCTATCAATGGATCTTCAGAACAA
The DNA here is from genome assembly GCA_034641835.2 of Pinus albicaulis. Taxonomy (NCBI): domain Eukaryota; kingdom Viridiplantae; phylum Streptophyta; class Pinopsida; order Pinales; family Pinaceae; genus Pinus; species Pinus albicaulis. The sequence continues at coordinate 1,152,339,854 of CM076570.1, forward strand.
CCTGATGTTAAAAGACAAAAATTAAATCCTCTTCCAGAAGTAGAATCTGTTCAAGAAATCCCTGATAGTCAGAGGAGAGAAGAATTAGGTAGTCAGCAAACATGTACAATCAATGGGACATCCACTAATTCACAGAGAAAAGAGCTACAAAGGTAGCAAAGTGCAGAAGTATCTTCTTTCAAACCACCAATGAAAGATGCCTGGGATATTAAAAGGACATTTATAAATATAAAGGCCAGAAATGATCCACTAAGACTTTAGGTCTATAATCAATATTTGAATATGGCTCCTAAAAATCAACAAAGATTGATGTCAGCCTATGACATCCAACAGGGTAAAATGGTAATGAGTCACTTCAAACCCAAAGTGCAACAGCCTCAAATAGCTGCAGATTATATCAGAAATAATTTTGAAGTCATAGCAAAGGATATTCATCCTTTGGATCAGATTGAGCTGCACAAACAAACAGGTGAAATGGTTTATTCTACTCTAACTGATAAATCAATGATGACCCAAAAATTACAGGATTCTTTGGAGAATACTAATGCACAATTGCATCTTGAAAAAGCCTCTTCTCAGCCTAAGGACAACAGAATAAAGACTTTGGTAGAAATAATTATTAGATTGAGTCATAATCCCAAAGATGTCAAGGGTATAGAAGCCTTGATTAAGAAGAAAGATGATGATATTGCAGCCTTGAGAAAACAACTGAAGTTACCATCCTCAAGGCATCCACAGACTGCAAAAATTATAAAGCAAAACCCTGAAGAAGAATTGATGGATTTGCTCTTGAAACTGAATGAGAAACTAAATGAGACTGAAAAAGAGCTTGAAAAGGCATTAAAAGACAAGCAGCCTAATATTCTAGCATCTACAACAGAAGTGATTACAGGTACAACAACAACAGGTCAGTCAACAGAATTATTACAGGGAAATACTTCCAATTTAAACACTAAAGAATTAATAAAATCAATGGAGGAATTGAAACTCCAAGTGACAGAGCTCCAAAGAACAAAGGTACAATTCACCACTTTAGAAAAAAAAAATGATCTCTCGAAGATAAGTGTTGCAGTAAAAACAAGAGAGGTCAACAGATTAGAAAAATTGGTCAAAGCATTGGAGAAGGATCTCACATTGGAGAAGCCTTTGAAGGAATAAAAGAAATTCTTTGGACCAACATCATTTAGTCAATAAATGATGTCTGGCCATCAATTCAAATACTGTATGAACATAATGACTTAGTTAAATTGGCTCTGGAAGAAATTCTAAAAGCAAGAGAAGAATTAGGAAACATGCTTGAAGAAGCCAATGAACTTATACACTTTTTGAATACTAAGAACATAAATCAACTTGAAGAACTAGGCATTCAAGATAGAACAGGAACAATTTTGGAGATAAAAAGAGTTTTTACTAAAAGAACTCTGATGCAGAATCTAGAAAGAAGATGCTCTGATATGCGGGAAGAAATCAATGTCTTCACAAAAATATTGGATATTCTGTTGAATAAAGGATTGCCAAGTCCTTTAGTTTTAGATGATAAACTAATGAACCTTGAAAGTTATGTTGAGAAATTGGACAAGCATGCTGCCAATCAGGCCAATTCCTCAACTAGTTCATCAACAACAGCAGCATTGCCTATAGGCAAAATTCTTCATGAAAGATTGGAAAATTTGTTTTATCTCGAGCATGAGGTAAAGCATTTATTCCCAACTCAGCCTACTTTCTTCAGATATACAGAGACAAATGAAACTTTGAGGAAGCTGCAAAGAACCAGAATACCAGAAGCTCAATGGTGGGAAGAAATGTTAGAACTTTTGTAAAAATTATCCTTACATGAATTTTTGATTATTTACTATAGTAAGTCATGATAAGAAGGATAAAAGGTTAAACAGAGGTCAAAGTGTATCAATGCAGATAAAAAATATCAGTAAAACAGAGTAGCCAGCATAGAGTTACTAAAGAGGACAACAACAAGCCAAATCATAGGGCCTGCCTCCAGCACATTCTTTTAAAAAGGGAACAACACAACATCGATTATCTTTTATCTTATCCACGAGACCATCTGTCTCTAGTTTGTTGTAAAATACTCAGGAGTCATCCTAGATTATATCTCAATTGGTTATAAGATATTTTTTATATTTTTTTGTATAAATACTCCCTCAATTGGAGTATTGGGGGGTGGATTCTTAGACTTTGTTGTAATACTGATTATTTTGGAATAAAGTGCTATGGGAAAAATTTCGCATAGCTAGTTGGATAAAGAATTGATGCAAAGGACTTTTCACAGGATTCTTGAGTCAGATACTGGATCAATAAGTCTTCTATCTCTTATGTTTTAAAGTTTTATATTTGTTTATGATACCATCTATGTTTCATGTCTAAATGATAAACGAAAAAGAATAATTCAGAAAGTGCTTGAGTGCAATCTATTTTCAATCATTGTTATTATTAATGTTTTCTTCTGAACTAGTATGAACAGTGAATTCTTAATTGATCCTGTTTCCTAGTTTATTCATTTTGATTATTTGGTAAATAATTCTTAATTGCTCTTTATTAATAATCATTCAAGCTCACTCTTTCGAATATGATGAAGGACTCTTAATTTCCCTTCACCCATTTTGAGTCCATTCCATTCATTTTAGATCTTAAATTGTTCCCTATCTGATTACCTTGCATTGTGAAACCATCTCTTGTTTAGAAACTTAATCTAGTTAAGCCATATTTCTTTGACTCCATTAGCCCAATGGCCTAAATTACTCAGTCTTACCCTCAGCTATAGAATTTCATCACCCAAATTTCAATCAAAATCCCTGAACTTTCATAACTAGCCTAATATATTTCAAAACAAAGCTAAATCTTACAGAGAGAGCCCTCTCTGGGTACATATTGGTTAGATTCTGTACCTAAAAGTTGGTTTTTGGTTACCTCGGACCCCTTTCCTCTTCCAACAACTTCAAGGAAAATCTAAGTGCTAACATAGTGGCGACTCCACTAGGGAACTGAATAATTTTATTGTTACTATGGTTTACTTTATAAACTACAGACGGAGCTTGAAGTTAGCCAGGTAGCCTTTGAACTGCTTTTGCTCTTCAATTGCATAAGTAAATAAATGCTGCTTCAGTCTATCTCCGGTTTAGTTTATGAACTGAACATTTTGTTTCAAACATTTGATCAGTTCCTCTAGTCAAATAAATCTTTAAGAAAATTTAAATCCAATATCTAAAACTTCTTAAAGTGATTGTTGAAGTTGTATTGTTCATTCCATTTAGACAAAAAACCAAAAAATATCACCTAGAAACCTGGCTTCAGAAAGGACTCATTACACCAGGGCTAATCCTGACCCAAATCCACCACTTGTGTCTGAAAATCCGAATCTGATCCCCAGAATTCTTAGGAGACAAGAGAGTCAAGAAAGTTTTGGTAGTTCTAGACCTCTCTATAGATCAATATCCTGTCCTGTGAAGTGGATTTACCTTGAGGACGAACCTTTTGATGAGCAATTTGAAACCTCTTTATTTGTAAATTTTTTTGAATCTGAGTTGTCCAATTTGGTTCCAGACCCAGTATTTATTGAAGATTTACAATTTGAATTTGTTACTTCACATATTGATAAACATTTGCGAGATTCCATACAATCTGAGCTTACCTCTGAAGGAACATCAAATCTTTCTGTGATCGCTTCAGCTTCTCTAAGTTCATCAAACTTTCCTCAAAAATCTCAACCTCAAACCACCCCTTCTACTCCTCCATCCACCACTCTCAGACCAACCTCACCTGTTATTTCATCGTTACCTCCTGCAATGAAAAACATATATGCTCCTTTGGTATTACTAGCCAATCTAGGGGCTATGCCCCAAGACTACCAAACTAAAATCACTCCCTTTGATGGTTCTGGTACTTACACTGCACAACAGCATACTAAAAATATGACCGATTATTTCGTAATTTATGAAATAGATGCTGATGCTGTAAGAATGAGAATATTTGTCCAAAGTCTTACTGGAGAAGTCAAAACCTGGTTTAGAGCCCTTCCTACAAACAGTGTTACTGACTTACAAGCTCTTTATAGAACATTTTTAAACAGATGGGAAAAGAAGAAAGATCCTCTTCAAATCTTATCATACTTTTGAAATTTAAAGAGAGGACCAAAAGAGACTGGGCAATATTACTGCACCAGGTTCAATGATGTTTATTATGCTATTCCTCAAAACCTTAGACCTCCTCTAGATTCAATATTAATTAAATTTCCTGATGGATTTGATTATGATATGGCGTATCAGCTTAGGGAAAGAGCTCCTCAAACTTTAGAAGATATGCAAAGTATAGCTGTTAGTGTTGAAGCCAACCTGATAGAGAAATGAGCTAGAGCCAGAGTTGAAAGGAGAATGCCTTTAAACGAAGAACCCTCAGCTTTTGAAAAGAAACTGGATGCTATTATTAAAGGGATGGAAAGGCTAGGAGATAGAGTAGAACCAATTGAAAAGAAATATCCTTGGGATGGTCAACCAAGCAATACTGGGAGAAATCCAAATTTCAGAAATAACCAAAACCAAAATATTGGAAAAACTGGTCCCGACCAAAATACTAGGCCCTCATTCCAGGAAAATTATATTGAAGCCTCAACTTCTGAAGAACCAACCGAAAATGCTCAAATAAACAACTTGAATGTACGTAAGAACGAACCAAAAGTTTTCTTGACCCAAGATGATCAAGAAGCTCACATTCTTAAACAATTCCAAACTCATTCAGGAGAATCATTTGATTTTAAGGAAGGATATGATACAGCCATTTACGAAGTTCACAAGCAATATAATTTGAGGAGCAGAAGAATTGATGTCCTGGACACAAGTAAACAGAAAGCTACAAAACAACCCCTCAAAGGTAAAACCAATACTACCCCTGTACATATTCTTTTTAGATCAGATCCTAATCTTGCCAACCCAATAATTGAAGATGTATCCGATAGTCAACTTAATAACATAAAACTTTTCAATACTCTTCCTCCCAAAGGAAATGTAGAGGAACCTCCAGAAGTTGATTCAGAAACAACTTCAGCCCACAACCCCACTCCTGAGAAGGAGAAAAATACCGAAAGCACAGAAGATAAATAAAATCCAACTGTTCGAAATACAAGAACTCAGACTGAAAAACCTTTTAATATGGAAGCTGAAGTAGGCAAATTAAAAATAGTTGTTCCATTGTCCGAATTAGCTAAACATGATGTCTACCGAAGTCAAATCAATAGATCACTTAATATATCTGGAAGTGATGACTCAGTGAATGTTTTTGATGACCAACCTAGATTACTCTTTGGCCTTGAAGTAAATTGAAAACCAGGAAGTGGAGGGACTCCTCCATTCTATTTGAGTTTAAACATACATGATAAAATACTTCATAATGCCATGCTTGATTCTAGGGAATCTCACAATCTAATGCCCAAGGCTGTAATGGAGAGATTAAACCTAGACATCACCAAACCATACACATATCTCTTTTCTTTTGATTCAAATTAGGTGAGATGTTTAGGACTAATCAAAGATTTGTGTGTTTCAATGGTTCAATACCCTGCAAAAACAATTTTGATGGATAAAGTAGTAGCAGGCATTCCTCCAAAATATGGTATGCTATTGTCCAGATCTTGGGGTGCAAAGCTTGGAGGATCTCTTCAATTGGACATGTCATATGCTACTATTTCAGTGTTCGACCAACCTAAGAGACTATACAGAGAAACTTTAATGAAATAAGTAGTCAATAGTCAGGAGAAACCTGAAAATTTCCCCATCTACTCAGTACACTCTGATATGGATTCATTTATTCTTTATAATTTCGAATTTGATCCTTCCACTGAATTAGAAGTTCCAGCAATAGAACCAAAAGAAATTGCAAATGAAAAATCTAGTGTTCAAATCTAGGAAATCTTTGAGGACAATGAAACATTAGATACCCAAGAGAAACCAGAAGAAAGTAAAAAACCAGATCTCACTGTTAAGAAATTTCCTGAAAATCCTGATACCAATTATGAACATGAAATTCTTTGGCACTTAGAATTTGATGGTTCAGTTAACAAGTTAGGAGCAGGAGCTGGAATTTGGATACACAATCTTGAAAATGATCATGCTGAAGGCCATGCTTACAGATTAAATTTTAAATGCACACATAATATGGCAGAATACGAAGCTCTTTTGTTAGGTCTTAAACTTGTCAAAAGATTAGGGGAAATTAGAGTATCTGTCATAGGAGATTCTAATTTAATCATTCAACAGATCAAAGTTCACTTTCTGACAAATGATCCTAGACTGAGAGAATATAGAGGAACAATTGTTGAGATCCTCAATACTTTTCTGCAAACTCAGCTTGCTAAAATCCCAAGAAAACAAAACTTGCACGCCCATAGTCTGGAAATGTTTGCTAGCACGTGTAAATTACCATTCGACCCTAATCATCATTTCACAGCTGAGAATAGACACAGACCAGCCATACCAGAAAATTTTAAGAATTGGAAAATGTTTGCAAGTAATGAGAAAATTAACAATTTCCTGACTCTAGAGAATCAATTTTCTAACAGTAACATAGATGAAGACACAATCATTGAATTTAATCAAATAAATGAACAAGAAACAGGCATTTCAGAAGAAAGTGTAATTCGAATGCTTCATCCAACAAATTTCACTAAAAAAGAAATGCAGGACCTTAAACAAATGGAGGTTGATGAGATTATAGAAGAAGAACCTGAGATCATTAATTTAAAAGACAATCATTTGCCTAAAGGATTAACTCCTCTAGAAGATATTTTTGATTCTAATGATATTCCAAAGAAACCCAAAATGGAACCAATAAAATAAGATATTGAGGAATATAATTTGGGAACTGAAGAAAATCCTAAACTGATAAAGTTATCTAAATCGTTGTCTCCTGATAAAAAACTAAAATATGTTGAACTAATAAGAGAATTCTAGGATGTCTTTGCCTGGAGTTATGAAGACTTGAAATCATATGATACCTCTATAATTCAACATACAATACCTCTGAAAGAAAACCAAAAACCATTTAAACAGAAACTCAGAAGAATCAACCCTGTATTGCTGCCTTCAATTGAAAAATAAATCAAACGAATGTATGAAGCAAGGATAGTTGCTCCCATTAGGTTTTTAGAGTGGGTGTCTAATTTAGTCCCTACTAGGAAGAAAACTGGAGAGATCAGATTATGTGTTGATTTAAGAAATGTAAATAAGGTTTCTTTGAAGGATAACTACCCTTTGCCCAAAATGGATCACATTTTACAGAGGGTAGTAGGTGCTTCTAGGATTTCACTTCTAGATGGGTTCTCAGGATACAACCAGATTCTGGTTCATCTTGATGACCAGGAAAAAACAGCTTTTACAACACCATGGGGCACATTCAAGTACGTTAAAATGCCATTCGGACTTAAAAATGCAGGAGCAACCTTCCAAAAAACAATGGACATCGCATTTGCAAATGAAATTCATGACTTTCTTGTTATATATCTAGATGATTTAACTGTTTTTTCTAAATTAGATCAGCAGCATTTGGACCATCTCAGACAAGTATTCATAAAATGCAGAAAGTATGGTATCTCTTTGAATCCAAAGAATTCCTTGTTTGGTCTTGAAGAAGGTAAACTCCTGGGCCATATCATCTCCAAAGATGGTATTAGAATTGATCCTGCTAGAATAGAAGCTATATTGCAAATACCTCACCCTAGAAATGTTAAAGAACTTCAAGCTTTCCTAAGAAAAATCAATTTTTTGAGAATATTCATATCTAGCTTAGCTGAACTAATTAGATTGCTTACTAACATGTTAAGAAAGGATTCAAGTATTAAATGGACAGTTGAAGCCAAATAAGAATTTGAAGAAATTAAAATGACTTTGACCAGAACATCAGTTCTTACCAGTGCACAATTTGATAGAGACTTCATAATATTTTCATTTGCATCAAAACACACTGTAGCAGCTGTTTTATTGTAAAAGGATGATCAAGGATGTGAAAAACCTATAGCCTTTTTTAGTAAAGCACTAAGAGATGCATCATTAAAATACAACATCATGGAAAAACAAGCTTTTGCACTTATAAAAGCCATTAAAGATTTTAGAATCTACATATTGTATTCCCATGTGATAGCCTATGTACCAAATGCTGTTGTCAAAGACATCTTAACTCAAGATGGAATTGAGCACAAAAGAGGTAAATGGATTGCTACCATATTAGAGTATGATATTGAAATTAAACCTACAAAGATGATAAAGGGACAGGGATTGGCTCAAATCATGACAGAAACAAATTGCCAAGCCTTGGATATTAATGAACTGGATGACGAACAGGAGATGGCGACTCCACAAATCAGCCAGGCCTTCTTAGATTCACCATGGTATGCTGATATAATTTATGTATTGTTAAACCTGCAAGCTCCTCCAGGGTTATCCAGAACAAAGAAAAGGTTTTTAAAGATGACATCTTCAAAGTTTTGTATTTTAGATAATGCTCTTTTTTGGAAAAATCATGAAGGTATTCTATTGAATTGTTTGTTAAAAGATGAAGCTGATAAGGCTCTCAATGAATTCCATGCAGAAGACTGTGGTGGACACCTTTATTGGAAATCAACTGCAGACAAGATCCTAAGAGCTAGATTTTATTGGCCAACCTTGTTCTCTGATGTAAAGAAATTTGTCACTGCTTGCCATAAATGTCAAATGTTTGAAGGCAAGAGAAAACTATTACCTTTACCCCTGAAACCAATTTCCACTGAAAAACCTTTCCACCAATGGGGCCTAGATTTCAATGGAGAAATCCATCCTCATTCTTCTGGCCAACACAAATGGATCCTCACTTCCACATACTATTTTACCAAATGGATAGAAGCAATTCCTTCCAGACAAGCCAATGATACTGTGATCATAGGATTTTTAGAAACCAATATATTATCAAGATTTGGCTATCCTAAGAAAATCATAACTGATAATGTTGTTGCCTTCAAATCTAAGAAGATGATAAGTTTATGTAACAAATATCATATCACCTTAAGCCATTCCACAGCCTATTACCCTCAGGGTAATGGACTAGCTGAATCTTCCAACAAGAGTCTCATCAATATTATTAAGAAATTATTGGAGGAAAACAAGAAAAATTGGCACAAGAAACTTACAAATGCACTATGGGCAGACAAAATCACCACCAAAAAATCTATTGGGACCAGTCCTTATGAGTTAGTCTATGGTATTGAGGCTGTATTTCCTTCATCTTTAGGAGTTCCTGTAATGAAATTACTTCAAGAAGCTCAGGTTGAACCTAATGATATTCAAAGGAGAATAAATCAGACTATCAATTTGCAGCAGACCAGAGAGGAATTTTATCAAAGATCCCAAGTATTGCAGGAGAAAATAGAGAAGATATTTGATAAAAGGACTAAGGCAGAAGATTTCCAATTGGGAAACAAAGTTTTAAGATGGGATTCCAGAAGAGAGGATAAGGGAAAACATGGGAAATTTTATTTCTTATGGAAAGGACCTTATATTATCCATTCTTTACAAGGAAACAATACATATTTTCTGAAAAAATTGGATGGTACAGAAACTGAAGAAGGGATAGTTAATGGTCGAATGTTGAAACATTACTTTGATCCTATTTAATAGGATATCCTGATTTTTAACATGTACATACTATATCCTTTGTAATGTCACAGTTTTGAGTGGATAGTAAATTGCTGGAGTTGAAACCCGAAGAGAAGGCCCTAAGCTTCAGAAATAGTACTGTCATACATACAATAAAGCAACAAGCAGAAGAAGATTCCATAGTTCAGTCAAAATTATTTTGAGGACAACTGACCTGCTATTCTTGAATTTTCAGCAGGAAAAGCCATCCCCATGTGGAGCTAGTGTTAGACTCCTATACCAATAAGTGTCATATATCATGATTGACTTGATGGGCTATGTAATATGTTCATACCTTTTCTTGTTGCAAAGGTTTTCCATATTATCAAAAAATCAAAAAATTTAAAAAATTTAAAGAGGGTATACCCTAAAAGAAAAATCAAAGGATGAAAAAATAAAAATGGCCAAAAAAGTGAAAGAAAAGGAACCCCACCAAAAGAAAGGCCAAAGAAAGTGCGCAAGTCTAAATGCCACTACTTTTTTCTCTTATGTAAATAAAAAAATTGTGTGCAACTTGTATCTTATGCCACAATTTATGAACAGTCAAACAGTTTAAGCTTGGCTAGTTCATCTTTCAATTTTATGTTTTAGAGATAGAGAATAAAATTTGACCAAACTGTTTAATCTTGGCAGATAAGTAGATAGGTAGAGTAAATAAAGGAGTTCAACAGTTTAATCTGAGCCCTTGGATGTAATAAGGTTAGAATTAGATAGATTTCCACATGTAAAATAAAAAGTGTGACAAGGGTTTGCCAGTCTAAGTGCACCCTAATAAAGAAGAAAAAATGGTAGGTTAAAGTAGGAAGGGTAGGTAGATGTTGTTGCAGAATTACATGTGATGGATAATCACTCTAGATGTGTTAAATCTTTACTTTCATCACAAGTGCAAAGGTAGACACTACATTGGAATAATTTCAAGCAAAGCAAAGTCAAATTATTAACTTCCCTTCTCATTTTTCCCTAAAAATTTCACTAATTTCCCCTAAGTACTAAGGCATTTGAAAATTAGAGGGGCTCAAGGCATTTCCTTGACTTTTGGAGGGACCGGACCCTCAAACCAATAATTGGAAAAAGCCTAAGTACTTAAAACCATTCATAATGTCATTCATTCAATTCTAAAAATCTTTTCCTAAGTAAAATCCTATTTTACTTAGGAAAATTATGCAATATTTCACAAAAAACCCTATTCATGCAAGCATAAGTTAAATACATTAACCTAATGTTTTACACTTAGCGCTTCCATTCATTTTTCATATTAATTTTTAACTTTATTATTTAAATCCCTATGAAAATTCACCATCCCTGTATTAATTTAATAATAAAATTCCCAAATATTATATATCCCACCCTGTTGGTTGAAATATAACCTTAATATGGTGTTTAATTAATCAAATTAAAAACTTGACACCCCACCGTATTAAAAAAGGGATAAATTAACCCTCATGGTTAATTAATAACCTACTTAACCAATAATAATGCCCCTGATGCGATTATTTCATAATAAATTACATTGGGCCCGCCCTGTTATTTCCCCGCCATCTTGCCAACCCGACCATCGTTCGATCAACCAACCTGTGATCAACGGTCATCATACATATCGTTGCGCCCCCACGTCTGAACGATAACATGCAATGGCCAAGCGGTTTTCTGAACAGTGCCGTGCCACGTGTCGTGTATTGTATGGAACCGCTCACCCTCTGCTGAAAACCGCTTGTCCCCAAAAGTTGTGCGATGGATACTGCTTACTGCTTGCCTCCTATGACAAAGAAACCGTACTTGCTGATGTCATCCACTAAAAAAATAAAAAACCCGCCAACCTTTGACTTTGCAAATAAAACAAATAAACCCTTGTCATTTTGACTATCCTGTGCAGTGACCAGTGTCCCATGCAACGAATTCCAAAATCAACTATCGAAGATTGTCAACCACCACCTTGCTGAGGAAAAATGCAGTCGAGTAATCCAGAATTTATCCGCCATAGCCAACACCTGTTTTCATTACTGTTTATTTTCCAGAAAACAGGTATTTACCCAAATTCCCGTTGAACTCTGCAAAATCTTGGTTTTTGTTTTAATTCCACACGAAAAAACTGAAACAGGGTTCAAGATTGGTCTTCATTTCATTCCTCAATTCCCAAAATTGCAATTGCATTCCCAAACCTGTGATTGTGCCAGTTTTTTCATCAAAACCCAAATTCATTTCTGAATCCACAAGAACCAGAAATGGAAATTTCGGAGGCTTTGAATGTCACACCCCTGAATGCCCCTCATAGAGATTTAGACTATCTGCCTCTAGCAGATAGAGATTTCCAAATTAAAGACCTCGTCCTTAGTGAAAATCCTCTTCAAATTTTTTTGCCACTACAGAGATAGCTACCTGAATGGCTCTGACATTTTTGGACTATGGGAATCTAATCTTCCAATGTATCTTCTCCCCTCAGTCCACATTTTTCCTGAAATAATCTATTACTGCCATGCCAATTATGATCCCAATCAACGAGCAGTCTTGTCCCCGAGTCAAACCGTCCTTTTCCCAATAACTGCTCAGTCTATCAACGAAATGTTACAGTTTCAGCCTGGTGAAGCCTTGACTCCCCTTTCCATGGGAGAGTTACTAGATAAATCAACCAATTTATCCCAAGAAGAGTTGAATCGCCTCTGCCAAACTTTCATGTTGCCAGAACATCAACCCAAAAGCCCTCCCCCTTATGGATATACCTTTTTTACTGATGTGGGAAAACTCATTTTGAATATGATATCTTCTGTAATGGGTTTCAATACTAGTGAATATGTTGATTAATTAACCCTAGTATTGTTGTCAATTTTTACCTCTGGACAACCCCCTGCTGTCAAGTATGATTTTGCTTCCTACATTGCTGATAAAATCCATGATCAGTTCATGAGATTAGAAAATGAAAAAGTGTTCAAATATTCCTCTGTTATATACCATCTCATGCTTTACTATCAATCAAAGAGTTTCCCTTTCCATGTCATGAAACTTGATGCCAAAGGAAATCCTAGGTCTATAATCTTTTGGTCTGCAATCACTCATAATTCCTCTTGTTCTCTTTATTCTTACAATGAGTTCATTGACCTATTTGTGCACCCTGCAACCACCTTATTAATAGGAGTCTCCCCTCCTAGGGTCAATAGTGATATCAAGAAAATTCTCCAACTCTCAAAGCAATACAGGATAGGTGATTGGTACATATACCGGAATCACACAGAAATCAGAATATATTGGTGTGAATTATGTCCTTTCAAGTTACCAAAATATGTCCCAATGAGGCTCTTTGCCTTAGAATATTTCAGACAGATGATAAATTCAGACATAGTCTCTCAAATTGCAAAAAGGTTTCTATTGGGTACCTTATGAACCAAACAACTTTATTTGTGATAGGAGGATGAAAAACAAATTTTCACCATACCTTCATCATAGAATCCCAGAAATTGAACAATATACAAATATGGATGAATGGATGGAAGGGACATTGATAGAACAAGATAGTGAAGAGGTCAGTGTTGAAAATTTTATGAAATACCTTGAAAAAATGCTTGACCTAGACTCTTTTGGACAGGTGCAAAGACTAGGTATTGGTCCTTCTTCTGCTAGAACCTCTCAACAAAATTTACAGGAAATCAGTGCATCAGCCACAGTAGCATCTAAAGGGAAGGAGAAGGAGACTGATATACAAGTTACAGAAAAATTCACTATGGTAGAACAACCTGAAACTTCTAAGGAACAAGGCCAAATACAGACTTCCCCCACTCAGATTAATGTGGCAGAAATTTCAATTTTGCAAACTCCTGTCAATGAAGAAAAAGGTAAAAAGAGAGATGCAAAAACAACTACCCCTATCAGTGGATCTTCAAAACAACCTGATGTTAAAAGACAAAAATTAAATCCTCTTCCAGAAGTAGAATTTGTTCAAGAAATCCCTGATAGTCAGAGGATAGAATAATTAGGTAGTCAACAAACATGTACTATCAGTGGGACATCCACTAATTCACAAAGAAAAGAGCTACAAAGGCAGCAAAGTGAAGAAGTATCTTCTTTCAAACCACCAATGAAAGATGCCTGGGATATTAAAAGGAAATTTATAAATATAAAGGCCAGAAATGATCCACTAAGACTTCAGGTCTACAATCAATATTTGAAGATGGCTCCTAAAAATCAACAAAGATTGATGTCAGCCTATGACATCTAGCAGGGTAAAATGGTAATGAGTCACTTCAAACCCAAAGTGCAGCAGCCTCAAACAACTTCAGATTATATCAGAACTAATTTTGAAGTCATAGAAAAGGATATTCATCCTTTGGATCAGATTGAGCTGCACAAACAAATAGGTGAAATGATTTATTCTACTCTAACTGATAAATCAATGATGACCCAAAAATTACAGGATTCTTTGGAGAATACTAATGCACAATTGCATCTTGAAAAAGCCTCTTCTCAGGCTAAGGACAACATAATAAAGACTTTGGAAGAAATAATTATTGGATTGGGTCATAATCCCAAAGATGTCAAGGGTATAGAAGCCTTGATTAAGAAGAAATATGATGATATTGCAGCCTTGAGAAAACAACTGAAGTTACCATCCTCAAGGCATCCATAGACTGCAGAAATTATAAAGCAAAAATCTAAAGAAGAATTGATGAATTTGCTCTTGAAAGTGAATGAGCAACTAAATGAGGCTAAAAAAGAGCTTGAAAAGGCATTAAAAGACAAGCAGCCTAATATTCCAGCATCTACAACAGAAGTGATTACAGGTACAACAACAACAGGTCAGTCAGCAGAATTATTACAGGGTAATACTTCCAATTTAAACACTGAAGAATTAATAAAATCAATGGAGGAATTGAAACTCCAAGTGACAGAGCTCCAAAGAACAAAGGTACAATTCACCACTTTAGAACAAAAATATGATCTCTCGAAGATAAGTGTTGCAGAAAAAACAAGAGAGGTCAACAAATTAGAAAAATTGGTCAAAGCATTGGAGAAGGATCTGACATTGGAGAAGCCTTTGAAGGAAATAAAAGAAATTCTTTGGACCAACATCATTCAGTCAATAAGTGATGTCTGGCCATCAATTCAAATAATGTATGAACAGAATGATTTAGTTAAATTGGCTCTGGAAGAAATTCTAAAAGCAAGAGAAGAATTAGGAAACATGCCTGAAGAAGCCAATGAACTTATACACTTTTTGAATACTAAAAACATAAATCAACTTGAAGAACTAGGCATTCAAGACAGAACAGGAACAATTTTGGAGATAAAAAGAGTTTTTACTAAAAGAACTCTGATGCAAAATCTAGAAAGAAGATGCTCTGATATGCGGGAAGAAATCAATGCCTTCACAAAAAGATTGGATATTCTGTTGAATAAAGGATTTCCAAGTCCTTTAGTTTCAGATGATAAGCTAATGAACCTTGAAAGATATGTTGAGAAATTGGACAAGCATGCTGACAATCAGGCCAGTTCCTCAACTAGTTCATCAGTAGCAGCAGCAGTACCTGCAGGCAAAATTCTTCATGACAGATTGGAAAATTTGGTTTATCTCGAGCATGAGGTAAAGCATTTATTCCCAATTTAGCCTACTTTCTTCAGATCTACAGAGACAGATGAAACTTTGAGGAAGCTGCAAAGAAATAGAATACCGGAAGCTCAATGGTGGGAAGAAATGTTAGAACTTTTGTAAAAATGATCCTTACATGAATTTTTGATTATTCACTACAGTAAGTCATGATAAGAAGGATAAACAGAGGTCAAAGTGTATCAATCAGATAAAGAATATCAGTAAAACAGAGTAGCCAGCACAGAGTTACTAAAGAGGACAACAACAAGCCAAATCATAGGGCCTGCCTCCAGCACATTCTTTTAAAAAGGGAATAGCACAACATCGGTTATATTTTATCTTATCCACGAGGCCATCTGTCTCTAGTTTGTTGTAAACTCATGAGTCATCCTAGATTATATCTCAATTTGTTATGAGATATTTTTTATAATTTTTTCTACAAATACTCCCTCAATTGGAGTATTGGGGGGTGGATTCTTAGACTTTGTTGTAATACTGATTATTTTGGAATAAAGTGCTATTGGAAAAATTTTGCATAGCTAGCTGGATAAAGAATTGATGCAAAGGACTCTTCACAGGATTCTTGAGCCAGACACCGGATCAATAAGTCTTCTATCTCTTATGTTTTAAAGTTTTATATTTGTTTATGATACCATCTATGTTTCATGTCTGAATGATAAACGAAAAAGAATAATTCAGAAAGTGCTTGAGTGCAATCTATTTGTTAGAGTCCCGTGATTTGGCCGATTGGCTAGCCAAATGACGATGTAACATCAAACCAAGCTTTGGAGCCCAAGGACCTAGCCTTCCTGGACTCAGAGAGGGCTCTCTCTATAAGTGTAAAAGATGTCGGTGTGTTTACTGGCGATGTTCTGATATTAGGCTAGTTATGAAGTATGTTTTTGGTTTTTTGGTTTTTTAAGTTTGTGAGGGATGAAACTGATCAAATACATAAACTGGATAACAAGATGTAGATAAATTGGGCTATCGGGTCAATCAGGTCGAGGAAGCTAATGAGGCGATGATGTAAAGCTGCTGTAGGGCCGATTTGATTCACAATAGAAGGGATCTCTGGGCAAAATGGAGTAAATGAACAATAAGTTGGTGAAAGACAAGGGATTTCAAGTGCAAACTAGTTAATAGCAGACATAAACATGTAATAACAAGCCATTAATCATGCTAGGAATAACTATAAGCTAATCAATACATAGAAATCAAACATTCCAGCCATACATAGAGGTATAAGACCCTCTAACTTCGGGAAATGGCTATCAGACTTTGGGGAAAACACATGAGACAAACTAACAACTCATAAAATACGTCGGAACGCCTAAACATAGTCTCTAAGTCATTGGGCACTTGGACAAACAAGTTTTCATAGTTTTAGGCAAAGGGCTAGATCGGGACTAGGCCTCCTTGGTTCAACAAAATGATCAACAAATCAGTCAAAGAGAAAGTTTTATGGACAGAACTATGGGCAGCTGATAGGTAGGCAGGGCAAACCATACATCCTACTCAACATACATGGAACTGATGAATAAAACTTAGCAACAACACCTTAGGTTACTAAAGAGCAGCTAAGAATTCTTTAGCATAACTAAGGGAGAAGAAAACATCAAGCTATGAAGATTCAGGGATTTTGAGGTGCCTCCATGGGCATGTCTCAAAATCAATCTTTACTGATCTATAGCAGCAAGAAAATGAAATATGAGTGGAAACTAGAAGACAAAACAATATTAAGAAGCACTATACCATTCTACCATGTCAAGGAATCCATCAACAAGCCTTCACCATTCCTCAAAAGCATCCAAGAGGGCAATCCAAACATCATAACTCAAGTGTATTCTTCAAAGCTCATATGACCAATGCATTAATTCTTCTCTCAAGTTCGGCCTACGATTTACAATGAGAAGTATGGGATAAATAGGCTAGAAGGAGGAAAACCTCATGGAGCAACTAGCTATCCCATTGGCCAAGTCAAAATATCTAAATTTGCCCTTGTGGCTTTTTGCAAAGCAAGGCACAAAATATCTAATAAAATATCTAAAAAAATGCTAAAAACGGAAATTATATTGACTTTACATGATTTTCCCATGATAAAAATAGCCTAACGCACATTTGGGAAAAGCGAGATTTTTGGGATTCAAAAATTGCAAAAATACTTCATATTTATGCACGAAAAAGGTCTCCCTCGACTTGCTGGATGCAAATGGAAGGCTTCCTGATGTCGAAATGAGGCTCATGATGGCTCGTTAGGAAAGCTCTCATGTATCACGCTTTCCAATGCAAGTGGAATCATCTCAATCTGATCTCTGAAAGTCCCTCAAAACTGTACACATTGTGCTAAAACCCGAGAAAATAGCGAGTGCTGGCGATAGGGCGAGGCGGGGGAATGCTGCAAAATGAGGCTTTAATTTTTTTGCCAATTTGAGGGGGCGAAAGATTTTCAAAATGCCACACGAAAATCGCTAGAGAGAAGCCTGCTCATGAAATTATGGAATCCATTGGTATCACCCTCCTCCCTTGACGACTCTTCAAACTGAAATGGCGCATTTATGAGTTTTTGGCAAAAACCCCAAAAAATGCCAAAAAACAAAAAAGTTTTCGAAACGAAGGCCCAAAATTGGCATGGATGACCCTCAAGGGTCCATGGGAGCAGCATGTTCCAAAGCTGAAGCTAAAATATCGAGGGCTGATGTGCGTTTTGCTTCCTTCCGTGCTAGAGCGCCTCTCCTTCAATTTCTTCAATTTTTTCTTGTGCTACCTTCCAATTTGCGCCGGGCGAGGTGGGTTTGAAACTACTGAGAAGTGAAGTGTTCTCCTTTTCTCTGTAGCTTCGAGATCTCTGATTTGCCTTCTCAAGCTTGGTCTCCGGATCTTGGTTAGCCCTCTCAAGCCAAGCTTCCTTGTTTTCCTCAATTTCCCGCTCAAAGAGGGTAGTGAGAGGAAAAGCTTCGAATTGAGCTTGTTCTTCGGCCTTGCAGCTTCTCCAAAGCTCTCCTAAGCCCGATGGTTCTAGGCCTCTTTCGCCTGAAAGTGCTGGTCCTCCTCTTCCTCATCATCAAATTCGCCAATAAGCTCTTCAATTCTTATTTGCGCCTTTTAACCTCCTTTACGTACTTGATGGCCCTTGCCTCATGAATGGGTCGCATGGAATTTCATTTGTTTGTTCTCAACCCTCCAGAGATGATTGAAATTCCTTGCCCTTTGGAGATCTTCTTGTAAAACCTCAATTTGCCCTTCTTTGTGAATGAGGAGGTTTTCAAGGATGCGTTACCTCATTGTCCATTTTTGTCATCGCTTGGGATAGGGATGAAAGCCGGCTGATTTACCTCCATGCTTAGCGCTTTCTCCAAGGGTTTGTACTTTTGCCTTTGAAGGCCAATCTAGCGCTCTTTCTCCTTGGTAAGCTAGGAGTTGTTCTTTTTGGGCAATTTCCCCTTCTTAGGGGCAGTTTTGGTCACTATTGAGGCGCGGCTTCGAGACTTGCTTGTCCTTCCTCAACATCTGTCTAGCTTGTGGCTCAAAAGATGTCTCAATTGCTTGCTCAACTTTCTTGCTCTTCAAACCTACGTCCCCTTTGTTGTTCTTTTTCACTGGCACTTCTTCTTTGTACCTCAACCTCTGTCTGTTTGCCTTTCTTCACACGAAATTGATGCTTGTTCATCAACCTCTCGTCTGCTTTTGCTCATCAACCTCTGTACTAGCGCTCATCAACCTCATCCTGTAACTTGCTCATCAACCTCCTTTTCTCCTACTGTGGCTCCACTTGCCCTCTCCTTCTCCTTGTGTACTTGAAATCTGCTTGAGTGATCATCTTGAGTTTTTAGGGGGTAGGCCTACTAGATAAAGGCACCTTTGGGCGATGGGACGAGCCTGAGTCGGAGACACATGAGTAGGAGGAGCGAGTGGCGAAATCGGCATGGCTAATGAAGGACTCCCATCGAAAACCCCTTTCTTCTCCCAGTGGTGGTATGAAGATGATTTTGATCAAGGAATGATGAGAAGAGAGAAAGAGAGATTTGTAGAGGTGGAGCTTTC
The DNA here is from genome assembly GCA_034641835.2 of Pinus albicaulis. Classification (NCBI taxonomy): domain Eukaryota; kingdom Viridiplantae; phylum Streptophyta; class Pinopsida; order Pinales; family Pinaceae; genus Pinus; species Pinus albicaulis. The sequence goes on from CM076570.1 coordinate 1,152,359,138, forward strand.
TTTTCTGGACGACGGTTTACCATCTTCTCTATGCTCTTGGACCACTTTCAAAAAAGTATGGAAGGTTTAATTGCTTGCTCCTGGTAAAATGCATCAACAAGCGAACATGATAAGCAAAGATTTGGCTAAACCTCCCTTCACAAGTAAAGTATCTCATTATGGCCTTCATCGGTGGCGCATAGCTGTCAAGAAGATAGGAGAAAGGAAAAACGGCGAGTGATGGTCTCCCTATGTTCCGGCTTGATGAAAGGTTTATAGTCCTCCAAATCAAGATACGCTTGTTTAAACCACTTTTCACCATGATACGGGATCTTGGTAGCTTTGGATACATATCTTGGAGAAATTTTGAAATCAAGATGCGCAAGTTTGGGAAGTGTTTGTCTTTGAACTTCGAGAGCGCACAAATGTGTAAGTGGCGAAAAACTCTTGACTTCCTCTATCTTCCGACGAAATCAAGACTTGACCTACCTCATGGAAATTGAAGAGATGCGCGGGGATGAGCATTGATGTCTTCTATGGAGATAGGCTCATATCTCTTATGTTGTCCGCCTTTGTGATCTCGCCTTGGAGGCATTCGATTAAAAAAGCGAGGCTTGAAAGAGTCACCTTTGCCTTCAATATATGAAGAATGTTTTCATTGGATTGAGACAAGCCACTAAAGCTTGCTTTGGCGGTCATGGACCTTGTGATTCAACAAGGCTTTCCTTGAATGAACTCTTCTGCACTTATTAACCACAATCTTTCAAACTTGGTTACACTTTGACTCTGAATCTTTCTTAACAATGGCACTATGTGTAAGCAAAGCTGCTTTGTAGACTTCTTTGGGCACGATCTTGAACAAATCCCCTTTGTGACCTTTGCTTAGAGGCATGTTTGTACTTATATTTTTGTTTTTTGAAACCAAACTTCAGAGTATAACCACAACTTTTTTAAAGTTTTTACCTTGAATTTACGCCCACTGTGTTAACAAACTTCTATGGAGACCACACGGTGGGAAAAGAAAGAAGACTCGTGGTTAGGTGAAAAATAGCCCCTTTGTGTCAAGAGGAGAACTTTTCGCTTGTGACCCTTTGAGAAGTCAATCAGCGCCTTTATAACTACTGCCCTTGCTGTTTACTTGATCATCAGAGTAAATGCCCAATCATCTACAAATGGTCAATCATCAACCAAAAACCATTGTTTCACCTTTGGAAAACTACCTTGCCCAACAACTCTCGGAATGACAAGGTAGTGTAGTGACCGAGGGCGAACTTAGTTTAGGTGAAAAAGTAAATGCAACGATGGTTTCGGAAACAAACTACTCTGCGATTTTTATGAGTTTAAAAGGTTCACCAAATACACGTACCTCTGTTTTTCGAGTATTAACCTCAAACACTAACCATTCTGTTTTTCGGAAAAAAAGGACATGTTTCCTCCCTCGAAATCCTGCGTCAGCAAAGCTGATTGATATAGTATAGTGCGGGGAGAAAACGAGACTTGAGTTATGGTAGAAATCAACGCAGAGACGGGGTTTAAGACAATGTATCCTTGTGGTTTGTGAGTTTGAGAGATAACCAACAAAATATACGCACCTACGTTTTTTACAACTTTGATATTAACTACACCTTTATACCTATGCCTCCAACTTCTCTGACTTCACACCACGGGAACACGGGGTTTTTAAACTTGAAATTTTAGATTTTTTCGAGCAAAGGGGGCAAAGTGCCTCGTGAATTTTAAGGCGAAATCCTTTGGATGGGAATTTGAAGTTCTGCAGGAACTTTTTCAAAAGCAGGCAGCGGCAACCAACTTGGGAGCGAGAACCCGTCGCGCCGGAGAAAGCGCCGGGTGGAGTTGTCGTCGTCATCGGGCGGGCACCTACGGGCTCGTCGCGCCCGCGTTGACACCGCATTGTGTATTTTGGAGCCCCGGAGCTCGTCGCGCCACACTACCGGGCTCGTCGACGCCACCCTAAAAAAGCGTGTGCGAAGACCTCAAGCTTTGTTTGAAAAGGCTGTGTCGTGATGCTTGGGAGGCTGCGGCGATTTGCTTTTGGATTTCACAAGTGGTTTTATTATTCCTCGCATTTCATTCTCTTATGACATGTTCAAAATGTCAAACGGTCACTTTGAATATATATATCAACGCCCCTTTTCAAATGATGCAAAACGGTATTTGTATCAAGTTGCCTTTTAAACAATGACAATCTTCCGGAGTCTTTGCTTTCCTACTCACGGAATGACATACCTGTTTCTCACAAGAGATATCCATCAAAAAAAATTCGACTTTTTCCCTCTTTGGGCGCTTTTAGGTGACAATGTAAACGAAAGTCGGAGTCATTTAAAAAGCTGTCAAAGGCACACTTCTACATCAAACTTTAGCACTTTTCTTCGTGCTTGTATATTAGACTAGCTAGCTGTCCTTTAGGATGGTGACCATGGTGTCTTGCTTTTAGGGAATATAAACAATGATAATTAATTAAAAACAAATTCCTTTACGCCTAATCATAGGATCATATACCCAGTTTGCCTTCTTATTTGAAAAGATAAACTTGTAAAATATGAAAACGAGCTTTTTAGCACAGATCTTTTATTCTATTCTACTCGACATTTTAAACCCCTTTTGTCGGTAGCAAGCATTTCATGACTGGGACCTATGTTAGCTGCCTCCTTCTCTTGGTGATTTGCTAGTGAAGAATGGCTATTTCATAATGCACTAAAATGTTGGAAAAGTTGCAAACGCCTCTTCTCGAAAGGGCGCCCCTTTTGAACTTTTGACATATGGTATGTCTTCTTTGCTGACCCTTTCCTCAAGGAGAAAATCTTCTTTTGATATTAATGGCACACATATGCTCAAAATTGTCTCTTTTATCTATTCACTAGCATTGCATACGTTTGTCATTTTGCCTTTTATGACTCAACCTTAGTCAACTGTTTACTTCCCTAGTTGCATCTTTTCACCTTAGCCTTGTTTGTTTGCTCGAGAGGGATTCTCCTTGATTTCGGATAGGTGCTCACTGAAATGTCTTTAACCCTTTTTAAGTCCATTTGCTCCTTTGGCACTCAAGGCATAAAGTATGTTCAACCTTTTTCTCCTTCATGCTGGATGAAGTTTGTTGACGGAGTAGCTTCTTTGAAGAGGGAGATCAATACATTAGTATCATAGACAGTTAATACCTTCTTTATTCAATTTCTTTGAATCCTTTCTCTGCACTTTTGGACTTACCATTTTTTCTGACGATGCATAATGATTTTGGCTCTACCCTGCTTATGTATGGAGGAATGCTCTTAATCGGGTAAAGTATCGAAGACCCCTTTTACCACCTATATCGGGAACCACAGCCTTTCTACTGACGAATCGGGGAGTATCGGTATCTTTACATTATCGGAGGTTGTCATTCATTGGTGTAGTGACCTTGTTTTGATCTTCGACTATCCTTCTCTTGCTCTTTCTTGTATCAATCACTTTCATTTTTGTAGTAGTTTTGGCCCTCTACTCATGTATGGAGGAGGAGTTTTTTATCGAGCAAATGTGGTGGTAAGTAAACCATCGAACAACACCAATCTTAGCATCTTCATTTGCAAACCTCACTTTGTGTTTTTTGAAGGAAACCTAGCCATATTGACCTTTGTTACGAGGTTATTTGAGATATTTGTCACTTGGCTTGTTCATCTCATGACATGGTATATTGACGAACTCTTTGTGATCATAAAGGTCGGTGTTTTCTTGAAGAACCAAGAACCTTCTCCTTGCTGTGTAATGGCATTGATTAACATACCTTGATTCTATTTGATCTTTGCACTTTAAACCAGAGACCTCTGTATGATTTGGATTTTCAGCGATGAAATGGCCTTCTAAGAGTTTCAACCATTTACACGACTTGAAAGTTTCGGATGATCTCCTTTATTAGGCTAAACTTCTTTTCCTTTGAGCTTATCATACTTTCACTACAATCCTGTTATGGTTATCAATTACATTCATGAAACCTTTGAAGATATTGTTTCATTGTTTTGAACGGGGCAAACACTGGACTTTTGCAACCTTCGAGTCAACTACGACTGCAAGCCCCTACTGCTTATGGATGAAGGAGCGCCCTAACCCTCTGCATGCTAATGAAGGAGGTCACGAGCCTTGACAATTTTACCATTTCTTTGAGAGCAGAGTGGCAATCCTTTTTCACTGTGATTTTCATGCGAAAGAGTCGCAAGGTCACGATTGAGAGCCCTTTGTTTTGCGGCTTCATCTCGGGCTCATAATACACTTAGAAACGTCATTCTTCCTGGCTTGTAAACTCAAACATTTACTCCATGAGATGAAATACATTTCTTTTTCTGTCATTTTTGTAGAACCATCAGAACACGATGAACAACCTACTAGTCGGCTTGAGATTACAGGCTTTATGCGATGCTTGAGATCTAGGGGTGTGAGTGGCGCGACTTAAGAGTTTGTTTGTCAACTTCATTTGCAAATTAAGGGATGTCGGTCATGGTAGATGCAGCTGACGGATGGGGGATTTTTTGGCTTTGATGATTGCCAAAGGTGAAATGTCTAAACGCCACTTCCTAACATAGGGTAGACTTAAAGAAAGCGGATGTGGATTTGCCCTTTAAGGGTGATCGCGGGCCAATAAGGTGAGGTTATGACTAGGATTATGATATGAGGGTTTTTGATGTTTCCAGGGGGTGGAATGAATAGGTAGGAAGGCGAAAAAGTTTTGGGAGGGTTTTACTGGATGACATATTGACATAAGGAAATCGGTTTTCCTAGAAAAGCTCGAAAGTGAAGATATAGTCATCACTAACATGTAAAAAAATGCTTGATGGCTAACGGTGGCTCCCACATTTGGGGGAGGGCGGCTCCTCGTCGGGGAGGTGTCCGGAATTCGATTTTTGGCTTATGAAGACCGAGTGCCTTATCCATTGGCGCAAAATTTACCCTTCTCTTGATGTTATTTTACGAAAAGTGTCGGCATGGTTAACATCAATGATACCTCTACCTACCCTACTATCTTTCCCTAACATTTTTTTCTACTGATTTTGGCGCATTTGAACTAGCGACCTTTAGACAATGCATATTTTTCTTTTTGCAAAATGAAACTATCTACTTCTACTCTTATATCTGTAGGGAGTTCGGATTAAGACGTGGACTCCTTCACTTCTCTACCTAAAACTAGATCGGCGTGTCAAGATTAAAGCGGTTTGACGGGATTTCATTCTCTAATCTACAACATGAAATTTAAGAAAATGACCCAAATCGAGATTAGGCGGTGCGATTTGTCATGCATTTGCTTGAGCATAAAAGACAAAGTGCACACAAATGTTGTGCACGAAAAAAGGAAAATAGACAAGCGGGGCTAAGATGTACAATGTGTTTTTCATCCCTCGCTTCTCTCTTTAGTTACATGTGAGGCATGTGGGGACAGGAGTCTCTCCCTAATCTAAGCTGCTGTACGATAAGTCAATCTTACACAATGTTGACTATCTTGACACTCACTAACTTATCAGCAAATAAATTTAAACATGCTCGGTATGATTAGGCTAGATAGGCCCTGAACAAGACGATTGAAGTACTAGTAGCGGCATTTGAGACTTGCTCGCTTTCCGAAAGACTATTTTTTGGAACATGGGGCCTTTGTTCTATCTTCACTTGCCCTCTTTTACTGCTTTTCTTGTTTTGACTTTCCTATCTTTTACTTGTTTTTGACTTTTTCTATTTTGTCAATATTTCAAACAATGGTATGTACTAATGGTATGAAGAGTGTTTCAAACTCAAAAATCTTGGAAATGACGGAATTTCGACATCTTATCCTCGTAGGATCTGCCTCTCACCCCTATGGCCCACTTAACTCTTGAAAAGAAAAGTTTGGGAAATTTTCTCTCTCTAACATGACACATAGAGGATTCATCGCAAGAGAATCTCTAAAAAACTGATATCCTCCCTCTCTGTACCTCTCCGAATATACGATTTCCACTCCTTTCCTTACTGCGCGCTTCTTTCTTCGGAGTAATGTATGTACTCTTGATAATTCTTGAAAATAGATAGTGATATCATCAAGGTATGCAAAAACACGAAGTTTAGAAAGCTAAGAGACATGGCTTTCATGAACGGTTCACGATATTGGGTGGTTTAGCAATTTTGACCTTGAAAACAGATTTACCTCCCGTAAGCTTGGAAAAAATCTTTAAGTTGTCTACTTTGTAAAGGAATTTGATGATTATGATTTGAAAAGATGATCTTGCAGAATACATCATTAGAAAACATTTTCAAATGGGTGAATCGCGATCATGTGAGTAGAAAAAACATGATTTTTTTGTTATATGGAAATGCGAGTATCATTTCTAAAATCAAAGTAGATTACGTGGCCATTATTTTTCTCCTTGATCATTTCGGTTTTGTTTCGGTTCTTTGTGTTTGTTTCTGTTAAAGTTGTTCTTTGGGGAAAAGGTGGTGATACAATGTTTTCCCTTGTCTCTTCTGTAGAAACTAGTATTTTGTATGAGATTCACGATTTTAGCCTTTCTAAGTTCTTCATGAAAAGACAAAATATGAGCCAATTTCGGTAGATTCGGAGTATGCGGGATTATAAGCTGTCACCTTGGCTCATCAAAAGTTTATTTGGCATTTTCTCAAGATTTTGAGCGGCGGGGTTATAGTCAAAGTTTTATTTGCGATAGGAGGGTCACATGATGGTAAATCTTTGAGGTACGGTAGAAAACATTAAACTCCCTTTCTCCTGAGGGTTCCAAATAGGTTTATGATGTGAGAAGGTCTTCTAAAGCTTTTACCCGGAAGAAATTTCCACAGAGTGCACTGTGGCATGTTGATTAAAGCTAGAGCAATTTGCTTGATAGTACATGAGAGTTTGTGCTTCTTGTTCTAACTCTACTTGGGGGAGAGGGAACTTACTTTCTTCAAGGTACGGTTGTTGTTCACGATCATGATAGTTTTTTGAGTGTCGAGCTCATTATAAGGTATCAAGGACAACGGATGTGGTGGATCTAAGTCTATATCGGCTTCTTCGACTCTTCCTCAAGTTTACATCAATATGCATAATGAAAGAGTTTAAGTCGGAGCGGAGCGCAAAGAACACATTGGAATGTTATGCAGCCTATCTTGGCTTTGCTAATCATGTATTTCATGTGTGATTCGCGGTAGAGTATCCTGAATTCGACCAAACACGAAATGGTGAGACATATGACATGTCTAGTTGGATATTCCCTTGGAGTTTGGCTCCCCAAGATCACGGAGAGAAGCATCAAACGTGCTTGGGAAGGAATATGCGCTCACTACTATATCCATGATTAAATGTTTCGCGGGTATTTGGGCCGAGACTAAAACAAAGGTCTTTGATCAAACCCGAGGCATTGGACTACCGCGAGTCAAAGTGAGTACAAGTCTTTGTATGGTCTTGTGATTTCCAAACCTAATCTTTCCATTACTACCTTTGGCATAAGATTATGCGAGGCGCGCGAGTCTAGCATGGCATTGTGGAGGATTTGGTCGTGGATGTTTGAGGCTAATGTAGAATGGAAGAGTAGCAGCTCCCTCTTGGAACTTTTCCCTCTACCTTTGGACCAAAACAATACTTCGGGAATGTCATCGGTGAGATTAACTTGAGTGTTTGCATCATTTCCTAGATTTAAGACTTTTTTAGATACTTGGGATTTATAAGAGCTTTGGGCAATGAGTTCGGTAAGAGGCATGGTGATTTTTGATCTTAGCGATTTCACCTTCAAAGCTAAAGGCATTTGAAGTTTTAGATATGTTTGTTTCGGCTTTTTTCAGCTAAGACCTTGTCTATGCTACGAGATTTGTTGACCATTTGTTTAGGGATTTTGTTTGCCATAGTTGTTTTGGTGACCTTGGTAGAAGTATCGGGAGTATATGAGATAGGACCAGGGTTTAGGGTGACTTTAGCTTGGCTTTGATGTCGATCTTTTCAACCTTGATTTTGTCCTATGCTTGATGCTTTTTTGAGGATGGTATGTCTGGAGCTTTAGCGATGTCAGAGTTACCTCTCTTGACATTATCTTGGTTTCTCTTAGCTCCTAAGGTCATATTTCTTGTGGGCTTCTTCAATAGCATTTTGAAATTCTATGGCGGGGTCATCGAAGATCACTCATAATTGGTCTCATCTTGATCGGGCGAAAAGAAGGCTTGTTCTTCTTCGGGTGGGGTACACCTCACCTTCATTTAGTCGAACCCTATGAGGTTTAAATGATGTTCATCAATGAGTTCTGAGGTCCCTATCATCTTCTTCTACATAGTTTTCATTGAATGGTGGTCTACGTCACATTTGGTCATTGTCTCTTGGTGTGTTTGGGGCTGTTCCCTCCTAAAGTTTTTGGTTTTGGGTTTTCTAATTTGAGGGTTTGGTGGTTATCTCTAACGGGGAGCTTTTTCATTGATCTTTTTCCCACATTTTATGCCATGGATTTGACTAAGTCATCTATTCGGGATCTAGGGAAGGTGATGAAGTAGAAACCTCATCTACTATATGTGACCTTTCTTTCGACCTAGTCCGGCTCTCTTATTGACTAGAGTTGGCATACGCTTTTATACGCTATTTGTTGCATTTCTTCCAAGGTAGGGGATCTTTATCCCTCAAATGATATGTCATGTACTGGATCAAAAACCCTCGGGGAAATTTTGCCAAAAGCTAAACCAAGTGGAGGTTTGAAATGAGGTGGAAGGGAGTTATATGCAACGTTGAACCTAGTACGGTAAGCTTGGACACTTTCCCCATTCTCCCGTTTTTAGATTGTTATATTCGACGGGATTTGAATGGGGGTTTCTTCGAATTTCCCACCTATTTCGAAGATTTGATGTAGTCGGGATATCATGGATCTTGTTTGGAGCTAAGCTTTTGAACCATGCTTTGGGTTCACCACCAAGACTTTGGGCGGAAATATTCTCATTCGGACTTCGGAGTCTCGTCTTGTACCTCTAAGTATTCATAAGCATCGATCATTCTACTTATATGCTTTGTTGAGGTGTGGTGGTATCTTCTCCGGTAAGAGTGTGGGATCTTGTCTTGATATTTGTTTGGGAGAGGAGCTAAAGGTGGTGGTAAGCACCAAAGGGCGCGTACGGAGCTGCCATGGTAGGAGCTAATGGAGTGATGCGCAAGAGGAGGGATGGTAGGATGAAATGAAGTGGTTTGAGCAGTGGTAGTTTGACCGGGTGTAGGCGGATGAACTTGGACTAGTGATGCGGTTTCGAGCGGATGCGGGATGATAAGGCAAGCCTGATAGAGAAGAGTTTGGAAATCGGGGAGGAGTGAGTGGGTGAAGCTTCTCTACTAAGACTACGTAGGTGGGCTTGGGGATTCAAGATCGTCGAGAAGATCTATCCCTCTTTTATATGATTTGCTTACGGGAAGAGTTTGTGATGGCTGCTGGTTCCAAGGTGAATCTAGTAGGGTAGTCGCGATGTTTAGGTACTGAATCTTGTTCTACGGACGAATCTACCGAAGCTAGATGATCGAGTTTCGGAGAGCTTGCCACGAGAATCTTCTGCGGGTCATCTACAATGATAGGGGGATTTGGTGTGGATGGGATCTGGTATTGATTCTTCGTGAAGCCGGATTTTTAGATCCGAGGTTCGGGGAGAGAATGGTATTGGTGAATGTTTTGGATGAGTGATTCTTCTACGGTTATACTAAGGCGAAGGATGGTCGAAATAGAAGGGATGGATTAGTGGAGTCGCCGGAGTGGAAATGGATTGTTTTTTGTGAAGATAGCTATGGTCCACCACCGGTAACTAATCTGAGAATGTTTTTGGATTTTACCTGAGTTTTACGTGCAGCCTATGGTTATTTAAAGTTTTCTAGGTTTGTTTCAACACTTCGCTAGGGTGATGGGAACAAAAAGAGTTTACTCTAAGCAATGAATCTATGAATTTGCTTGCTTGTTTATAGGTACCTAACAGGACCAAAGAGTCTATAAGAGTTTGCTGGACTATTATGTACTCAATGTCTTACACTGCATCTCCCGCTATGTTAGTGAGTGATGGGAAAGGTCCTATCGGGATGGAATTCTAAATTTAGCAGAGGTGGTAAGGCTTACTAGAAGTTAGTGGAGTAAACGCGGAGTGGATTTTTAGTTGTTTTGAGGGAGTATATTTGTATGGTCACCACAATACTTATCAAAAAACCAATCTAAAGAGTTTTTGAGGTTTTTACGAGTTTTTATGTAGTCATGAGGTTTTGGAAGAGTTTTTCTACTAATGACTCATCATTTTGCTAGGATGGTGAGACAACCGATTCTACTCTTCTAAGTTTGAGTCTGAGATTTTGAGAGTTCCTAAGGGATACCTAGGATGTTTTGACTGCAAGGTCCACCGTGATCGCCATTATGTTAGAGAGCGGTGGGATAAGTCGACAAGCTAATATTCTCAAAGTCTCTAAATGTATAGGGGAATCTAAGTTTGTTTAAAACTCAAAGTCCACAGTGATCGCCATTATGTTAGAGTGGCGATACTAGAGGTGGCTAAACGGAGTATTCTTGAAAATAAGGGACTTATAGAGGGATTCTAAGGTGTCCTTCAAAATTGTCACAAACTCAAGTCCCCACCGTGATCGCCATTATGTTAGGGTCCAGTGATTTGGCCGATTGGCTAGCCAAATGACGATGTAACATCAAACCAAGCTTTGGAGCCCCAAGGGACCCCTAGCCTTCCATGGACTCGAGAGAGGGCTCTCTCTATATATGTAAAAGATGTCGAGTGTGTTTTACTTGCGGTGTTACGATATTAGGCTAGTTATGAAGTATGTTTTTGGTTTTTTGGTTTTTAAGTTTGTGAGGGATGAAGCCCCGATCAAATACATAAGTGGATAACAAGATGTAGATAAATTGGGCTATGGGGTCAATCAGGTCAAGGAAGCTAATGAGAGCGATGATGTAAAGGCTCTTGTAGGGCCGATTTGATTCACAATAGAAGGGATCTGCGGGAAAAATGGAGTAAATGAACAATAAGTTGGTGAAAGACAAAGGGATTTCAAGTGCAAACTAGTTAATAATGCAGACATAAACATGTAATAGCAAGCCATTAATCATGCTAGGAATAACTATAAGCTAATCAATACATAGAAATCATTCTATAGAAGCGAAGCCAAACATAGAGGTATATGACCCTCTAACTTAGGGAAAAGGCTATCGAGACTTTGGGGAAAACACATGAGACAAACTAACAACTCATAAACTATGCCGGAACGCCTAAAACATAGTCTCTAAGTCATTGGGCACTTGGACAAAATAAGTTTTCATAGTTTTAGGCAAAAGGGCTAGATCGAAACTAGGCCTCCTTGGTTCAACAAAATGATCAACAAATCAGTCAAAGAGAAAGTTTTATGGAGCATAACTATGGGCGCTGATAGGTAGGTAGGGCAAACCATACATCCTACTCAACATACATGGAAATATGATGAATAAAACTAAGCAACAACACCTTAGGTTACTAAAAGAGCGACTAAGAATTCTTTAGCATAACTAAAGGAGAAGAAAACATCAGAAGCTATGAAGATTCGGGGATTTTTGAGGTGCCTCCATGGGCATGTCTCAAAATCAATCTTTCTTGATCTATAGCAGCAAGAAAAATGAAATATGAGTGGAAACTAGAAGACAAAACAATATTAAGAAGCACTATACCATTCTACCATGTCAAGGAATCCATCGAAGCAAGCCTTCAACATTCCTCAAAAGCACTCAAGAGGCAATCCAAAACATCATAACTCAAGTGTATTCTTCAAAGCTCATATGACCAATGCATTAATTCTTCTCTCAAGTTGAGCCTGCTGATTTACAATGAAGTATGGGATAAATGAGCTAGAAGGAGAGAAAACCTCATGGAGCAACTAGCTATCCCATTGGCCAGAGTCAAAATATCTAAATTTCTTGCCCTTGTGGCTTTGCAAAGCAAGGCACAAAATATCTAATAAAATATCTAAAAAATGCTAAAAACGGAGATTATATTGACTTTACATGATTTTCCCATGATAAAAATAGCCTAACGCACATTTGGGAAAAGCGAGATTTTTGGAGGTCAAAAATTGCAAAAAATACTTCATATTTATGCAGAAAAGGTCCTCTGACTTGCTTTGGATGCAAATGGAAGGCTTCACTGATGTCGAAATAGGAGGCTCATGATGGCTCGTTGGAAAGATCTGCATGTGTGCTTTCCAATGCAAGTAGAATCATCTCAATCTGATCTCTGAAAGTCCCTCAAAACTGCACTATGTGCTACAAACCCAGAAAAATAGCGAGTACAGCTGATAGGGCGGGCGAGAATGTGCAAAATGAAACTGTGTTTACTTGAATTTGAGGGCGAAAAGATTTTCAAATGCCACTGAAAATCGCTGGAGAGCTGCTCATGAAATTATGGAATCCATTGGTATCACCCTCCTCCCTTGACGACTCTTCAAACTGAAATGGGCGCATTTATGAGTTTTTGGCAAAAACCCCAAAAAATGCCAAAAAACAAAAAAGTTTGAAACGAGCAGCTTCCAAAATTGGCATGGATGACCCTCAAGGGTCCATGGAGACATGTTCCCGAAGCTGAAGCTAAAATATCGAGGAGCTGATGTGCGTTTTCTTCCTTCCGTGCTAGGCGCCTCTCTCCTTGAATTTCTTCAATTTTTCTTGTGCTACCTTCAATTTGCGGCAGGGCGGAGTGGTTTAGCTTACGAAAGTGAAGTGTTCTCTTTCTCAGTAGCTCGAGATCTGTTGTTTGCCTTCTCAAGCTTGGTCTCAGGCGGATGCTTTGGTTAGCCCTCTCAAACCAAGCTTCCTTGTTTTCCCTCAATTTCCCGCTCAAAGAGAGGGTAGTGAGAGGAAAGAAAGCTTCGAATTGAGCTTGTTCTTCGGCCTTGCTGCTTCTCCAAAGCTCTCCTAAGCCCAGATGGTTCATAGGCCTCTTTCGCCTAGGCTGGTCCTCCTCTTCCTCATCATCAAATTCGCCAATAAGCTCTTCAATTCTTATTTGCGCCTTTTCACGCCTCCTTCTATGTACGATGGCCCTTGCCTCATGAATGATACATGGAATTTCATTTGTTTGTTCTCAACCTCCAAGGTGATTGAAATTCCTTGCCCTTTGGAGATCTTCTTGTAAAACCTCAATTTGCCCTTCTTTGTAGAATAGAGGAGGTTTTTCAAGGATGCGTGCCTCATTGTCGGCTTGTCATCGCTTCGGGATGGGATGGCCAGCTGATTCTCTCCATGCTTGTGACGCATTGTCAGTCCCATTGTACTTTTGCCTTTGAAGGCCAATCTAGCGCTCTTTCTCCTTGGTAAGCTAGGAGTTGTTCTTTTTGGGCAATTTCCCCGCTGCTAGGGACGAGTCTTTGGGTCACTATTGTAGGCGGCGAAGCTTCAGCTTCTTTGTCCTTCCTCAACATCACATGTCTGGCGCATGGCTCAAAGATGTCTCAATTGCTTGCTCAACCTGCTTGCTCTTCAAACTCACGTCCCTTGCTTCGTTCTTTCCTTGTACTTCTTCTTTGTACCTCAACCTCTGTCTGTATGCCTTTCTTCATGAAATTGATCTTGTTCATCAACCTACGGCCACCAGCGCTCCTCCCGACCTAGCTACTTGCTCATCAACCTCTGTCTGCTGCTCATCAACCTCTGTCTGCTGCTCATCAACCTCTTTTTCTCCACGCTGGCTCCTACCCCTCTCCTTCTCCTTGTGTACTTGGGCACGCCCGAGTGATCATCTTGAGTTTTTTTTGTGGGGTAGGCCTACTAGATGAGGATAAAGGCAACGGCGATGGACGGGCGAGTCGGAGGAACACATGAGTAGGAGGAACGGTCGGCGAAATCGGCATGGCTAATGAAGGACTCCCATGAAAACCCTTTCTTCTCAGTGGTGTAAGAAGATGATTTTGATCAAGGAATGATGAAGAGAAGAGATTTGGCCGGGGTGGAGCTTTCTTTTGGGACGAGCGAGTACCATCTTCTCTATGCTCTCTGTTTTGGACAAAAAGTATGGAAGGTTTAATTGCTTGCTCTGAGTAAAATGCATCTACAAGCGAACATGATAAGCAAAGGTTGGCTAAACCTCCCTTCACAAGTAAAGTATCTCATTATGGCCTTCATCGGTGGCGCATAGCGTAATCGAGAAGATAGGAGAAAGGAAAAACAACGATGATGGTCTCCCTATGTTCCGGCTTGATGAAAGGTTTATAGTCCTCCAAATCAAGATGCGCTTGTTTTAAACCACTTTTCACCATGATACGGGATCTTGGTAGCTTTGGATACATATCTTGGGAGAAATTTTGAAATCAAGATACTGCAGAAAAGTTGGAAGTGTTTGTCTTTGAACTTCGAGAGCGCACAAATGTGTAAGTGGCGAAAAGCTCACTTGACTTCCACTCTATCTTCCGACGCAAATCAAGACGACCTACCTCATAGGAAATTGAGAAAAAGTGCGAGGGATGAGCATTGATGTGCTTCTATGGAGATAGGCTCATATCTCTTATGTTGTATGCACCTTTGTGATCTCGCCTTGGAGGAATTACGATTAAAAACGGGCTTGAAGAGTCCTGCTTGCCTTCAATATATGAAGAATGTTTTTCATGGATTGAGACAAGCCACTAAAGAAGTTGCTTTGTGCAGTCATGGACCTTGTGATTCAACAAGGCTTTCCTTGAATGAACTCTTAAGTTGCACTTATTAACCACAATCTTTCAAACTTGGTTACACTTTGACTCTGAATCTTTCTTAACAATGGCACTATGTGTAAGAGCTGCTTGTAGACTTCTTTGGGCACTTGATCTTGAACAAATCCCCTTTGTGACCTTTGCTTAGGAGACTGTTTTGTACTTATATTTTGTTTTTTGAAACCAAACTTGAGATTATAACCACTGCTTTTTTAAAAGTTTTTACCTTGAATTTCACCCACTGTTAACAAACTTCTATGGAGACCACACGGTGGGAAAAGAAAAGACTACGTAGTTGGGTAGAAAATAGCTGCTTGTGTCAAGAGGAGAACTTTTTGTCGCTTGTGACCCTTTGAGAAGTCAATCAACATGCCTTTACTCACTTTCTGCCCTTCTTCATTTACTTGAGTCATCGGTGAAATGCCCAATCATGCTACAAATGGTCAATCATCAACCAAAAACCACTGTTTCACCTTTGGAAAACTACGCCCAACAACTCTCGGAATGACAAGGTGAGTGTAGTGACCGGTGACTTAGTTTAGAGTGAGAAAAAGTAAATGCAACGATGGTTTCGAAACAAAACTCTCTGTTTATGAGTTTAAAAGGTTCACCAAATACATAGCCTTACGCTGATTTTCGAGTATTAACCTCAAACACTAACCATTACATTTTTTTCGGGGAAAAAAGGTTTTACTGTGTTCCTCCCTACGAAATCCTGCTGTCAACAAAGCTTGATTGATATAGTATAGTGCGGGGAGAAAACGAGACTTAGTTTATGGTAAAAGAAATCAACGCGGACGGGG
Organism: Pinus albicaulis; assembly: GCA_034641835.2. Taxonomy (NCBI): domain Eukaryota; kingdom Viridiplantae; phylum Streptophyta; class Pinopsida; order Pinales; family Pinaceae; genus Pinus; species Pinus albicaulis. The sequence goes on from CM076570.1 coordinate 1,152,374,576, forward strand.
TTTAAGACAATGTATCCTTGGTTTGTGAGTTTGAGAGATAACCAACAAAATATACGCACCTCTGTTTTTACAACTTTGATATTAACTACACCTTTATACCTATGCCTCCAACTTCTACGACTTCACACCACGGAACACGGGGTTTTTAAACTTGAAATTTTAGATTTTTCGAGCAAAGGGGCAAAAGTACCTCGTGAATTTTAAGGCGAAATCCTTTGGATGGAATTTGAGAAGTGCACTGGGAACTTTTTCAAAACGGGCGCGGCAACCCTTGGAGGCGGGAGACGTGATCGCGCGGGAGGAAGCGCGGGTGGAGTTGTCGTCGCGTCGGGCGGGCACCTACGGGCTCGTCGCGCCAGCGTTGACACGCGTGTATTTTGGAGCCCGGGCTCGTCGCGCCACACGCCGGGCTCGTCGCGCCACCCTCACAATGCGTGCGAAGACCTCAAAGCGTGTTTGAAAAGGCTGTCGTGATGCTTGGGAGCTGGCTGGCGATTTGCTTTTTGGATTTCACAAGTGGTTTATTATTCCTCCATTTCATTCTTATGACATGTTCAAAATGTCGAAACGGTCAGAAAGCTTTGAATATATATATACTGCCCCTTTTCAAATGATGCAAAAGCCCGATTCAGTATGTATCAAGTTGCCTTTTAAACAATGACAATCTTCCGAGATCTGCTTTCCCTACTCACGGAATGACATACTGTTTCTCACAAGAGAGATATCTCAAAAAATTTCGACTTTTTTCCCTCTTTGGGCGCTTTTAGAGTGACAATGTAAACGAAAAGTCGAGGTCATTTAAAAGCGTCAAAGGCACACTTCTCTTGTCCTTTGCACTGTACTATGCGTGTATATTCGTGCTTAAGCTGTCGCTAGGATGGTGACCATGGTGTTAATGCAGCTTTAGGGAATATAAACAATGATAATTAATTAAAAACAAATTCCTTTACGCACTAATCATAGGATCTCTATGTATACCGGTTTGCCTTCTTATTTGAAAAGATAAACTTGTAAAATATGAAAAGCGAGGCTTTTATGACACACGGTCTTTATTCTATTACGCTGTCGGCATTTTAAACCCCTTTTGTCGGTAGCTTAACATTTCATGGCTTGGACCTATGTTCATTGCCTCCTTCTCTTGGTGATTTGCTAGTGAAGAATGGCTATTTCATAATGCACTAAAATGTTGGAAAAGTTGCAAAACTACCTCTTCTCGAAAAGGCTGCCCTTTTGAACTTTTGACACTACTGGTATGTCTTCTTTGCTGACCCTTTCCTCGAGGAGAAAATCTTCTTTTGATATTAATGGCACACATGTACTCAAAGTGTCTCTTTTATCTATTCCTAGCATTGCATACTTTTCTGTCATTTTGCCTTTTATGACTCAACCTTGAGTCCTTTGTTTACTTCCCTAGTTGCATCTTTTCACCTTAGCCTTGTTTGTTTGCTCGGGAGGGATTCTCCTTGATTTATGGATAGGTGCTCATGAAATGTCTTTAACCCTTTTTAAGTCCACGTTGCTCACTTTTGGCACTCAAGGCATAAAAGTATGTTCAACCTTTTCTCCTTTATTTCTTTGGATGGCGGTGACGTGAGTAGCTTCTTTGAAGAGGGAGATCAATACATTAGTATCATAGACGGTAATACCTTCTTTTATTCAATTTCTTTGAATCACTTTCTACGCACTTTTGGACTTACCATTTTTCAACGATCACATAGATGATTTTTGGCTCTCTGCTTATGTATGGAGGAAACTCTTAATCAGGTAAAGTATCAGAAGACCCCTTTTACCACTATGTCAGACACAGCCTTTCTCTGAAACAGGAGTATCAGTATCTTTACATTATCAGAGCTGTCATTCATTGGTGTAGTGACCTTGTTTCGGTCTTCGATATCCTTCTACTGCTCTTTCTTGTATCAATCACTTTCAGCACCTGTAGTAGTTTTGGCCCTCTACTCATGTATGGAGGAGGTTTTTTATCAGGCAAATGTGGTGGTAAGTAAACCATCTGAACAACACCAATCTTAGCATCTTCATTTGCAAACCTCACTGTGTTTTTGAAGGAAACCTAGCCATAGTGACACTGTTCTGAGGTTGCTGAGATATTTGTCACTTGGATTGTTCATCTCATGACCTGGTATATTGACCAGAACTCTTTGTGATCATAAAGGTCAGTGTTTTCTTGAAGAACCAAGAACCTTCTCCTGCCTGTGTAATGGCATTGATTAACATCTGTTCTATTTGATGCTGCACCAAAACAGGCCTCTTATGATTTGGATGTTCACTGATGAAATGGCCTTCTAAAGTTTCAACCATTTACCTGACTTGAAAGTTTCGGATGATCTCTTTTATTAGGCTAAACTTCTTTTCCTTTGAGCTTATCATACTTTCACTACAATCCTGTTATGGTTAGCAATTACATTCATGAAACCTGAAGATATTGTTTCATTGTTTCAGACAGGGCAAACCTGGACTTTTGTAACCCTCTGAGTCAACTCTGACCTGTGCCCTCTGCTTATGGATGAAGGAGGCGCCCTAACCCTCTGCTTGTAATGAAGGAGGTCCTGAGCCTTGACAATTTTACCATTTGCTGAGACAGTGGCAATCCTTTTTCCTGTGATTTTCATACTGAAAAGAGCTGTAAGGTCCTGATTGAGAGCCCTTTGTTTTGCATCTTCATCTCAGGCTCATAATACATTCAGAAGCAGCTGTTCTTCTAACTGTAAACTCAAACATTTACTCCATGAGATGAAATATATTTCCTGTCATTTGTAGAACCATAGAACACAGTGAACAACCTACTAGTCAGCTTGAGATTGGGCTTTATGCAGTGCTGAGATCTAGGGGGTGTGAGTGGCACGACTTAAGGCTGTTTGTCAACTTCATTTGCAAATTAAGGGATCAGTCATGGTAGGTCTGCTGCAGATGGGGGCTTTTTTGGCTTTTTGATGATTGCCAAAGGTGAAATGTCCTAAACGCCACTTCCTAACATAGGGTAGACTTCTGAAACAGATGTGGATTTTCCCTTTAAGGCTGATGGGCAGGCCAATAAGGCTGAGGTTAGATAGGATTATGATATGAGGTTTTTTGATGTTGCCAGGGGTGGAATGAATAGGTAGGAAGGCGAAAAAGTTTTGGGAGGGTTTTCTGGATGACATATTGACATAAGGAAATCAGTTTCTAGAAAACTCAGCTGAAGATATAGTCATCACTAACATGTAAAAAATACTGATGGCTAACACTATTTTCAATTGTTGTTATTCTTAATGTTTTCTTCTGAACTAGTATGAACAGTGAATTCTTAATTGCTCTTGTTTCCTAGTTTATTCATTTTGATTATTTGGTAAAGAATTCTTAATTTATCTTTATTAATAATCATTCAAGTTCCCTCTTTCAAATATGATGAAGGATTCTTAATTTCCCTTCACCCATTTTGAGTCCATTCCATTCATTTTAGATCTTTAATTGTTTCCTATTTGATTACCTTGCCTTGTGAAACCATCCCTTGTTAAGAAACTAAATCCAATTAAGCCATATTTCTTTGACTCCATTAGCCCAATGGCCTAAACTACTCAGTCCTACCCCTTTGTTATTGAATTCCATCACCCAAACATAATAAAAATCATTAAACTTTCATAACTATCCTAATATCTTTCGAAAACAAAGCTAAAACTTAAAAAGAGAGCCCTCTCTGGGTACAGATTGGCTAGATTTTGTACCTAAAAGTTGGTTTATGGTTACCTCGGACTATTTCTCTTGAACCTAGAGAAATTACTGAGTGATAACACACCAAACAATAAAAATTTTGGGTTACAAGTCTTAATCAAAGAAATCACGAACCTGCCTATCAAGATCATACTTTTCAGTATTTCGATATTAGGCTATGCTTATTTACACCAGGCCTTACGACCATCTATGTTTCTAGCAGTGGAATGCTTGAAACCGGTAGTGTATGATTGGTGTACAATGCTCCTAGTCAATATGACTAAGAAACTTGCATCAGTCAGTGAAATAAATTCGGTTTGATACCATTCTTTTTTCATTTTTCATTGAGCGGATTCCCGCACTACGACCCACAGTAACATCTGTAATAAAAAATCTTAGAGATCCAAGGATGGCCAGATGGGAAAACTTGATTAGGAGACTTGGTGGGGGTGAAGTCACCCATGTGGCCTTTAATGAAGAGTTCTTCCAGTGCTGGGAGCAAAAATTCGTGGCCATAGAGGATTAAACCTATGCATGACTAGAACTATGAGGGGACCCAAATATATTACTTACCGAGGGGGATGCATGGGGCAACATTAGTAAGTTTTAAATTTTTTAACATATTTAATTTTTTAATTTTTATTTAAGGATGATCTCAAGAAATTTAAAGTATTTTTTCACGAAGCCAAAATCCTAACAAGATTAAATGATCATGATGTGGATGTGGGGCCAGTAACAACTGAGGGTCTTCTGAGACATAGGAGTCATGGAAGAGATGTGAAAAGAGAAATTGTTGATTTTGAGAGGGTCCTCCAAGCAATACAAAGGAACTTGGATATTTTGACTCGCCAGGTTCCCATGGCAGTAGTAGAGGATCTTCTCGAGGCTATATGGAGATGGGTATTTGGAGTACCACGAGAGTGGGTGTGGCTCTTCTGACAAGTGGTGAATGCCATCATATTTTACCGAGATGCTTATCCAGGGTAGGGCCCTCAAACTTAGATTTTAGATAGACTGATATTTTTTATATGAACATAATCGAGCATAACCCCTAATTTTGCAGGTCATTTGTCCACATTTTGTAATATTTTGACAGTTATATATATATATATATATATATATATATATATATATATACAGAGAGAGAGAGAGAGAGAGAGAGAGCTTGAGAGAGAGAGAGATAGATTTCAGGATGACTTGATCATATATACAAATTATTATTTTATGGTTTTTATTTAATGTGATGAATGATTGATATGCAAATCCAATTCTTGGTTACCTATAGAATAAAAAAATGCATTATTTAATCGTGGAATGTGAGTAAAAGTGATAAAATTAAATGATATTTGTAATAATCTCACTCTCAAAAATTGATGATGTAATAAAGAATCCCTCACAGCATAAATATTATTTAACTGAGACACAACCAGTTGTGAGAAAAAGTAAACTGCTAATGGTTCAATACCATAAGGTATTGCTTAAGAGAGTAAATTAATAACAACATTGTATTAAACTATATTATTAGAAGCAGGACCAATACATATGCCTCTTGAAACCAACAACTAACCAGATGGATAATGTATTACCCAAGTGATGAAAGCTTAATTCTGAGTGTGTCTACTGGCACCGTCAGTGAATCCTAAGTACATCGAATCACCCATCAAATCCTTCCAAAGAAGATCGAAAACACCATTTTCACCATGACACTTATAGAAATAACCTAATACTATTTACAATATCTACGAAACAAAGAAAATGCTCATGAAAGAGGCTAAGAATAATAATTCTTGAGATAAAGCCAATATATGGGTTCCGAAAACACATTCCCTGCAAAATCAATCAACTCATAAGCACCCTTATTCAATACCATTTTAACAATGAAAGGACCGTACCACATAGGTTTGAATTTTCTTGCCCCCAAGGTGTCCTTATCTTGGTCATAAACCAAGACAAGGTCACCTTTGATAAAAACCTAGGTCGCACAGACTTATAATATTGAGCTTTGAATCTTTTTCGTATTAGGCTCATTCATTATCGAAGCATCCCGATGCAACTCATCAAGATGTTCCAAATTCACAAGGAAATATTCAAGACTTGAGGTGTTTGGAAGAAGTTGGACTGCCAACTTAAGAGATGGAATCTCACATTCTATCGTAAAATCGATTCCAAACCATAAACTAACTGAAAATGGTGAACCCCATGGCAGTCTTGACAGAAATTTGGTATGCCCATAATGAATGATAAAGCATGATGTTCTAGTTGGACTTAACTTGATTAATTTTCCTTTGCAAGATAGTCTTAAGGGATTTATGAATGACTTCAACTTGCCCATTAGCTTGAGGATAATAAGGAGACAAATTCTCCTATCGAAATCCTAGTTTCAAATCCAACTCAGACATCATATTATTCTGAAAGTGTCTTCCATGGTCAATGAAAATCTCATTAGGGATACTGAAGCATGAGATGACTTGATTAAAAAGGAAAATAGTTGTTTTCTCACTATAGTAATTAAAAGTGGGCATAGCTTCAACCCACTTCATAAATTAGTATACTATTATGATAATGTACATATGCCCCTTAGCCAAAGCCAAGTTACAAGTTGTAAAATCAATTCCCCACTTATTAAATGGAACAAAAGTGATGACAGGAAAAAGCAGAGCTGGATGAGTACACATTTTTCGAGTATAGATTTGACAAGGATGGAATTTTTTGATTGATTCAATACAATATTTGAAAATTGAAGGCCAAAAATACCTTGCACGCAAATTTTTTTGAGTTGTTGCAAGCCCAAAAAAATGACCTCCACAAGCCCCACTTTGGCAGTAATTTAAAATGGAATCAACTTCCTCTAAGGCCAAACAATGTCTAAGAATTGAATCATCCCCGCGATGATATAAAGTATCACCGATGATTATATAACTCTTAGAAAGGTGATGTAATTTTCAACGTTCATCCTTAGAAAAATACTGGGGAAACTTCAAAGTATGGAGATATACAATTATGTCTCCACACCAAGGATCTTGTGAGGAGATAAGAAAAATTAGTTCATCCAGAAATGATTGTTCATAAGTATCATCTCCTTCACAAGGAAATTTTGAAATTAATTCTGTGAAATCGAAAGACTTATTTGATTTTGATGACATGAACTCTAGATCAAAATATTATAGAAAATCAATCCATTTATTGTATTTTCCCCCTATCAGTCACCTATTGAGGATAAATTTAAATGGATTGACGTCAGCTACTAAAAAGGTTTTTCTCAGAAAAATGTAATGATAGAGTCACTGAACAACGTGAACTGCTTCTATAGCCAATTTCTCAATGTGAGAATACCAGAGTTCAAGACCAACTAAGCCATATATTAGATAATAAATTACATGTTCTATAAGGGAATCATCTTCCTGAACCATAACCACATCGATGGATTATTCTGCTGCCACGAGGTGCAAAAGGAGATCTCTACTATAATCAGGTGGACTCAAAAGGGGAGGAAATATTAATGCATTTTTCAAAGCATAAAACAAGTGTTGAGCGAATTGGTACCAAAAAAATGGAACTCCTTTCTTAAGAAAACACATAAAGCCTTTTGTGATCTCAACGTAGTCTACGATAAACCTCCTTAAAAAGTTGGTTTTTCCTTGGAGACTTTGAAGTTTATGAATACTATACAAGGGGGGCAACTGAAGTATTGCCTCAACCTTGAAAGGATCAGCCCTAATACCTTCATTAGAAACGATGAATCCCAACAACCGACCATATGTAACAACGGAAACAAACTTATTAGGGTTCAATTTGATTTTATAATGATGACATCTCTCAAAAATTAAACAAGATGTTTTGGATTTTCCATTCTCTTATGAGAGTGAGCATCTAAATCATCCAAATAAGATTCGATTATGTTTGATGTCATGGAAAGCATCTGACATAACCCATTGAAAGGTAGCTCCAACATTTTTAAGGCCAAAAGGAATTTTCATATATGCAATGTAGCCGAGGGGAAAATAAACATTGTATTATGTTGGCCTTAAAGATGAATTGTTATTTGATTATACCTATAAAATTTGTCCATGAAGGAAACAATTTCATTTCCAGCACACTCATCAATAATTTGATCTATAAATGGAGTGGGGAAATTGTCTTTTGGACATGATTTATTTAAATCCCAGAAATTAATGCATATGCAATTTTTTCCTTGTTTTTTTTCCACAGGGACTAGATTTGAAAACCATTAAGTAAGAGGGAAAAATTAGATGAAACATGCTTTAAGCAGTTTTTCAATTTCTGCCTCGATAGTCGTAGCTTTCTTAGGGTTGACCATCCGAATATTTTTCACAGAAATTTTGTCAAAGCCCAAGTGAATACATATCCAAACTCTTTAAATATATCAGTGTAAATTTTAATCTCTTCATGGGAACAATCAACTTCGATGAATATATTTTCAATAATATCGAGATTCTTAGAAATAATGGTTGGAATAGTTTCTGAAATGTTAGCCATGTTACCTTTGGAAAAAATATGTTCTAGAGCCAAAGGGTTTAAAATTTTGTGAACACTTCCATGTGAAGGAGGACTAGAGAAACTTTATTCGACTTTATGCAAGTCAAGGATAAAATAGGATGAGATCATACTATGCAAAATTAAAAACGGTTTGGTATGCGATTTCTGCTGCAGATATAGGATAAGCCATTACACCCACTTTCCCTTCTTATAATGTGGTTGTAGGAGGGGGTAAGGGCCACTGATCCAAAAAATAATGAGTTCTAAAAGAACATTGTGAAGGGACCACCGTGGAGGATGAGATGGAATTGATATGAGAAACAGGAGTGGAAGATCAAAAGAACCCATCAATGAGGAAACATTCCAACTTCTAGATTCCCAATAGGACGCTTGGTATTCTTCACCAAGGGGATAGTGGAGTCAACATATGCATTTGGGTCATTGAGAGAATAGGCTAATTGATCTATCGTAGCAATTATCCCTTCATGAGGAAAACATAATATGCGAAATAAATATGAGACTATGGAATCCATCGCATAAACCCAGTTCCAACCCAAAAAAAATATTATAATCAAGATTAGCATAGACTATATTTTCTACCATGTTAAAAACCTCCCCCCCTACACAAATAGGGAAGGAAAGATAAATCCCATGAGGCCTATGAGAATGACCATAGAATTTGGTTAAAAGAGTAGTAGAGGAAACAACTTCATGCGACCTGATCGCTTTCCAACATGACATGTACATGCCACATGTGGAAGCCCCTTCATCAACTATGGTTCGAAAGATGGTCTTCTTACGATACACAGATTTAATTTGAAAATCAATATGATGAGGGAGTCTCTTTTTAACATCTTACATATCAATTGTAATCACCATAGAACGTTTTAGTTCAACTGCTTCGATCACAGTGATTAAATCACCCCTTTTCATAGGAAACGACTCGAGTACCTCTAATTTCGACATAACACAAGGGCTTTAAGCTAAATATACAAAAATGTAATAATTATGAGCAGCCCTAGCATATGGATTATAATTCGACAATTTTGAGGAGCCTTTCAACATTTGAGGTACTGAGGGCCTCTCTATATGAAGATGTTCTTGAGTATTAGAAGCATTTTTAGCCTTAGAAGATTATAGCTCTCCATAATCATGAGCTCTAGTTGAAATATCAACATGAGTCTTAGCCAAATACACACTTGATGCATATTCCCCTTCCTGGTTGCCTCCAGTATGGGCTCCAATATCACCATTCACGCCATCAAGTAATTGTCACCCTTGGGGAAAAGGGTTAGTAAGCACAGACTGGGAACTAGAAGAACCTTTTTGGGCTAAAAAGTGCTGAGCATATTGAATCTTGGGGAAAATATGAGTAAGATGAGCCCCACTGCATAAATTTCATGGGAATTTAACCTTCTTTTTAGAATCTTTCTTTCGCATTCCCATTTCCTCCCTTATCTTTCTTTTTCTCATGTCCTTTCTTCTTCCCATTGGATTGTTGATTTCCTTTTGGATTCGAGGACTTAAAAAAATTAACTTCTAAAGGTTGAGAAGGAGGAGAAAATATTTGCATTACTATCGATCGATCCTATACTTTCAATGACATGGGGGCCTTGTTTTAGTTTGGCGAGATCAATTATATATATAGGAGCATGTTGTCGTTGCGAAAACTCCCTTCAATTTTTTTCCTATACTGAATTTTGGAGTCGAATGTGGATATTTTGATCTGTCATTCCATAGTCACTTCTTGGTCAACTGATACTTTTGAGCTCCCTTCTTGGATTGAAAGTGTGGAAGTCACTTTCTCACACATGCTCAGTTTGTAACAAGTCCATGAGCACATTCTTTCATGCAAGCTCGAATAAGCATAACACGGTCCATCAAGACTGTGCGACGTACAATTCATGTCAACAGTGAATGCACACTAACAACGACAATTTATCACATTATAGTAGTGTTTTTATTTCCATTTCGGTGAGTTTTTGCAAACCGTCGCTCTCGTGCACCTTTTTTTTCACGAGTGTCACTTTGATGTTTATGGATCTTGCTTTCGTTTGATTTCACCTAATTAGTGTCACTTTCATGTTATATTTTCTCTGACATGTTTAAATTTCACTGTCATTCATATATCACAAGTGTAATTCGTGCTTTTATATTTATATAGCAAGTTTTGTCTTCTATCATGGGAATCATTGCTTATCATGAAAATCTCAGTTGGTTTGTTTCAAGGGCATGATTTGTGGTGATGGGTTGGGTCATGAAAGAATGCCTCACATTAAGGGAAGTATGTATTCATGTCTTATAAATGATTTATTTTGTGTTGTTAAGTGTCTAAGTGTGTGATCATAGTCAATTCCTATCACTATTTTCATCAGTCTCAACAATCCCCCACTTAGCCAAATTATGGAAAATTCCCTTAGTGCTCTAGCCTAGCCCCTGAGTCCCAGAACTGTGCTATATTTCTCTCCATCCAAGTCAACACTATGCATTACAAAAACTCAGTTCTAAAGCCTTAGTAATGAGCTCTTGAACTGCGTAACTACACAATCCCTAGGCCTCCTCTGCCTCCCAAAACTATGTAGTTTTCCCAAGCAGTGCCAAACCCCGCAGCTAAGCTCATTGAGCCCAGAAAATGTGCAGTTTGTCTCCCCAATCCCATCTTAACTACACACTATGCAGTCTCACAACTCAAGTTCCATCCCTCACTATTTGAGCTACGCAACTACCCGATCACTAAACCTCTCACTAAACCTCTACGCGATCATCATGCAACATCTTAGACCAAGGGTTTATGAGATTGATGTCATCTTGTCGCAAGTGGATTGTAAATGCATAAATTATAACACTCTATGGAAAGATGATGAAGGAAGGTATAAAAAAGTAGGACATCCTAGAAGACACCTAATGAGCTGAGGAGATAAGATGATAATCATACAAGAAGACGAAGGAACACTAGATTACAATCAAAGATAAATGATCAAGACCGTAGGAATACTCCATCAGATTTACAACCTGTTGGAGGGTATATATGAAGAACAAAGCATATATCACACAGAGGAAGAAAAAGTAATAAGGACAACTTATCACTGCCACATCATCATGTCATCAGTGCCATGTGTCGTCACAAACATTGAAATCCAGTCCATGAGTTTTCTTGAGGTATTTTTCTCCCTTTGGAAAAATGTTGGCTTTTCACATGTGGGTTGTCATATTAAATGCATAAGCCTATTCTGGTGGCTTTAAGAGGTCATATCTTTATAAATGAGTTTTTATAACCTTGTAAGTACCCATCACACTTATTTCCAAAGTTTTGAGAATTGTTGTAGAAGTGTCATCACGGTCATCGCAAAGTGTATCTTTGGTGTCACAATTGTCATATCTTGTCATAAATATATCGCATAAAGGGAAATTACTCATTCAAGTGTTTTAGATGACCTCTATTGTATATTCATTAAAATATTCTAAGTCTGTGATCACATTCAAATTTCATCACCATTCACACCGAACTCACTGATCCCACACTTAGTCATTTTCTGGGAAATTTCCCTACTGAACAACCTAGCTTCATCCATCCTACCTAAGCTTCATACTGCGCACTCTCATTCCTCTAGCTGTGACCTTGTTACTTGGCATTGCACAATGTGAAGTTCCCGCCAACCAGGACTGTTGCTCTGCGCAGTTTCTATGACCAAGTCTTGACCCTAACCTCTTGAATTGTGTAGTCATGACCCCCAACACGACTTGAACTGCACACTTCTTAACCACAAGATTCAAGCTCATTCCCTGAGCCCTTGAAATACATAGCTGTGCAGTATCACGAACTTCCTTCATTCCCATAAATGTGCATTAATCTCTCCCAGCGCCCATCCCTTCAACTTGTCTCACTGGCTCTGGAAATTGCACAGTCTTATCCCTCAACCCAACCTTAACTACGTGTTGCGTAGTCTCAAGGCTTAAGTATTCCCATTTCCTGCCTAAAATGTGCAACTACGTAGTCACTAAGCCTCCCTTCCTAGCCTGGCATGTGTTCTAGGCTCAGTTTATGGATCAAAATTCATCATCTTAGGCTAGGGGTTTTTGGATTGATGTCATCTCGTCGTGAGTGAATTGCAGGACCAGGTACTTTTTCATGTCATGGAAATATGATGAAGAAACATATGGAAGATGAAAACATGTCAAGAGACACATTTTTATTGAGCATACAAGTTAATTGACTAAGAGAAATAAAATGGACACTTGTCTGCGATCATTGTATAAGACATGAGATCATTGAAGATCCCATATCACCAAACCATGTGGAGGTGAAAAGAAGATACTCTAGACACAACAATAGTAGTGGCTTGACATTGCCACACCATCGAGTAGTCCATGTGAGCAGTGTCATGTTATGTCATGTGATGATCGGTCATATGCCACATCATTATTGTGGACGATGAAAATTTTCATTCAAAATGTATTGTAAAGTGGAAGTCCAATGGATACACTCAGAATACAAAAAGTCATGTAAGTAAAAAAATCATAGGAATTTAAACAATCATGAGGATAGTCAAAGAGTCACCGTTGGTTATATATACTCCCTCATTGTATGAGAAAATGAATTTTCACCTTGGCTCCTCCCGCAAGGAATTAGAGAGATAGGCTAGTTCTTTGAGGAGCAAGGAATGGCTCCAATGCTCCACTACTGGAGCTATTGTTGTTCACTGTATACATGTGTCTTGGAAATTTTACTTAATAAAAGAAGCCTTCAAGGTTAGCACGTTCTTAATGCATGAATTATTAATGTTTGTAAGACTATTATGTGGATGTTTCTATTTCATGTTTGCTTTCACATGTCCTAAGATAGTTGAAATATTTCTATTATGCTATTAATTATCTTATTGAGAATGTGTTGTAATGGTTGTTATTGTTGTCACATCCTTGTGGATTATTATGCAAGGTATTAGACAAACCTTTCTCATTCATTGATTGTAATTACCATCGCATCCCTTGTGGACTATTGTGATAGATGTTATACAGATCTTGTTGTTTATGTGTGTCTCTTCTTGGGTAGTACTATTACCTCTCTCTTAGAGGTCCACCTTTTCCTTTCCCCCTGTAGTAGAAGGGATTTGACACACATATGATCGAACACTCACTAGGAACACCCCCTTGATTTTTGAAGGAACATGTGCACTCCTCTCTCTTGTTGTTACAATTTTTTTTGGTCATCTAACCTATTGTTATTAGATGGACCCAATTAAACCATGTAAGACCAATTTTACCTTAAGTAAAATTGCATTCACTATGAAAAATAACTTAGAAAACCACCTTTATTAAGTTGTTTATGGTCTAAACAGGAAACCCCATGAGGAAATATTAAATAAATCTACATTTGTGTGATTTTCCTCAAAGAATAATTAGTTAAACAACCGTTTAATTAATATTCCTAGTTATATTTAACCCAAAATAGGGAAATTAATTAGATAAATCATTATTTATCTTATTATTTCCTAAGAATAATTGTTTAAACCTTATTTAAATAATATTCTTTGTTGAATATGACTAAATCACCCATAAATAATTAAATAAATCATTATTTATTTGATTATTACTCAACCACATCCTTAAAATGATAAATAAATCATTTATTTATTTATTGTTTACAAATAAAGAGATTTGACCCAAGTCAAATTCTTTTTCCCTCCAACAAATATAATAAAATATTCCATAAAATTTGGATCTTGATTTGGTTAATACTATTTTAATTATGCACCAATATCTAGACTAACTCAATATTTTGTTATAAATAGCAGGGTTTTTCCATTAATTCACTACCTTTTGTTGCCAAAAGATCACTCTAGATCTATACTTTTGGTCTAAATTTGATCCACCATCATTGTCATATTTTGCTACCATTTTTGTCTGGGTTTTCTACACCATCAAGAGAGAGGGATTTTAGATCTGAAGTGCTGAGGACTTACAAGAACCCATCCCATTGAGGAGAACTGGTAACACCCTTCTGTGTTTTCCTCCCAGGTGCCATTAATACAAAATTCATTCAACATATTCTTGTCTTGTCTATTGGATGCATGGAGTAAATCTTGTTTTTTCTACTGCTTAATGTCTTTTGATGCATAGATCTAGATTTTTGCAGCATTTATCTTGATCACCTAACTGCAGATCTGAGGATATTGGTAGCCATATTTGTTGTTAGGGTTGTTTTTTATGCACAGCTAAAGTGGTATTTTTTCGTACACTTGGAATTAAGATTCATACTAACAACTGGCGACTCCACATAGGTTTACAATTACGACTGCTGTCGTTTTTATATCCTTGCATATTCAGCTGCTTCAAACCCTAGGATCTATCTTCAGCCTCTTGTTTTTGCTTTTCTTGATGTTGATTTTAACCTATAAAACCCTAAAACGATAAAAATTCTAACTTCCGTGTTTTTTCAAACCTATTGCGCAGGTGATAGACATCAGACGTAGCTGAGGTGACACTTTTTACTGAAATATGCCACCGAGAGTGCTAGAAGTGCAAGTTGCACTTTTTGGCCCTAAACCTGTGACCTGGACCTTTAGGACGCACCTTTCAGCCCAAAAACTGCAACTTCTGCAGAAAACAAGTCAGAAACTGTGACTTGGACTTTTTGCGGGAATTTTTCTGAAAGTTTTCTAGGTTTGTCTGAGCCTCTGTTCAGGGTTGTCTGACCTTCGTCTCTGCTTTTTTTGGACCTGTAATTGTTTTTTTTCTCAATTAAGTGTGAACCTAGCCCCCTAGGGCTTCAGTACCCTCCAATTTTTGTGGAAGAGTTTTTGCTATTGCAGTTTGTCTGAAATTTCAAAGTATTCAGCCATTTTTTAGATCTGATACCTCACCTTCAGATCCACTTCAGATTGGCTATTTATCCATCCAAAACACCTCATGTAGTTTTTCTTGGGTTTTCCTCTAGGGTCACCTCCATTTCCCTCCAGGACATAGGCTCTTACCACCTCATTTACAACAATCTTTCCTTTGATTTGTTGCTGTTTTCTGCACCACTTTCTAACAGATTTGACCTTTATATCCCTGTCTCTCCCGACCTTATATCTATTGGCTATTTTCAGTATGTTTTGACTAGTTTTTTCCCACCTACAAACTAGTTGTGGAGAGGCCCACCTCCTTGGGTTTATATTATTGCATTATTAGCTGTTTATTTTCTGTTATTTTAGTCTTATATACTGTTATTTGCAGGTTTATTTGCAGCTACACAACACACTTTTTCTTTTTCTCTACAAACGTCTGGGTTTAAAAATTAAAATTTACACACTTTACACACACACCCTAAGCAAAAAAGGTCTTGGTTAACACCGCCAAACAAAGACTCTAAAACATTGAAATCAATTGATCCTGCACCTCTCTACCCTTGTTTTGACATTGTACTCAGTTGATCCTACACCTCCCTACCCTTGTTGGTCTCTTTTTCCTTTGTTTCGTGTTTGTGTTGTCATCATTGCACCACCAAGGCATTTATCCCATAGAATTATTAGCCTTCATCCTCAATTTTTGATAGGAAGACTTACTCCTCCGCATAGGATTCAAGTTAGTCCTCCACCAAGTCCGCACTCCGACTCTTCTTTTGGTTCATTGGGTTCTCCTTCTCATTTTTTCCCTGGTTCTCCCCTTGTCACCTTCACCATGTCTGGTGCAGGACCTAATGCTGGTGGTAACCTCGGACCTAATGCTGGGAATACCACTAGTGGGACCGCAACGAACACTACCCCGACTACGCCCTTGCTCCCCTACATGGAAGGCCTCAGCCTTCCTGATTTTGACCAGTTGATAAATGACCCTATACACCATTATGTTGGTTGGCCTGCTATGCCAACCAAGCTCCCTTTCGACATCCCCAAGTTCGAAGGTATTGCTAGTGAAGATCCTACAAATCATGTTCGATCTTTCCACATGTGGTGTTCGTCTAACTCCATTACCGATGACTCTGTCCATCTTCGATTGTTCAAACGTATGCTTACTGGTGAAGCTTCTAAGTGCTATGTTGATCAGGCACCTTCCTCTCATACCACCTTTTCGACTCTTGCCTGGGCTTTTCTTTCTTACTTCTAGCTTCCCCTTCATTACGATATTGGTACCGAACTTTTGACTTCTTTCCGTCAATTGTCTGCGACCCGCCTATTTGGTCATGTCCAGGAATGGCGGAGAAGAAAGAGCCTATGTAGAGCCCCTACCTTCGAAGACCGTTTATACATGGACTGGTTCCTTAGATCTCTCTTGCTTGTTATCGGAAAATATGTCGCATCACATTTCCTCAAACCGAAGAAGCCGCTCTCCAAATTGCGTTAAAATATGACCTGATATGCACTCAGTCAGGTTATGTTTATACTGTTCTACCTAATCTTCCTAGACTCAGCGGTGCCAACACACTGAGGTCATCTCACGCTGCTGATGGTATCGTTGGAGCTCTCTCTAATCCATATGCTCAGCCTCCCATGGGCTATGGTTTTCCTTAGGGAGGGGCCAGCACCTCCTGCACTTTTCCCCCTCTCGGTAGCACGTATCCAGGATACATCATGCCTCCTATTTTTTCCCAACCTCTTGTTTACCACACTGTTACCCAACCTCCTTATTATCTGTATCCACAGCTTGATGCTCCAACTCCTCCAGCATTAGCACCTTCGCCTCCCTTGCCTTCTCAACCCCCGTAATAGCAGCCACTGCCCCCTCAGGGCCAGGTGTATGCACAACAGGGCGCGACTAATCCTCCTCATTCCAAAAAGAAGAGGAAAGGCACTCAAATTCAATCTGCCTCTGGTAATTTTGGACCTAATCCACAAGCTAACGCCGTTAACACTATTAGCCAGCAATAGGGCACTCAACCCAAGAATGACTGGGTTGTTCGTATGAATAAGCCTTGCTCTTGTTGTGGTGTTTATATTCATTACATGCATGATTTCCCTCTCTTACCATAGATGAAGCATATATGGGAGTCTCAAGCAACATTGTGAGGACAATAAGCCTCCCCTTCTGTCCCTCCCAGTGCTATGCCTAGTCAGCCGGTTGTGCTTACTAATCCTTTCCCTCAGCATGAATTTGTGGCTACCCAACCACTTGAAGGTCAGGCGGCCACTCAACCTCTTCCATCTGGTACCCCCAATTACCAGATCCTCATGATGAACCCTGACCAACCTGTTATCATTGACCTCAACCTTCAGACTCAGTCCCGTCAGTACACCAAGCCTCCCGCTACGTCTATCCCCGAGTCACCTTCTTCAAGTCATACAAAGCCTCTTTTGACACCTAATGGTCCCTTGAAAATCCCTCAGCTGAAGGCAAAGGTTCATACCAAGATCCCTAAGGGACCACTACTCCAAAATTCTACTTCTGGCAAAGCTGCCCATTCATATAGTATCGTAGATGATTTGGCACAATCTTTTGCCACCATCTCAACGTTGGAACTCCTCCAGTCGTGCCCTTCACAACGAAAATATCTACTATCTGCCATGGGCGCTGTAGATCCTACCGATGATCGCTTGATTGTTTTTGATGCTGACCAGTCAGAACATCCTCCTCTTCTTACTTCCGTCTCCTTCCAAATCCCAGTCAAAATTCAGAATGCCAACATTTCCCGGTGTATCATTGATGAGGGGGCATCCACCTGTGTGATGTAAACTTTGGTTTGGAAGGAACCTGAATCATTTGAGTTGGCTCCTTCCATGATCACTCTTTGAGTGTGGGATGGCCATGCCTCCCAACCCATTGGCCTGTTCTGCAATTGTCCTATTACGCTTGCGGGCAAGACTGTTTGCGTTGACGTAGAATTCATTGATGCCCCCTTAGATTACAACATTCTATTGGGTCGTAACTACACCTATGCGATGTCTTTTGTCCCATCTATGGTTCACTGCAAGATGTCCTTCCCTCATAATGGAAATATTGTCACCATTGACTAGTTGACATATTACGAACCGAAGTCTCAGACCTCCCCTGAGTCCATCATCTCTTCGGTGGCCAATAAGAAAACTGTCGATCCTTTGACCAGTGTCTCACTCAGAGTCTACAAAGACTCCTCTTTGCTTGGTACATTCCTTGGTCTCCCTCCTCCTGTCTCTGATCCCAGCTCATCAAATGTTTTCATGCAATAATCTTGGGCTTCCCTCAAGAGGCCTGCTTCGACTAGTCAGTAGCCTCATCGCCCTCCGTAGCCTGCTCCTAGCCCTTTGATTCAACTTTTTGGACCTCCTCCTCCTAGCCCTTCACCTTCAGCTGGTATTCATGAGCCTCTTTATCCTCCTGGAATGGTTCCTCTAGGCCTTAACCATCTTGGAGCCATCTCGCCTAGCCATTACCCCTCCGGTCAGATACCGTTCCTCGCTCCTCCTCCCAGAGTCTACATAGCACCTGTTATGACTACCCTCTCTCTTCCTAACCTAACCTTGAGGATTCCCGTCTGGTACCTTGATCCCCCAGGTGCTACCCCACCTAGTCAACCCAAACCTTATCTTGCTTTGACCCCGGTTCAATCGGTCCCTATGAATTTTCCCACTGTTGCAGTGCCTCAGCCACCTCAACAAGAACCACCTCTTGTTGCGACCGCTTCGGGTAAGAAGGGCAAAGCTTGCAAGAGGGCCTCAAAGGACAAGGCTGCCTCGACTGACCCTGCACCTCCTCCACCCCCAAAGCCCTGTGCTTTGTGTGATGTCGTCAGTCATGCCACCCATACCTGTCCTGAGTTGCCCCGCATCAAGCCCATGGTTAAAGTTGCGTTCCCTGAGTCTATGGTCCCTGAAGCCTCTACTTCTTCCTCGACTGCAACCAAGAACACTAAGACTATTCAAACCAACCAACCTTGTGCTTTTTGTGATCTCCATGGCCATTACTCTCACCATTGTCCCCGTCTTACGCATTACCGTGCCTCTTTAGAGGTAGTTCGGGAGTACGAGGTTGAACAGAACCAATATTCCTCTCCTGTACTTGCACAATATGCTGCGGGCCAACCTGAGAATTTAACTGCTCCCATTGACATTCCCCCTCCTAATGTCGAGATGTCAGAGTCTATGGCCACTATCCTATACCTTCCATCATCCATGTGACCCTTGGTGGAAGCCCCCTATGAACCTTCCCCTGATGTTTCGCTCAACCTTCCTTTAGCGATCACCCTGGGCTCAACATCAGTAGATCCCTTATCTGATTGTTCTTCCGTCATCCCCTATGATGATGTGCATGTGAACCTCTCTTCTCATGATGATGAGTCAAGTATCTTCGCCACGTCATGTGGTCTCCCTTCCTCTTATCACTCCATCTTCTATTGTGATGATGACATCATGGAAGCCTTGTCCACCCCTGACTTCATCTTTCCCGCCCACAAGCGGGATGGCACCATCTGTGTCTATGGTGACTTTTGTAGCCTGAGCACAAGCTACACCTCCAGTAGCTCTCACACCCCACCTACCCGTCGACGTATGAGTAGTAGACATCGTACCCATATCAGTGTTTGTGTTTGTTTAGTCTCTACTTTGCGCTTATATTTCCAACATTGTTCATCATCCTCCCATTTTTTGTCTTGTGGCACTGTTCATATGGACCTCCCGTCCACACCTTATATCGGTTATGCTGATGGTGCAAGTCGCTACTCCCAGAATCTAGCCTCGACAGGTTGGGCCATTTTCACCCCCTTTCATTTGCTTTTTCTCTCGAATGGTGTATGCATTGGTACTTCTACCAATAATCAGGCTGAATATGATGCAGTATGAGGTTTATTAGCCGATGCCCTTTCCCATTGCATCCTCCACCTTCATGTTCATTTAGATTCCCTGCTTCTTGTCATGCAATTGAATGTTGTCTATCATGTGATAATTCTATCCTTTTTAGAAGATATTTATGAGTGAAGCTTTTGATGCGTGAATTTGAAATCATTACATTTAGTCATGTACCTAGAGCACAAAATCACTATGTAGATAGCATCAAAAACAATATTCTAGATTGGAATTTAGCACACGCATTTAACACAAGAAAATAACATAACATAAACCATCAAAACGATGCATATCCATAATATGTGTCATATAATATGTTTTAGAGTCCATCAACTTTGATACATATGACATGCCCATAGCATGTTACAAAACTCAAAACAGGGGGGCACCACCTGCCCCTACACCTATTCACTATCTGGAGGATCCAGAGCCAGTGACTCTACTCCTACAACTCATAGATCGTTCATCCCTTGTTCAGCCATCGCCATGCGCCGCATGACCCCTCGCCACTCCGAGGGTAGACCAATACATGACTCTATGTACTGGTCATCCAAGTCGTTCTAGCCGCGCTATGAAACACCAGTCAGAAGCCTCTCACATCTACAATGGATTTCCTCCAAGAGGGCTACTACATCCTCATTTTGCAGCGATCTTGATCCACTAGGTCTTGTAGCTCCTGATACTACAGGTCATCCCATATACCCGACCGGTTTCATTAGTGCTATATCTGCATACCAAAAGTGAAATAATTAGTACCACATGCAATATTATAAAGCTTTACATACACTAAAAATATTAGCAATTTTTAACTTACCATCGGGTCCCCATACTCGACCAGGTGGCAGTGGAAGATCTGGGTCCCCACGGTAACTCATCCCACTATAGGGATAGTCGTCTATGTATAGTGGCATATAATCCCAATGAGAAAAGAACTCGGGTCGGAACACCCGTCCGACCGCCCCACCTCCTCCTCTACATAGTAGTCGCCCCCACCGGTGCATCCTGGGCTCTCTCAGGCCCCCATCTTGGAGCTGTATGCGAGGTCGAAGTGTCGGGATCTTCTCGAAGAAGAGAGAGCACAAAAATGTACCATATGCACAATCATGGTTCACTTGCCACTTCCATAGAGACACTTTTCAACGATGACAACATCATATGGGCCCACCCATAGTAGGTCCCACTCAACACACTCTCCACAAGAATCATCTGCCCTCCAGTGATGTGGTGGAGTGCCTAGTTGCCCAAGATTTACAGCACTGTTGTGGCCACAACACGGGTCTCTAACCTCTTTAGATCTGCGATGGGTATCTGAGTCCCCTTGAATTGGAGACCTAGTTGAAAATGGTGCTCTCCAAACTCCATGATGTTTCACCCTCGCGGTAACACTGGCTGAGTATTCCCTACCATCCCAAATGGTGGGAGACCAGTCAGAAAATATATATCCTAGACCATCAACCCGATCCAGTGCCCCTACACTATAAATACCTCATGGTCCGAATCCAAATAGCTGACAATCCAGACCAATAAGGGCTCTCCAGCTCTCATCAGAGGATTCTCCACAAACTTCAGAACCCCAAACCTAGCCAATGCACTGTGAACACCTTGATCCTCCAGGATCTCTGACCATAATGTGCCCAGGTCTCTCTCTCTCCAGTTGATCCATAATTCTTCCATATCTGCACAAAACCATCATATTTTTCAGTGTACATATAAAAAAGAATGTATCCCAACATAAAAACCCAATGATTAGCCAAAAAACAACACAGGAAAACCCCTCCCTATTAGGTCGCACTTTTTAGGCCCAAACCTGGGATAGGTTGTAGTTTTCTACCCAAAACCTGCTACCTAGGTCACACTTTTTGCCCCAAAAAGTGCGACTCGGTCGTGAAGAGGAGCAGGGGTCTATTCCTAAGCTCTGGGGACCTAAATTGAACTTTCAATCCACTGAAATGAAAGAGTAAGGTTTAGCCTCTTACCTAAAACTGGCGGATCTTGATTCCAATGGTCAGTTTGTCCGCTACGATCATCGCAAGATTTAGGGCCTTCTCTCCTCTCTACATTCACCACAGCTCCACATGAAAATGAGTGAATTTGGAGGGAAAATGTCTTATTAAAAGAGAAACCCCTGATTTTTCTTTCGCTAGCTGTGCGCTAAACTGTAGCTCAGTTTGAAGAACCGTATGTACCATTGGAAAACTCTCACCAAGCCCTCAAATGGGTATCTGTTAGTTTTTAGTGATTTGATATTTCACCAAGACACATCTTATCCAAGAAGCATCACTTCACCCCTCTTCAAAATCGAATTTCTTCACTTGCAACACTTGTACTTTGCCTCCATACAAGTGAGGCCTTGGGTGACTCCTAGTGTCTAGAGTCAATGTATATTACCATACTAGATCACACAAAAAATTTCGTGGAATTTGGTTAGGTCTAGGTAGTGATTTTTTAATTTTTTAGATTTCCCGCAAGTCGAAAATTGCAATAAAAATTGTAATTGAATTGTAATAAGTGTTTTCTAGAGAAGTTGTATGGGGTATGAGTAATCAAAATTACACCTCTCATGCTCAAATTTATACTATGACACACTTTGAGGGGTTAAAAATGTGTTTTGAGCCCTCAAAACCCACTTTTCCTAAGTTTAGTGGGAAATCTGGCAATTAATTAAGCCAGAAATTAAATAAATGGAGAAAAATAAATATCCACACATGCTAAATGAGGTGGAAAATTATGGAGGAGTTAAAGTGAAGTCCCAAGGTGATATGGACTCCTAAAATCAAGGAAAAGACATGTGCTCAAATAAAATTGAATTTCCGGCATTAAATGAGAGTTGCTTACTTGAAAATTCGAATTTGTGAAATTAATGCATATTTGAAAGGATTTGGGAGAATATTTGGTGGAGATTTTGGTGGGAGATTGTCCCCACATGGGTTACCAACCATATACACATGTCATTTCATCATAAAATTCGAATTTGGCACATAAGGGAAGAAGAAAATGATGCCCACTTGCCAAAATTCGATTTTTACACTTGGCATTGGAGCTCCACTTACCAAATTCGAATTTTCCTTGAGATCTCCTCCCTCTCACCACTTGGCATATGGTTCTTCATTGGGATTTGCTCCCAACTTTCTATATAATAGAGCCATGGGCTCTGTCCACGCTCATGTCGATTTTCATCGTGAGTTACCATCTTGTACTTATGTTTTTATGGTCCCCCATTGGACCTTTACTATGTGGGAGCACCATCGAGTCACCCTTGTTTAGAGCATCTGAGTTAATTCATCATCACATTCATGGAGTCTATACTGAGTCCCTTTGTATCCCGCTATATTCCTCCATCCTTCATTGCTCGGTCCCTCTCTCGTGTCACACATTATGGCCTCCAGTCCCACTATCCCCTATCCCTCATGATGTTGTGTCAGTCGCTGCCAGGTCATCCATGCCCTTTATGCTCTAGCAAGGGAAGTTGTCCGTCCGCTACTCAGTACTCCCCCCCATTTCATCATCACCCCTGGTGTTATTTTGTCAGTCGCTTTACTATTTTCTCTCGTGCCATAGTTGAGGACCCCTTATTGCCTCACCTATGGCGGACCTCCTTCTATCGACATTAGATCATTTATTCCAGAAGATAGGTCTAGAGGGCTGTGTACCTTGGTTCCAGCTTCCACTCTTGTTCGATGCCTCGTATCAGAAAAAGGGACTCCTTATAGCCCTTTGACTTGATTTTTTCTAAGCTCCAACTCCTTTAAGCATGATCGAGATCCATATACTCGATGGTTCAGTGATTGATTAGATTGGACCGGTGATTCCCGGGTGTGTGTGAGATGTATCAGCCCTCATGAGGGGGTCACCCTATAGGTAGCCCCCCTCATGCCCGAATGACTTCTTCCTTTTAGCCTTCGATGCAGCTCCATAGATTTGATGATGTCAGCCTCAGCCGCTTGCAGCGCCTTTTTGATTGCATGTATCAGTCATATTTTCAGAGCCCTTTCCTATTTATAGGGGCATATGGGTTTTAATTGTATCTCATGTACTCAGATATTATTGTACAAGTCCTAGCTGTTATCCCAAGCACAGTATGTATGTGGGATTCATTATCATATTTTTTATCTGGTTCATGTTTACGTAAGCATGTACTATATTGTTCAGTCCCTTGTTTACTGGATGCATTATTCTCTGTATTTTGTCTCAACGGGCATAGGTATGCCTCCCCTGCCGCCTATAGTATAGGTACTCACTCATAAAAGAGACTTGTCACACCTGTAAGTCTCGCCTCCTCAGGGTCTAGTCCTCTCAGTGCTTTAGTCTACCTTATATTTCTCTTTCTCTGACTTCCCCTTCGGTGTCTAGTGATTGAGTTCTTACAACGTACTTACTTTAGTCCTCTGGTCACTCCACAGCATTTCTTATTTGAAAATTGATATATTACTACCATTTTTTGGTCATCCCTAACTTATTGGTATTAGATGGACCCAAGTACACCATGTAAGACCAATTTTTACCCTAAGTAAAATTGCTTTCACTATGAAAATAACTTATTAAACCACCTTTATTAAGTTGTTTATGGTCTAAACAGGAAACCCCATTAGGAAATATTAAATAAATCTACATTTGTTTGATTTTCCTCAAGGAATAATTAGTTAAACAACAGTTTAATTAATATTCCTGGTTATATTTAACCCAAAACAAGGAAATTAATTAGATAAATCATTATTTATCTTATTATTTCCTAAGAATAATTGTTTAAACCTTATTTAAATAATATTCTTTGTTGAATATGACTAAATCACCCATAAATAATTGAAGAAATCATTATTTATTTGATTTTCACTCAACCACATCCTTAAAATGATAAATAAATCATTTATTTATTTATTGTTTACAAATAAAGGTATTTGACCCAAGTCAAATTCTTTTTCCCTCCAAAAAATATAATAAAATATTCCATAAAAGTTGGATCTTGATTTGGTTAATAATATTTAATTATGCACCAATATCTAGACTAACTCAATATTTTGTTATAAATAGAAAGGTTTTTCCATTCATTCACTACCTTTTGTTGCCAAAATATCACTCTGGATCTATACTTTTGGTCTGAATTTGATCCACCATCATTGTCATATTTTGCTACCATTTTTGTCTGGGTTTTCTACACCATCAAGAGAGAAGGATTTTAGATATGAAGTGCTGAGGACTTACAAGAACCCATCCCATTGAGGAGAACTAGTAACACCCTTTGGTGTTTTCCTCCCAAGTGCCATTAATACAAAATTCATTCAACATATTCTTGTCTTGTCTATTGGATGCATGGAGTAAATCTTGTTTTTTCTACTGCTTAATGTCTTTTGATGCATAGATCTAGATTTTTGTAGCATTTATCTTGATCACCTAACTGCAGATCTGAGGATATTGGCAGCCATCTTTGTTGTTAGGGCTGTTTTTTATGCATAGCTAAAGTGGTCTTTTTTTGTACACTTGGAATTAAGATTCATACTAACACTTGCTAGCATCTAAAGTCAAGGAAAATATATAAGAATACATGGAAACCATGCCCATATTATGGATGGGGCTCCTAATCGAAACAGTGTGAGTTCAAATTGGGACTTCACATCAAGGAGACCCCTTGGTTGATGGATTTCTAGCATTGTTAATAGAGCATCAGGTAGGATCTTATAGCAGACTCCGGTCTGAGAATAAATAAACTCTAATTACTGTGATCTAAATATATCATGTTCTTCTGTGAACACTCTTGAAAGTGACACATCCTTAGATATATCAGACTATAATGATTTCAAAAAACACTCAATAAGAAATTCATCAGGGATATAAGCCTTGAACAACCTCTTCCTTCTGCACCACTCTTGAATGTGGTCAGAAATATGGGTAGCCTTTTCCTGCTCAAAATTGGCTAGAAGTTCAGTTTGGACGTCATAATAGAAAAAAAAATTGAAAGTGGTTAAGAAACATTATAGCCAACTCACCAAACATAAAAAAATGATCCACCCTTTAATTTGATATACCATTTCTCCGCATTTGCAGTTAAGGTGCATTGAAAGAGTCTCAAACTAATTGAATCATCAATCAAGGAGTTTGATGAGCACCATAAGTGGAAAGTGGTCGCATGGTCAGTTGGATCTTCACTAGAATTCCCTTCAAATTTTGGTATATCAGATCAAATTTTGGTAGGGACCAAGGGCAAGTCAGGTTGTAATGGATCATATCATTAGTCAATTTTGAAATATCTCTAAAATTAAGAGTTTCTAGGAATAGTAAGCGTGGAGAGAATACATAATTCCAAGCTCCAAGAGTGGAATTCCCAACATTTGAAAAGGAGTATCTTAGATTTTGAGAGGCACCAAGCTTCCAAGGATTACTCATAAAAGCAATTGAACTATAAGGAAAAACTTGTATTCCAATGGTATATAGAGGGTATCCACCTCCTACTGCAGCATTTCTAGTCATAGGAAAACTTCCTCCCAACAAAACATTATATGAAGGGGAGAGCCCTTGGTAAGGGCTCCAAGAACTCGCCATAGGAGGAAAAACCCTTGAAGTACTAACAGTAGGGAAGGACATACTCTCCTGATGAGCAAATAAATGAGAGAGATTCCAATACCCAATACAAATACCAAACGGATATACCAAGCCCTAGCTCCCTTGAAAAGGATTAATGTTTTGAGCATGGCTAAAGAAAGGAATTAATACTACATTCAATGATAGATTGGAAGGAGGAAAATGTTCACTTCAAAATGAAAAACCTTGTAAATATATTGAAGCACTAGCCATTGAAGTCATGGATACATAAGCAGTAGAAGGTAAAGTTAATGAAACTGGGGGAATCCAACTAGATGGCATTCCAAAAGGATAAGCAACAGTGAAAGGAGTAGATGGTTGGGTAACCCCACTCAAACTCGGGATGCAGGTAGAGACAACAACTACCATGCTAGGTGTAATAGTAGAGATATCAATAGTACCTCCTCCTATAGTTGAAGAAGGAGTGTGCACACCAATTGTATCGATGACCACACATGTGCCACTAACATTGGCCTTTAAGAAGAAAGAAGGAGAGTGAATAAGGATAGCTGACCTATGTGTTAGAGTACCCACGTATGATACAACATAAGGAAGATGATAAAGAAAAGGATTCATAGGAGTCGCAGGAGACTCTGAAACGTCTTCAATTTCTACTTTGTCTTCTAAATGGGAGAGTAATATAACTAGAACCAAATATTTTACACTCAGATTATGGACTAGACTGGGTTTTCCCTATGAAATAAGATCCCTCGGTGATGGCTTAGCACTCATAGGTGAAATCCCAGGAAGAATTCTAGACCGATGAACTGGTCGATCAACCACCTTTATATATAAAGAAAAATTAAAGACTCAAATCACCTAAGGAAATCTAGGAGTACATAAAATTCTCTAAAAAAGTCCTAAAGATACAACCACAGAAAAAACTTCCACAAAATTGATGTTAAACTTGAAGTCATAATCTTTTGATTATCTTAAAAAAAAATCCCAAAAATTACAATGATGTTTCTTGGATCTATCAAAGGATCAACCCTTCTTACTTCGAATTACAATGTATATATAGAGTGTAATTCAAAAATATATAACTTAATATAATCTTTTACAAAAATAGAGTTCTATCCAAAATGATTTGGATATATCTAATTAATACAATTAAAAATAGTGATTTTGAAACTAATTTGTAGAAACACGACACTACTTGAGGATGTTGTTTGCAATTGTAGCCTTGAAATATTTCTTATGTATATTTTATTGATTCTACTCCTGTCTTCACTGTAACTTCACCTGAAAAGTTGCATTGTGTTCCTTCTTTTTCTGTGTTTCTACCTTAAATCCTTCTTTCATTTCACTCCAAAATTTCGAGTAAATTATTACATTTTTCATCATCTGGACATGAAAATTCAATTACCTTTCTATAGTCTTCATCCACTTCGGTGTACTTCTCAAAAGTTGGCTTAGTGATAAACAAATGATGGATTTCATGCAAAATAAATAAATCATCCTCCAAACCTTCTAGAAAATATTTATCACCAAGGATTCATTTTACCTTAGAAAATTTTGAGTTATCTTTTGTTATGTCATGCAACTTTTATTGGTAATTTTCCTGTGGAATTAATTGACCACAAGAATCTCTTAAGGATGGGAGTCATTTTTGATGAATGAAAGAAAAATTTCTATGGAACTTTTTTATTTGAGTTTCTAAGTTTTGGAATTTGTTTTCCAACTGTAACATCAAATTTATTTTTGTTAACACCTTTCTAACTTCTAGGACTATGGTTTTCCTATCTTCAATTCCCAATTCTTCAAGTTCATCTTTAGTTTTTTAGTTTATAACTTTAATGATCCTAGATGCTTCTCCTAGTTTATGGTCTGGTTCCTCTTTCATTTATGTTATGGTTTCTTTTTCCTTTTGTACCAACTGTTCTTGTTCAAAAATTGTTTCAATAGATGTCCACAATTTTGAAATGGTTGAATTGATATCATTCCATATCTTCTCTTTGGCTTCAGATAATGGCTGTGTCCCGATTGATTCATCTGTGTACTTTTCAAGTTGTTTTGTTATCTTGAAAATTTTCTGCACTTTCGAGATATATGCATTATTTGTATTAATTTTATTTTATTCCATGCTTAGCAGTGGTGCATTTAAATTTTTTATTTCAACATTTATTAATGACACATCTCCCATAGTTTTTGAGAACTTTTAAATGGATTCTTGGTTGGTTGATTATGTTTGTATTGCAGATATTCCTACACCCATTCGTTGTTCCTTATCTTTTAAGAGTTTTTTGTAGAAATTATACAAATAATATGTATATCAATGGATTCAATCCAATCACGCGATATGCTCAATCAAGATATTGAATCCTTCTACAAATCAATTGTGGAAAATAAACACGATCGCTAATCACAACAAGTAAAGAAAGAAGAAAATCAAACCACAACACAAATATTTTCTCGGGGAAAGCTTGCTACTCAAAAACCCTCTATCTTCTATTGTATTTTCACCAAGTAATCATGAAACAATTACAATTCACTTTTCTCGCGAGAGTCTCCTGCACTCTCACAACTATCTCACACTGTTCCAGACAAAATCGACCAACACTTAGCCAATTTTCAGCCTCTGCTCAGCCTGCCTTACTTGCGTAATTCATGTGGAATGAAATCCCTATTCTTTAGCAAATTCAACCTTCCAAAACCGTGCAATGATCATGGGAAATCCTATGGGTGGTTTACTCAACCTACTAATGATACAACTGATAGTTAACATCCCTTTAACCTTTGTCTCAACTGGGTCTCCACTGGAACTGACATGCATGTAGCTATTAATAATAAATCATCAGTTAGATGACAGATCACTACATGTGAATTGAATATGATTTAATTCATCTGACCTCTCACTAGTGCAACAAATAGCTACAACTAGTTAAACTGATTTTAACTCAATTAATTGAGTTAACTGATTTCTCATGCATTAAACTGATACACTAACTGCAACTCGAACTCCATAACTAATAGAATAACTCTGCATTCCTCACCAACCACCCTAAACTTGAAATTCATGAGCTAACTGAGTTTATCACACTCAGTTAACTATTACAAGTGATTATGAGATAAGATTACATTTTATTGTCCAATTTCATTAAGGGAAAATTAATTTAGACATACATTTCTTGTTGACTTTTGAATGCTCCCTCTCAACATGAAAGGGATTATCAGCTACCCCTATCCTACCTCTATGGTATTCAAATTTTCTCCTGAAAATCACCCTCGTCATAATATCTACATCTTGATCTTCTGTGGGAATGTACTGAAGTAACATAATGCGCCTCTGAAAACAATATTTGAGATGGTGGTACCAAATTTCTATATGCTTGGACCTATCATGGAATACCAGATTAACCAAGAGTTTAATGCAACTCTGGTTATCACAATGTATCACCGTCGGATCCATCTGATGACCAAACAAACCAACCAGAATCTTCCTCATCCAAACGGCCTCACATGCAGCCTGACTTGCTGCGATGTGCTTTTCCTCGGCTGAACTGAGTGCCACAGATATCTTCTTCCTGCTATACCAAGAAACTATTGTCGATCCTATGTTGAAGATCCCTCCTGATGTGCTCTTTCTATCTAATGGACTGCCTGCCCAATCTGCATCAGTGAAGCCTTGAAGCTTCACTCCATATATCCATCTGTACCATAATAAATACTCAGTAGTGCCCTTGAGACATCTCAAGACATGCTTCCCCACCTTCCAAAAGAGCTTGGTCGGCTTAACCATAGCTTGACTCAGCTGGTTAACTACATAGAAAATGTCTAGTTTGGTGTTCACCAAGTACATCAGTGAACCCACAAGCTTCCTGTAAACAATAGTGTCCACTACCTCACATGATGTAGCATCCTGCTTCCTCTAGTTTCCTGGAAGAGGAGTCTCCATGGGTTTACATATTTCCATATGAAACTTACTAAGAATCTCTTTGGCATACTTTCCTTGAGAAACAAATAGCTCACCATCCCGCTGCCATATTTCCAAACCAAGGAAATAGTGAAGGAGTCCCATGTCCTTCATCTAAAACTCT
This sequence comes from Pinus albicaulis, assembly GCA_034641835.2. Classification (NCBI taxonomy): domain Eukaryota; kingdom Viridiplantae; phylum Streptophyta; class Pinopsida; order Pinales; family Pinaceae; genus Pinus; species Pinus albicaulis. The sequence goes on from CM076570.1 coordinate 1,152,405,120, forward strand.
CTTGCAAGAAATTATGAGTTTCTCATCACTTGTAAAAATTAGATCATCAACATAAAGTACGATAATCAAGAGCTTTCCATCAAACAAAATTTGGTACAGGTTTGCATTTGCTTCACTCTTCGTGAAGCCCAACCTGGTGAAATAGCTGTCAATCCTGGTGTCCCAAGCACGAGGTGCTTGCTTCAGCCCATACAATGTTCTCTTGAGTTTGCACACATGTGACTCACTGTCAAAGGTCTCAAAACCTTCTGGTTGCTCTATTTACACTTCTTCCTCAATAACTCCATTGAGAAACACAATCTTCACATCCATTCGATGTATCTTCCACCCCATCTACACTAAGAGTGCAAGGATAGATCTAATCAATGAGTATCTTTCAACCGGTACGAAAGTCTCCCCATAGCCAATCCCCTCAATTTATGAGAATCCTTAGGCTAAAAATCTAGCCTTGTGCTTCTCCACACTCCCATCTGCTGCCTCCTACACCTTATAGATCCATCTAGATCCAACCACTGATTTTCCGACTGATCTTGGGAAAACTTCCCATGCATTGTTCTTAACGATGGATTCATACTCCTCAACCATGACATCAAACCAAATTTGTTGTTGAAATGCTTCCTCAAAAGAGGATGGTTCTGTCACACTACACTTGCTCATAAGAGCCATGTATCCAGTAAACCTGTTTGGAGACGGTCTCTGTCTGCGTAGTGAAGTAGGTGCTCCTACATGTTTTGTCGCATCAAGTCTCATTCTATCAACTTTGGTGGTGTGCCTTCTACCATGTCTAGTGGATGGCTCTACATGAGTTTTTCCTGCAACTCCATGATCCTCTGCATGTGTTTGCTCCACATCTTGAGGTTCATCCTTTGGAATGAAGAGTTCCTCATCTGCATGCAAATCAAGCTCCCTCTCAAGGGACAATTGCATGGATTTATCCTCATCAAATTTTATATCCTGTCTCACAACATTCATCTTATTGTTTGGAAAATACACCGGATAGTTGTGGGGAGTATCATTGTACCCCAAAAATATCCCAATCTCAGTTGTTGCTTCTAGTTTCTTCCCGAAATCTTTGGTCAATGGCAATAGACATATGAGCCAAAAAATTTTAAAATATGAAACATCAGGTTTATTACCAGAAAAAAACTCCTCTGGTGTACTCATGCCAAGTATCCTGTTATTTATCAGTAATTTTTTCCTTTGTAGACTACTAAATGTTTATCCCAGATTTCTAGATACAAAATTCATGAATATTGTGAGTTCTAGAAATCTCACTGCCTTCATTATCCTTAGGATAATTTTTTCACTATTTTACTACTCTATCAAGGCATGGAAAGCCTATCACTCCCAGAAGACCAACCATAGGCTCAAGCTGCTCATCTTCACTATTTTTTTGACACCCTTTACCTTAGCACCCAGTTTGGCCTTGCCCGACCCCTCCATTAGCCATCTATGATCACCAACCAACCTACTTTTTCCATGTTCACCAGATATCTTAAAGCACTGATGGTCTCAAAATCCCTCTATAATCTCTTTAGATCAGTCAAGTTCATCCATTTATATATCCTCAAATACACTCATTGATCAAGAAGCTCTTCTTTTACACTATCAAGATCCCAAGCCTAATCTCAGTCAAGGATCAAGTCCAAGGAATTGCCCACTAGGTCACTAGGGTTTCACAAATTGTAGGGTGATTTTGAATGCTCTTAATCAGTTTTTTTCATGTGCCAAGAAGGTAAATCAAACATAAAGGGTGGTAAGCTACTGTTTGTCCAATTTTTATAGAAAAACCTTCAAGAGAGACCTCCTTGATCAAAGCATAAATTCTGCAAAAGAACAACTGCCCATATTATACATTTCTGTAGGAATGAATGAGATGGTCATCAACAGAAAAAGAAGTAAGTCAAGAGGGTAAATCATCACAAAGGGAATCCACAAAAAAAGAGAGGCAGTAGGCCTATGAACAAATAAAATCAGGGTTTTTATGACTGATTGGCTAAAAAGTGCTGCCCAGCAAGGAGCCAATACAAAGGATCACAAGGATAGATGGTACATCAGCACCACTTAGAATGAATTGAATATTTCTAGAAATAATAAATAGGGAAAGGAAAAAGCCCTAAAGTTTAAAGCTTGATAAGGTAGGAAAATAAGTAAAATGAAGGTGATAAACCTCCATCATGACAGCAAGAAGTTTTCCAAAACCTTTGAAGGTAACCTCCATGGCTTGCCAAGATAAAATGGTTTTCACTACATCAAAGGGAAAAATTGTAAACAGTATCAGTGTGAGGAAGTCTGAGCCTTCAAGTGCAGTAAAATGTCTTCAAAATGATCAAAAGAAGGAAATCGGGAGGTTAAGTGTCAAAATAGAACACCAAGCAAATCATGAGTTTGTTGTTGAGTGACTAAAGTTGTCAAGATTCCAAAAAATATCAAGTAGACAAAATTAATTTGTGTCATGGCACCTGTAGCAAATAGAAGTGGCCAAGGGGAGGTAATGACAAACTTGATTAAAAAGACTAAGGTCACTGTGAAAGACAAACTCATTATACCTCTAGAAAATCAGTAAGAAGGGGAGGAACCCTATTCTAAGGCAACTTACATTCTGGGATCTCAAAGAGGAATAATATATGTTTCTATGAGTCTCTCAATAAAAAGGGGTGAAGACATGAGAATGACTAAAACACAGTGAAACCATACAACTCAAACAGGCACCAGCAAAACAAGTTTTAAGAAACATCAACAAGCCAAAGAGAGCTAAAATCCATCACCTCAGTTACCTAAGGACAGCCAAGAAGAAAGGTTGAGATGATAAAAGATCATTTTTTATGTTTTAAGTCACCTCCTACAAAAGAAAAGGATATCAGTAATAAATTGACCAAAGACAAAACATTAACCAAGGTAGGTTTATAGTTTTAATTTATTATTCCAAGGGTATAAAAACATCATCATTAAGTTCACTTATCATTTGCAAAAGAGAGAAAAAAGGTCTTCAGAGACAAATTTTAGGGTTTCTGGCAAGCTTCAGGCAGGAGAAGCCCTGCGCTACGCTCCCGTAAAGCTGTGCTACGCGCCTGTGTGTGCCCTCTTTGGGAATCACAATAAGGTGCTATGAGCTTGTGGAAGTGTGCTATGCACAGGGACGTGCAGAGGCCTAACACCCAACTTTTGTGCCTTCAAACTTCTACGCACCTATCCTCCATCCAAACACTGCACAAAATACCACCCATAGCGCCCAAGCCGTTCAAGCCTGACCTGACACCGTGCAGAATCGACCGCGCTACGCGTTGGGCTGTTTAGACCTGACCCAACACCATGCAGACTTTTCCGCGCTACACGCTAGGCTGTTTAGGTCCTGCCCAGGAGAGACTCGACAACATTTAGTTCCTCACGAGTGCTGCGCGCAAGGCCGTTCAGGCCAACTCGACAGCACGTGCAGGGGCCCGAACGCTACGCTCCTGTGTTACGCATTTAGCTAGGAAGTTTATTCAAGATGTGCAAGTCTCCAATTTTCCTCAGAGCACCTCAAAAACTCTACTTGATACCTAATGAAGGTTTTTGAAAGAGGTATTTAGATCTATTTCCCCCTTTCATATTGTTTTAAAAGGTGAACTTAGAGAGAAAGTTAGAAACCGTAGAGGAAAAGAAGCCTTGGTCACCATGCTAAAAAACTTTGTTGATTGAAGAGCACTTACCCATCTACATGATAAATATACACTGAGACTGCTTTGCTAAATCACTCATCATTTTCCTTCACTTGCAAATCACTGCCATTATCATCTCACTTGCCCTCTCCATATCATTTCAAAATTAGTTCAGGGTTTTGTTTTCAAAGCAAGAGTAAAAAAAAAAAATGTATAGAGAAGGCAGTAGTGACAGTGGAAATGGAGACCAAAGGCCCAGGGGACCACAGAGAAAGGGTGGGAGAGAAAACATGTTTGAGCCTTTGAACACCAAGGAGTTGACAGCCTCCCCTACCACAGTTGCATATTTCCAAGAGGTAGGTTGTCTTGATTTCTATGAAAAGGTACAAAGAGTCCAAAGTCACCCTGAGTTGACCAGACTTTTTATCCTCAACCTCCATGACCATCAAGTGCATCTAGATGGAGTGAATTTTGAGCTATCCACCAATACAATTGTTATGGCCACTGGGATACCTTGTATGGGAAAAAAATGGTTCAACCCTTCTTGAAGCCAAGATACCAAGCTGATTGCAAAACTATTTTTCCCTTTTCCCATTTGTTGGAGAGATATTCCCCCTCAATGGAAGCCATCATGAAGTATTTTACATGCAAGGGGAGGTTTTCTAGACTTTATTCCTACCATATAAGACCACTTATGCACTTCACTAGGGCCAAGCTACTACATTTTCCCTATTACCTTTATAAAAGTATTGATAAGATGTCATACATTTTGCAAAAGAGACCTCCTTCACAAAAAATGCAGAGTCTTTTCCACCATTCTCTTATCAAGATGATTATGTTGCATCAATTGGAGCAACAAGGTATCCCATGGGAAACATTCATCGCCCATGATGTTTTCAGAAATCCACATCCTCTTCCGCTATAAATTTTACCGCTATAAAGTTTACCCTCATCATCTCATCCACCTTCCTCATTTCCTCTATCAACCCTCACTGACCATGATTCCTCATCCACACATGAATCCTCTCCCCAAGAGAACTTCCCTCCTTCACCTTCTCCTAAAGCATCAGAGCAAGAAGAAAGTGATGAAGAGCAAGAGGAAAATGACAGTCAAGAGGAAAATTACAGTCAAGAAGAAAGGACAAATGATGGGGTAGAAAATAACAGCCATGAGGAAGAAAATGATGATGAGAAGGATGATGATGAAAATCAAGAAAAAGGGGCAGATTATGAAGAGGAAGACATTTTAGAACAAGAAAGAAATGATAAGGCAGATGATGAAGAGGATGATGAAAACAAAGGCAGTGATCCAAACAGTAAAGAGGAGGACAAAGGCCATGAGCAAAAAAGTGAAGAAGAAGAAAAAGGCAGCGAGCCAAATAAAGAGGAACAAACAAATGACAGTCAAGAGGTGGATGACAGTGGTGAAGATCAGGAAAGTAATGTTAGCATGAAGGAAAATGAAAGCACCTCTCAAGAGGGTAGTTAAGAACAAAATGAACAAGACATGAATGTAGAGATAATTCATGAAAGGAAAGGCAATCTTGAGACCAGTCATGGTAAGAGCATTCTAGTAAACAAATTTGAGTTTCTTCCTCTCACATATCAAGGGGAATCAAGGCAAGTGTTTGCTGCCTCCAAAAGGCAAGGGACCTTGTCATCTACATCATCTAAAAGGCTTGACAAGGGAAAATAAAAGATGAAAAAAGATAAGAAAGGTAAGGTAGGCAGGAAAACTACTCAAAAGCCATAGTTAATTGACCTAGATAGTGATAATGAAGATGAGGAGGTGGCCACTAGACTACTTCTTCAAAGAAAAGATGTGAAAATCAGGGAGTGGGAGAGGGATTTTGAGATGGCACAACATATGATTCAGTATTACAAGAATGAACACAAGTACTTTAAGAAGATAAAAAGGGGCCTTGATCTCCAGAAAAATATTACCAAGCATTATGCAATGAAAAACAAAATTTCTTGTGCCAAACTAAAGGAAGCCCTCAATGAAATTCAAGCACTAAAAGAAGAAAAAGGCCAAGCTAGGCTTATAATATTGCCACAAGCTTCTCTACAGATCTCCCAAAACCCATGAGACACTCATCCACCAAATTTGGGAGAATTTTGACAAGTTTTTTCTTTTTGCTAATTTTGAGGGCCAAGGGGGTAGCACACATGGTGCTATGATTTTTCTCAAATCATATTCAGGGGGAAAGGCTCACATTTTTGGAATCCTAATCTCAAATATATAATTCTCACAAATTTTTAGATCAATTGGAGTTGTTTTGGTCCTCCAAAAGGGTCAAAAACACCCTAATTTTCACCTTTCTGCCTACTTTTCAGGACATGTGCTACGCCTTTACCAGCCTTGGAATTTTTCCTTTTTGAATAGGTTACAGAGGTCAAAACAGCAAACCAAGGGTAGATCTGGAAAGTAGACTCAAATGGATTTCCAACGAGCCATCATAGAGCCTTTTCCTACATCAGGAAGGCCTTCAAAACACTGTTGCAAGATGAACCATTTTCCCTACTCCTGCGCTCTGCCCTTGGCATGGGATTTCATCTTAAAAAACAATGTTGCGCCCTTAGCAGAGGAAAAGTCAACAATATATGCTTGGAAAGTTTTAGGAGGCTTTTCAGACCTCAAATTTCAATTTCTTTGCTAAAAATTCTAGAAAATATATTTTGTTTTAGATATTTTGTGCCTTGGACCTTGCAAGGTCTCAAGGACAATAGTGACATTTCTGATTAGCCAATAGGCTTCTAGAGACTCTATTAGTTTTTTCCCCTCCTTGCTTGTTAAAAGGAGCATTGAGGACTCATTGTTAATGTTGGCATTTGATGAGTTTTGAGAGCAATACATGGTTCTTTGAGGTTGAAGAGCAATTTGGTGTTGTGGAGCTTGTGATTGATTTGATTTGATTGATGATGATGAAAGATTTCTTGTAGGATCCATGAGTTTGGTTAATGGTGATGTGTCTATAATTTGTTCATGTTTTCTTTTTTATCACTGTGTCCATACTTCTATGTTGCAATAGATCAAAAACGTATAGGTTGAGAAATGTTTTTTGAGGCACCTCAGTCTTCCTGTTTGCTATTGTCTTTATGTTTTCCTCTACTAGGTTAGTTTAAGGAATTCTTAGCTGCTCCCTAGACCCACCTAAGCTTTTTTGTTTCATTAATGGTTTAAGAAAGTAGTTTTCAAATATGTTTCATGGTTAGCCCTGTTTACTTGATACTATCTAAAATCTGTTAGTGGAACCTCTCTTCGATGTATTACTTGCTAGGATTAGCCAAAGAGGCCATGTTTTGATCATGCCCTTTGTCCATTCTTAATAGGTTTGCCTCAAAATTCTTTGTAGCTTGATCAATAATTTTTAGGATTTCCCTCTTTTTTGATTAAAGTTATTTTTTTTAACTTAAATTTTTTCTAAATCTTGAAGGTGAAATCACTAAAAGTTAAATGAGTTTCTCGCCTTCTATATTTCATTGGAATGTTTGTATAGAATGCTTATTAGCTTAAATTTGAATCAAGGAGTTACTGGTTTTCCCTGTCTATTGATTGCTTCATGATGTTAATGGTGTTTTAAACCTTCTTGTTTATGGGTATATGATAAAGGATTCTTAACTTCCCTTTGCCCTACCTTGTTTCCCCAAATTAACGTCCATCTCACTTCACACATAACCTTAAAGATCCATTGACCACAATAGATTTTTCCTGTGATGCACTCTGACTCATTGTTGAGATATCCATAACTTTCATAGACTCCATAGCCCAATTGATTTGATGACCTCTCACACCACCTATCCTACTTGATCATCTTACTCAACCAAACAAACAACAAACCCTACACTTAACAACTAGCCTAAAATCAACCATCTAAAGCAAACAAGCTCACATCCTTTGCATACAATAGAGAGAGCCCTCTCTGAGTCCAGGAAGGCTAGGTCATAGGACTCCAAAGACTGGTCTGATGTTACCCTATGCATTTGGTCTACCAATCTGCTAAATCATGGGACCCTAACATAATGGCGATCACAGTGGGATTGAGTACATAGTAGCCTAAAAAACTCTTATAGACTCATTTAATCCTCAGTTGAGCTTAGAAAATCAACTGATAGCCAAGATTAGACTCTGATTGTTTCACCATCCTATAAAAATGATGACTCAGCTGTAGGACACTCTTACAAACCTTAGATCTACTTAAGAGAAACTCAGAAAAAACCCCAAAACATCCCTATATTGGTTTTTTTCCAGTTATCGATGGTGGAACATAGACATACATCCTCAAAACAAACTAAAAACATCCACCCGGCGACTCCACTAGCCTCCAGTAGGCCTACCACTTCACTAGTTCTTCTTAGACTTCCCTAGGATTGTGTCGAAATAATCCCTGAGAAGTTTAGAGGTCTAGTTACACACCGTGTGAGTTTTAGAAAACACTAAGAGAGGTAAACGTTTCAAAAAAGTCCAAAAAACTTTCAACCTCTCTAAATTTTGAGTTTGAAATCTGGCTTCACAAAGAATCAGTACCAGATCTCATCCAAAATGAAATCCTCCTACTATAGTTGATGACCTAGAAAGGATTTTGTGGCAAACTTATAAAACTGGAAACTTAACTACTATTAGGCCATTCATAAAGCAAGCTCTATACCTAAACATCTCATAGCCTTGCAAGATCCCCAGTTTGACTTGCACCACACAAGAAACCTTTTCAGAACCAAGTCACACAGTAGGATTTACCATACTAACCTTGAGCCCATAGATTTGTAGTAGAGTTCTAGTAGAGAAGCCTCTCCTTCCACCCCACCTGATTTACAACTTCTCCACCACTTTAGCTCTTTCCATACCAAATCTGCTCAGAACCAGTCTGCTGGTCCAAGTACTTCCACCATACCCATTCATACCACCATTGTGCAAACCACTCCATCCCATCTCACAAACCCTCTGCTTGTAAATCTACCATTAGCTCCTATCATGGCAGCTTGGTATGCCCCTCTAGTTTTACCACAAACTTTGGTACCTTTTCCAAATGACTACTATTCTAGAATCCCTTACTTTTCTGGGGCTGAATCTAACACTGCCCAACAGCATCTAGATATAATAAATGATGCTTTTGACTACATGGAATTAGAAGAGGAAACCATGAAGATGAGGATGTTTTCCCAAAGCCTAGGAGGAGAAGCTAAGAAATGTTTTAAAGGGTTAGCTCCTAACAACATACATGACCTTCCTACCCTTTACCAAACATTCCTAAACAAATGGGAGATTAAGAAAAACCCTCTACAGATCTTCTCAGAATATAGAAACCTTAAAAGAAACACGGGGGAAAATGTCCAAGACTATTGCACTAGGTTCAAAAGTGTTTGCAACGCACTACCACCCAACATGAAACCCCCACTAGGCCTAGCCTTAGCTAAATTTCCAGAGGGTTTTGACCTGGACATCGCCTATCAGCTGAGAGAAAGAGACCCCCTCAATTTAGAAGACATGGAAAAAGGGGCTATAAGTGTAGAGGCCAACTTAATTGAAAAGAGAGATAGGCTAAGATCAGAAAAAATGGTAACCTACAAAGATGAAACCATGCCCCCAACCTCCTCATCTGATTCCAAGATTGACAACCTAGTTAGAACCATGGAGAGAATGATGGAGAAGATAAGCCTAAATGAAATAATTCCTCCTAGGGAAAACCAAGAAAATTCCCAAAATAGAAATAGAAATCCAAACTTCAGAAGAGATCCTCGCCAAAATTGGCCTAGGGACAATGATCAACAAATCAGGCCACCCTTCCAAGGTAATTATGTAGATGAAGAGGGAAGAGAGACTGAAGAACTAGAGGAAAGCCATGTAAATCTGATGGGTTCTGATAATGCAGATGAAGTTTTTCTCACAAAAGAAGAACAAGGCCTCTTTGCCTTTGATTAATCTGAAACAAGCTATGAGGAGTCTGAAGACTATCAATTTGGATTTGAAAATTCCATCATGGAAGTCCATAGGCAATATGACCTGAGGAGAAAAAGCAACCAAGAAACCTCCAAGAAGAACCAAGTAGACACTGCTATTAGGAATGCTCCAAAAAACAATCCTAAGAGGACAGCATACAATACCAACACCATGGCTAATAAAACTGACCCAAATAGAGAAAACATCAGCTAGCAAAGTAGTGTCCCAAGCTGCCCTAGTACCTCTACTAGTGGCCCTAAAAAAATTATGTTGTCTAAAACCCCTGATCAAAATCATCAAATTAAACTTGTGGGAAAGGTTATGGCTGAAAAAAAATGATGTAAATATGTCTAAAACACAATTACCTTTCAACTTTGAGGGAGAGATTGCTAAAATCAACATAGCCATGCCTCTCACTGAACTAGTAACTCAAGGAGTGTATAGATCCCAAGTGCTGAAAGTCTTGAACTTAGGAAATGATACTGACACTCTGAGTTTGACTGATGATGGGCCTAAGTTGTTGTTTGGAACTAAATTTGAGGGAAAGTATCAAGAAGGAGTTGTCCCTCCTTTCTATATCAGCCTAAACATACATGACAAGATATTACACAATACCATGCTAGACTCCAGTGCCTCACACAAGCTCATGCCTAAAGTTGTGATGGAGAGATTATGCCTAGAAATAAATAAAAGCCTTATAAATACTTGTACTCATTTAATTCGAGTAGAGTCAAGTGTTTGGGCCTAATCAAGGATATTTGTGTCAATCTGGCACAAATGCATGCTAAAGGTCTTGTCATGGACATAGTAGTGGCAGAAATTCCCCCTAGTATGGCATGCTTTTATCCAGATCTTGGGGAGCCAAACTTCAGTGGAACATTCAACTAGATATGTCCTATGATACCATCCCTGTTTTTAACCAGACAGGGAGACTATACCGGGAATCCCACATGAAATATATGGTTAGCAGTTAGGAGAGGCCAAACAACACCCCTCTTTATTTCGTTCATTCAGATCTTGATTCTTTCATTTTGTGTAATGAAGAGGACATTAATGAGCAGGTAAGTGAAGTTGAGACAGATCTAGACACATTGCAACAGTCAAACCAACATCTACATGAGGAACTCAAAAGTCAAAACTATAGAAGCCCTGAAAAACCACATGATGATAAAACTAAACTTGACTTTCTGCAAACTAAAAATGAGATTTCAAAACCAAAAATCAGTTTAGTATATGAATCAGGTTGCTCAAAGGAAGGACAAACCCCAAAAACACAACTGTTTCCTTTTTCCAATCTAGAAGTACTGAAATTCCCTCACAGAACAAAAATCTTTGGAAATCTAGATCAAGAGAGTCTTTTCTTTTTGCCTTAGATACTTCATCATCAAAGAGTTTCATCCCTTCAAAAGAATTTTTGACTCTCACAAATGTTGCTATGGACCCTAAAGAGGTATCTACTGGAACTGATATAGAGGAGTATAATGTAGACAACCTAGGAAGGCCTAAAATGATTAATTTATCCAGAGCCTTGTCATTACACACAAAACTGAAATACATAAGGCTATTCAAGAAGTTTCAGGATGCTTTGTATATAAGAATGAAAGCTTAAAGCCTTGTGACATAGACATTATTCAAAAGAGGTCTCCTTCCAAGAAGGACCATGAAACCCTTGGGAAAATTGTATCACTAACAAAGAAAGTGAAAGGATGCAGATTGTGTATATACTTTAGGTACTTAGGAAAAACCTCCATGAAGTACAAATATCCTTTTCCCAAGATAAATCATCATATGCCAAGGGTAGGAGTTTCTAACAAGATGTCATTGCATGGTAGTGTTTCAGGTTACCATCAGATGATACCACTTCAGATCAATCAACATAAAGACAATTTCAAAGGTCCTTGGAACAACTACATGTTTAACCAAATGCTTCCTGGGCTAAGGAGTGTTGAAGACACCTTCCAAAGAGCCATGGCGCCTGTTTTCAACTTCTTCACTATGATATACATTAATGACATCATCATCTAATTTGAAGATGATAAAGAATACCTTTTCTACCTAAGGAGGATCTTTGACAAAAACAAATTTGGGAAGCAAGACGCAAAGTGGAAATACCAAGGAGAGCATGAATTGTTTAATTTTTTTTGTAAAAATACTTGTACCATGTTTTCAAATGGAGGTAACTATGATTTCTGTTTACAAGAGCTGAATGGAAAACAATAATGTTAAGAGACCCTTTTGAGGATAGGGTGCTCAAGTAACATTGTTGTAAAAACACTTAGTTTAAAATTTTCATTCATTGTACATAAAACATTGCCTGAGAAAAGTCACGAAAACACAAAAACATAGAAAAATGAAAAAGAGGGTAGATTTGAAGAAAAGGTACAACCCCATACCCAAAAAATAGTAATGTTGAAAGTGTGCAAGCCTAAATGCCAGTACTTGTTCAAAAATAAGGTCTTTTTCAGTCATCTAGCCTAATCATGGCTGAGCATGTTTTCAATTTATTGTTGATACATTAGTGAAAGAATGTTGGTAAAATCATTTAAGCTTGACTTGTCAAAAGGAAATAGATTAGGAATGAAAGATACTGGTTCCACATGCTTAAATCTGAACCAAGGAGAAGGATAGGGATGATTAACTAATGATGAAACACAACCCTCATACCTTATAGTTTTGTTTTTGTGAAAATAATGTTTGTGTGCAGCTTGTACTAATGCCACAACCCATGATGAATCAGATTGTCTAATCCTGGTTCAAATCATGTTTTCAATTTAATGTCAATAGCTTAGAGAATGAATCATGTCAAATGGCTTAATCTTGGCAGTTGAGTAGTCTAGGTAGAGAATAAAAAGAGTTCACTAGCATAATCTGAACTCTTCGAAGCAATAAGGGTACAAATAGATAGTTTGCTTTTGATTTCGAAAGAAAAGGAACGTCAAGATTTTTGCCAATTCAAGTGCACCCAAGGAAGAAAAAAATGTTAGGCAAATAAGATGGGTAGGTAGAGATGAAGTTGGAGTAATCATGTTTTTTAGATTATTGAGATCACAAGTTCAAGCAAGCATCAACAAAAGAAAAGAAGAAAAATCTTCCCAATGGATGAGGCACTGGTCCTCATAAACCAAGAGATCTGAAGTTCTAGACACCTCCTAAAAAGGAGTTTCCCTCCCCAAGTGGAGCCACTGTTAGTCATTAGTAATTTTTTCCTTTGGAGACGAATAAATGTTTATCCCAGATTTCTAAAAACAAAATTCATGAATATTGTGAGTTCTAGAAATCTCACTGCCTTCATTATCCTTAGGATAATTTTTTCACTATTTTACTACTCTATCAAGGCATGGCCAGCCTATCACTCACAGAAGACCAAACATAGGCTCAAGCTACTCATCTTCACTATGTTTTCACATCTTTGACCTTAGCACCCAGTTTGGCCTTGCCCGACCCCTCCATTAGCCATCTATGATCACCAACCAACCTACTTTTTCCATGTTCACCAGATATCTTAAAGCACTGATGGTCTCAAAATCCATCTATAAGCTCTTTAGATCAGTCAATTTCATCCATTTCTATATCCTCAAATAGACTCATTGATCAAGAAGCTCTGCTTTTACACTATCAAGATCCCAAGCCTAATCTTAGTCAAGGATCAAGTCCAAGGAATTGCCCGCTTGATCACTAGGGTTTCACAAAGGGTGATTTTGAATGCTCTTAACCATTTTTTTCATGTGCCAAGAGGGTAAATAAAATGGAAAGGGAGGTAAGCAACTGTTTGTCCAAGTTTGATAGAAAAACCTTCAAGAGAGACCTCCTTGATCAAAGTATAAATTATGCAAAAGAAAAACTACCCATCTTAGAAATTTCTGCAAGAATGAATGCGATGGTCATCAGCATAAAAAGAAGTAAGTTAAGAGGGTAAATCATCACAAAGGCCAGCGACAGCAAAAGAGAGGTTGTAGGCATATGAACAAAGAAAATCAGGGTTTTTATGACTGATTGGCTAAAAAGTGTTGCCCAGCAAGGAGCCAATACAAAGGATCACAAGGACAGATGGTACATCAACACCACTGAGCATGAATTGAATATTTCTAGAAATGATAAATAGGGAAAGGAAAAAATGCTAAAGCCTAAAGCTTGAGAAGGTAGGCAAAGAAGTAAAATGAAGGTGATAGAATTGCATCATGATAGCAAGAGGTTTTCCAAAAGCCTTTGAAGGTAACCTCCATGGCTTGCCAAGATAAAAGGGTTTTCACTACATCAAAGGGACAAATTGTAAAGAGTATCAGTGTGAGGAAGTCTAAGCCTTCAAGTGCAATCAAATGTCTTCAAAATGGCCAAAAGAAGGAAATCGGGAGGTTAAGTGTCAAAAAATAACACCATGCAAATCATGAGTTTGTTGTTGAGTGACTAAAGTTGTCAAGATTCCAAAAAAGACCAAGAAGAAAAAATTAATTTGTGTCATGGCACCTGCAGCAAACAGAAGTGGCCAAGGGGAGGTAATGACAAACTTGACTAAAAAAACTAAGGTCACTGTGCAAGACAAGATCATTATACCTCTAGAAAATCAGAAAGAAGGGGTGGAACCCTGTTCTAAGACCACTTACATATTGGGATCTCAAAAAGGAATAATATATGTTTCTATCAGTCTCTCAATAAAAAGGGGTGAAGACATGAGAATGAATAAAACACATTGAAACCATACAGCTCAAACAAGCACCAACAAAACAAGTTTTAAGAAACATCAACAGGCCAAAGAGATCTAAAATCCATCACCTCAGTTACCTAAGGACAAAAAAGAAGAAAGGTTGAGATGATAAAAGATCATTTTTTATGTTTTAAGTCACCTCCTGCAAAAGAAAAGGATATCAGTAATAAAGTGACCAAAGACAAAACATTAGCCAAGGTATGTTTCTAGTTTTAATTTATTATTCCAAGGGTATAAAAGCATCATAATTTATCACTCAAGTTCACTTATCATTTGCAAAAGAGAGAAAAAGGTCTTCAGAGAGAAATTTCAGGGTTTTTGGCAAGCTTCGAGTAGGAGAAGCCCTGCGCTACACTCTTGTAAAGCTATGCTACGCACCTGTGTGTGCCCTCTTTGGGAATTACAATAGGGCACTACGCGCCTATGGAAGTGTGTTATGCACAGGGATGTGTAGAGGCCTAACACCTGAATTCCGCACCTTCAAACTGCTACGCGCCTGTCCTCCATTCAAACGCTACACAGAAGACCGCCTGAGTGCTATGCGCTCGGTTGTTCAAGCCTGACCTGACACCGTGCAGACTCTTCCGCGCTATGTACTGGGCCATTCAGCCTTGACCCGACACCATGCAGACTTTTCCGCACTACATGTTGGGCCATTTAGGCCCTGTCTAGGAGAGACCCGACAACATTCAGCTCCGCCTGAGTGTTGCGTGCAGGGCCGTTCATGCCGAACCGACAGCACGTGCAGGGGGCCAAACGCTGCACTCCTGTGCTATGCGTTTAGCCAAGAAGTTTTTTTCAAGTTGTACAAGCATCCAATTTGCCTCAGAGCACCTCAAAACCTCTGCTTGAAGTCTAATGAAGGTTTCTAAAAGAGGTATTTAGATCTATTGCCCCATTTCATACTGTTTTAAAGGGTGAACTTAGAGAGAAAGTTAGAAACCCTAGAGGAAGATAAAGCTTGTTCACCATGATAAAAAACTTTGCTGATTGAAGAGAACTCACCTATATACATGATAAATATACACTAAGGCTGCTTTTCTAAATCACTCATCATTTTCCTTCACTTGAAAATCACTGCCATTCTCATCTCACTTGACCTCTCCATATCATTTCACAAGTAGTTCAGGGTTTTGTTTTCAAAGCAAGAGTAAAAAACAAAATTTATAGAGAAGGCAGTAGTGATAGTGGAAATGGAGGCCAAAGGCCCAGGGGACCACAGAGAAAGGGTGGGAGAGAAAATAGGTTTGAGCCTTTGAGCACCAAGGAGTTGACAACCTCCCCTACCATAGTTGCATATTTCCAAGAGGTAGGTTGTCTTGATTTCTGTGAAAAGGTACAAAGATCCCAAAGTCACCCTGAGTTGACCAGAATTTTTATCCTCAACCTCCATGACCATCAAGTGCATCTAGTTGGAGTGAATTTTGAGCTATCCACCAATACAATTGCTATGGCCACTGGGATACCTTCTATGAGAAAAAAATGGTTCAAGTAGGTGATTTTGGACCTAAGCCATTATCAACCCTTCTTGAAACCAAGATACCAAGCTAATTGTAAAACTATTTTTCCATTTTCCCATTTGTTGGAGGTATATGCCCCCTTAATGAAAGTCATCATGAAGTATTTTACATGCGAGGGGAGGTTTTATAGACTTTATTCCTACCATATAAGACTGGTTATGCCCTTCACTAGGGCTAAGCTACTACATTTTCCCTATTACCTTTCTAAAAGTATTGATAGGATGTCATACATTGTGCAAAAGAGAACTCCTTCACAACAAATGCAGAGTCTTTTCCACCATTCTCTTATCCCATGGGAGCAACAGGGTATCCCATGGGAAACATTCACCGCCCATGATGTTTTCACAAATCCACAGACTCTTCCTCTACAAAGTTTACCCTCATCATCTCATCCACCTTCCTCATTTCCTCCATCAACCCTCACTGGCCATGATTCCTCATCCGCACATGAATCCTCTCCCCAAGAGAACTTCCCTCCTTCACCTTCTCCTAAAGCATCAGAGAAAGAAGAAAGTGATGAAGAGCTAGAGGAAAATGAAAATCAAGAAGAAAATGATAGTCAAGAGAAAAGGAAAAATGATGAGGCAGAAAATGGCAGCCATGAGGAAGAAAATGATGATGAAAATCAAGAAACAGGGGCAGATTATGAAGAGGAAGACAGTCTAGAACAAGAAAGCAGTGATAAGGCAGATGATGCAGTGAAAGTGCTGAAGTGTCCTCAGACACACAACTTTATTGATCAAGCAAAAAGATTACATAACAAATTAAAGGAGTTTACACACGTAAAATCACTCTCACATTCTCTCATTACACATTACAATGAAAATAGGAAACCAACCTATTTATAAGCTCTATGCTCTAACTTAATCTAGTTATGGATCACTTGGAAAATAAACAAGTGTCCATTTACAATAAATGAGATTCTAACCACTCTACTATCTTCACTCCTAACTTAGAGCCTAGGAAACGACTCTTTTCTAGAGTCCTAATTTTTAATAACAAATTTCTAATTCTAAATATCTCACAAAGATATCAAATATTCTAGAATAATAATTATTAATTTAATATCTTAAATTAATAATTATTTTATTCAAATACTATAACCTATGATAAAAATCATTTTTGGATCATCTAACATTCCCCCCTATGATCCAAAGATACATTGCAAAAGATACCAAGTTCATCCCTGAACTTAGTAAACTTTATTCTATTGAGAAGTTTTGTGAAAATGTCGGAGGTCTGATCTTCCGAAGGGCAAAACACTGGCTTGATGACGTCCTTTGCAATGAGATATCTGATATGATGATACTTGGTGTTTACATGCTTTGTCCTTGAATGGAAATCTAGATTCTTGGCAAGATTTATTGCTGATTGATTGTCGATGAATAATGAAGTAGCTTCTGCTGGAGGAATCCCCAAGTCCTGTAAAACTCGACGTAACCAAACAATCTCACATGCTGCTTCCCATGTTGAAACATACTCTGCTTCTGCTAAATAAGTGGCCACTGTACTTTGCTTCTTGCAACTCCAGGAAACTGTAGCTGTCCCCATGTTCATTAAGTAACCTGAGGTTGATGCCCTATCATCAATACTGCCAGCAAAGTCAGCATCTGAAAATCCACCAAGTACAAAATTTTTAGTCTTTTTGTAAAGAAGACCAAAATATTTTGTTCCTTGGATATATCGAAGAACTCTTTTGGCTACATTCCAGTGGCTGTCTAATGGTTCCTGCATAAAACGTGAAAGAACACTGACTGCATAAGATAGATCAGGACGAGTGGTTGTCAAATAAATCAAGCTGCCAATCAACTGTCTGTAAGTCGTGCTGTCCACTCTTCCCCCCCCTTCAAATTTTGAAAGTTTTAAGTTTTGTTCCATAGGGGTAAGGACAGGCTTACAATCCTGCATTCCAAATCGCTGAATAATTTCTGCTGCATATTTTCTCTGGGAAATGAAGATCTGATGTGGACGTTGGCTTACTTCAACTCCAAGATAATAGTGAAGTAGTCCCAAATCTGTCATCTTGAATCCTGCATGCAACTCCTTTTTCACCTGTTCAATGTGATCATCATTGTTGCCTGTAATGATCAAATCATCAACATACATAATGAGAATGACCAGATATTTTCCCTGTTGGCGCACATACAAAGTATCATCAAATTCACTGCGATGAAACCAACTTTGCGAAGGTATTCATCCATTTTGGCATACCAAGTGCGAGGAGCTTGTTTTAATCCATATAAAGCCTTGATCAATTTGCAGAATTTATGTTCTTGCCCTTCAACTTCAAATTCATCATATATACATCTTCCTGTAAGTCCCCATTGAGAAAAGCGCTTTTGACATCCATTTGATGAACTTTCCACCCTTTCTGAGCTGCTAAGGCAAGTGTAAGGCAGATCGTGTTCCATTTGGATGTGGGAGCAAAGGTCTCCTCATAATCGATCCCTTCCTACTACGCAAAACCTTTAGCAACAAGGCGTGCTTTATACTTGTCAATATCACCATTTTGCTTGTACTTAATTCGATAAACCCATTTGCATCCAATAGGTTTAACATGCTGAGGACAATCAACAAGTTGCCAAGTGTTGTTGTCTTGAACTGCATGATATTCATCAACCATTGCTTGTTTCCATGCTTTATGTTTTACTGCCTCTTGAAAAGAAGAAGGTTAAGTAAAATCATTTGCTATTAAAGCAAAATTGCCTTCATTTCATTTTGATGCCCTTGTTCCTGTTTTTTTTTGTTCATTAGGCCTCACATCTTTCAACAGTTGAACTGACCATTTTGGAAGTTGTTGCTCACTTGTTTGAGGTTCTGAGAAGTCTCCATCATTGTAGAGGGGATTAATGTAAACGGATGTTCGTTGTTCAAGTGGTGAATCTGGAGAATCACTGTCAGAAGAACTGCTGCTGTTTGGAGACGCTGATAAACTGCTAGAAGACCCAGATGATTTTGTTGAAGGAGATGGACTGGATGACTCATCTTCAGAGGAAGGAAAATCAAGTTCATAGCAATTTGGTGAAGTTGGCTGACTTTGCATATTTCCTTTCCTTTTACTGCCTTTAGTTTCTAACTTGTGAAGAAGATTTTCGATTTCTTCAGCACTCTTGCTCTCTCTTTCATAAAAAATGACATCCCTGCTCACAATAAATTTTCCATTGGTCAAAAGACGATACCCTTTCTTTTCATCTGAATAGCCAATCATGGTGCATTTCAAACTTCTTGAATCAAGCTTAGTTCTCTTTTCTTTGGGAACTAAGGCATAACAGATGGATCCAAAAACTCGAAGATGTTTAACTTTAGGTTTGAAACCAAACCAAGCTTCATAAGGGGTGATTCCTTCTAATGAAGCAGTTGGAGATCTATTTCTTAGATAGACAGCTGTATGGGTTGCTTCTGCCCAATATGTTGGACTTAATCCTTTGAAAGTTAACATGGATCTCGCCATGCCTAACAATGTGCGATTCATCCTTTCTACAACTCCATTTTGCTGTGGAGTGTAAAAATTTGTAAGATGCCTTCTGATGCCATTTTCACTGCAATAAGTTTTGAATTCATTTGAGTTGAATTCTCCCCCATTATCTGTCCTGAGAGTACCTATCTTTTCTTTGGCTTCATTTTCAACAAGTTTTCGAAAATTTTTAAATTTCTCAAATGCTTCTGACTTGTTTTTCAAGAAGTAAACCCAAGTCATTCTACTGAAATCATCAATAAATAGCAAGAAATATTTGCAACCACCTAATGAACTTTGTAGTGGACCACACGCATCACTGTGAACTAGTTGCAGTAGCCTGTTTGCGCTCCATGTACTTGTTGGAAAACTTTCTCGACTTTATTTGCCATAAATGCAGGATTCACATTTAGTATTTTCTTTGTTGAAGTTGGAAGTCCTTTAACCATCCCTTGTTTCTGCAATTGAGAAAGACTATCAAAATTCAAATTTCCATATCTTACATGCCATAATCTTATAGGTGAAATTCCTATAGTAACTGCCCCTGCAAAATCAAAATGCCTTGGAATAACTGTCCCTTTCATCCTTAACAGTTTTCCATCTTCATATCCTGTCATCACTATTTGGAAGTTCTGTTTGACTGAATTAATCTTAACTAATCCATATTCCATAATTATTTGATGTCCTGCTTGTCGAATCATGACCAAGGACAACAAATTTTTCTTAAAGGTGGGAACATACCACACATTGGAAATCAATTTTTCTCCAATGTCAGGGAGAAAAACTTTGACTGCACCTTTTCCATAAGGCATATGTTTTGTATCATCTGCTAGAAAGATGGAGTTAAGATGACACTCTTGAAAATTCCAAAATAAATCTCGTCTGTAGGTCATGTGCTGAGTTGCTCCTGAATCCAAAATCCAAGCATCTTCATAATCACTCTTAACATAAGAGGAAAGTTGGATTGCTGGTGAAGAAGTGAAGACATATTCTGAGTCATTATCATCTTGATCTTGATCATTTGCAAACTGTGTTGAAGGTTGTTGAAACTTAGAAATTTTATTGATAGATGTGCGACAATCTAAAGCATAGTGACCAACTCTGTTACATCGCCTGCAAACAATTTGACTTAAATCAGTGCCTCTTCCTTGAGACTGTCCTCGACCTCTGCTTTGTCCTCTGTTTTGAGATTTTCCTCTCCCTGGATTCTGTCTCGTGCCTTGCTGAGATCCTCTGTTTTGATTGTTGCCTCTTCCTTGAGAATTGTTTCTGCCTGAATTTGAGCCTCTGTTGGAGTTGTTTCCTCTGTGTTGACTGCAACCATGACCTTGCACTGTTTGATTTTGATTAAAATTACCTTTGCCTTTGTTTTTAGAGTTTTCAGCTGGGGAGTTGCTAGTACTGGCTTCTGTGAGAAAAGCGTCTTCACCAACTTTCTTTTTCTTCCCAAAATTTTTATCATGTTGAGTCAACATTTCGCAGAGCTCATCAAAATTTAGCTTTTCTAACTTTTCAGTGAGCTGTAAAGTTTCTAAAAAATGTGTGTAGGAAGAAGGAAACCCAGCAATTAAAATTGTGACCATAAAACTATCATCAACTGCTTGAAAACCAACATTAACAATTTCCTGCTTAATATTCTTAAGTCTGGAAATGTATTCAAGAATATCTCCTTCTTCAGTCAATTTTTGATGCAACAATTTTAATTGTAGGTCAAATCTTTTTGATTGAGGTTGAGTATCAAACAACTCTCTAAAATTTCTCAAAGAATACCATGCATCTTTAGCATTTTCGATATGGACATACATTTTATCATTGACAGAGGATTTAATGAGAGCTAATGCTTTGGCGTTTTTAACTTCCAATTTTGCTAGCGCAGCTGCATCTATAGGTTTATTTGGATTTACATCTCCATCACAAATATCATGCCATTGTTCATTATAAACAAGAGTGCTTTCGATGAGGCGTTGCCATGTTTTGTAGGATTTTGAGCCTTCAAGTTTGTCGGAATCAGAAAAGAAATTAATCAACTTAGACATTGTAGTGTTAAGACTTCACACCACAAATCAAGCTCCAAAAAAAATCAAGATGTGCAACACAACAACAACACATGACGCAAAAGAAACGAACTATCGGGGCTTGGCCTTGACCCATGAATAGTCGTCAAAATAGGAGAAAATTGATTGAGCTTTGCACTTGGGTCTAGTCAATTTCTCAAATATTTACAAGGCAACTTTCAAAATTTGACTTTTACAATAGTGCTCCTGCACAAGCTGGTAAAAAAAAAAAAAATTACCCCCCTTCAAAGTAAAATTACTTTGAGTCACACTATCTCTCCAGAAGAAAATTACAAAGTACAAATCTTCTTATTGCTCAAATATTACAATACTCCAATTACAAAAAAATAGCAATGTTCTTCAAGTAAATTGCAATGTTCTATCCCAAGATGCTATGATGCTTTTGGTCCAAATCCGTTTGAAAGATTGCACCACATCCTGTCATAAAATTTTGATTAAAACCTCATATGGTGGGCGTTGCATCTCTCAGCTATATGGAGCATGGGTAGACCCTTTAATTCAGATGAGAACACATTCTTTGCGGCGGCAAGATGGGGTTTGGCCCAAATCTGTTTGAAAACACTGGATTGATGCCAATTAAATGCTGCCAAGTAATTCGATGCCAAGTAAACTCTGGATAAATTTCAAACACTGGAAAAACTATTTTAAAAAAGTTGTTTCAATTATTTTAAAACGCTGTTTTCAAAAATGCCGGTTCAAGGGCAGCATTACTGGCTTTTTTAGTGCTGGAGTTGTAGCATGTGTTATGAGGGTTGCTATGATATGTATCAACGGGATGCTTATGATAAAGGAGTCCAGTTCAATTTGATTCTAGGATTGATTCCAGGATGCAGATCTGGTAAAGTCATTTTTTTTTTACCTAGTCGGTTCCTACAAACTATATGCAGATCTGGTAACCAGCCTTTGAGTTCGACATATCCACACAGTCCTATGAAGGATTCTGAGACATGGGTATTGCTCCTAGCATCAATGAAATTGTTCCACGTCGTTTACTTTGCACCCAGGTCGGTTCTAAAAGCCTCCAGGAAAAAGTCAATAGACCTGACAGCTTGTTCCATGCAAAATTGACTCATCTACTTTGGGCACGATTTTCAGGCAAATGAAGCAGAATCTGGACGCGTTTTTCAAAAGAAGCTTGCAGCTGAACGCTGGTTTTTTTTTTTAAGCGTGAAAGTGCAATCCGTTGGGCAAAAGAATAGGAAATCCCAAATGTTCAATACGCGTAGGAATCTCTGTGAAAAAATGGAACCAAGTTTATGAAGAAAACCAAAACCAGCGTGCTGGAGTCAGGATTTGGAGGACACATTAATAGCTTAATTAGAAAAGTAGATCAGAAATCTGGTTTTAACAAATTGTACTGAAGCGATGAACTGCAGAAGCGATGCCACTTAAACGATAGCGATGTTTCAAAATCGAATTTCAGAGTCGATGTTACAGAATCAATTGTTTCATGAAAGTGCTTTCCTCTAAATTATACAGCGTTGTATACAAACTTCTTATAAACTAATTCAATTCAAAAAAAAAAACTCTGGCAAGAATGCTCTCATTTTTTTTGTTCACTCAAACAATTTAAAAAGAGTCACACAGATTTGCAGTGGCTCCTTTAAAAAATGATTTTAGAATTTGCAGATCTAAAATCAATAAAAAAAATTGCAAATTTCATACCAATATTTTGCTGATCACTTCAACGGAGTTGAGTTTTCCACGACTTGATAGAGCTGGAATCTCCTCCTCATAGTGTTACCATGGCTCCGATACCACATGAAAGTGTAGAAGTGTCCTCAGACACACAACTTTATTGATCAAGCAAAAATATTACATAACAAATTACAGGAGTTTACACACGTAAACTCACTCTCACATTCTCTCATTACACATTACAATGAAAATAGGAAACTAACCTATTTATAAGCTCTATGCTCTAAATTAATCTAGTTATGGATCACTTGGAAAATAAACAAGTGTCCATTTACAATAAATGAGATTCTAACCACTCTACTAACTTCACTCCTAACTTAGAGCCTAGGAAACGACTGTTTTGTAGAATCCTAATTTTTAATAACAAATTTCTAATTCTAAATATCTCACAAATATATTAAATATTCTAGAATAATAATTATTAATTTAATATCTTAAATTAATAATTATTTTATTCAAATACTATAACCTATGATAAAAATTATTTTTGGATCATCTAACATGCAGAGGATGATGAAAACAAAGGCAGTGAGCCAAATAGGAGGAAAAAGGCCATGAGTAGAACAGTGAAGAAGAAGAAGAAGAAGGCAATCAGCCAAATGAGGAGGAAGAAACAAATGACAGTCAAGAGGTGGATGACAGTGGTGAAGATCATGATAGTAATGTTAGCATGAAGGAAAATGAAAGTATATCTCAAGAGGGTAGTCAAGAACAAAATGAAGAAGACATGAATGTAGATATCATTTATGAAAGGAAAGGAAATCTTGAGATCAGTCATGGTAAGAGCATTCTAGTAAACAAATTTGAGTTTCTTCCTCTCACATATCAAAGGGGATCAAGGCAAGTGTTTTCTGCCTCCAAAATGCAAGGGACCTTGTCATCTACATCATCTCAAAGGCTTGACAAGGGCAAAGAAAAGATGAAAAAAGATAAGAAAGCTAAGGGAGGTAGGAAAACTACTCAAAAGCCACAATTCATTGACCTAGACAGTGATAATGAAGATGAGGAGGTGGTCACTAGACTACTTCTCCAAAGAAAATATGTGCAAATCAGGGAGTGGGAGAGGGATTTTGAGATGGCACAATGTATTATTCAGTATTACAAGAATGATCACAAGTACTTTAAGAAGATTAAAAAAGGCCTTGATCTCCAGAAAAAGATGACCAAGCATTATGTAATGAAAAACAAACTTTCTTGTGCCAAACTGAAGGAAGCCCTCAATGAATTCAAGCACTAAAAGATGAAAATGGCCAATCTAGGCTTAGAATCTTGGCACAAGCTTCTCTACAGGTCTCTCAAAACCCATGAGACACTCGTCCACCAAATTTGGGAGAATTTTGACAAGTTTTTTTTTTTTGCTAATTTTGAGGGCCAAGGGGGAAGCACACATGGTGCTATGCTTTTTCTCAGAGCATATTCAAGGGAAAAGGCTCACAATTTTGGGATCCTAATCTCAAATATAGTATGCTCACAAATTTTTAGATCAATTTGAGTTGTTTTGGTCCTCCAAAAGGGTCAAAAACACCATAATTTTCACTTTTCTGTCTGCTTTTTAGGGCATGTGCTGCACCTTTACCAGCCTTGGAATTTTTTTTTTTGAACACATTTCAGAGGTTAGAACAGAGAACCAAGGGTATATCTAGAAATTATACTGAAAGGGATTTCCAACGAGCCATCACAGAGCCTTTTCTGACATCGAGAAGGCCTTCAAAACGCTGTTGCAAGATGACCCATTTTTCCTGCTCCTGTGATACTCCCTTGGCATGGAAATTCATTTTAAGACACAGTGTTGCACCCTTAGCAAAGTAAAATTCAACAATGTATGCTTGGAAAGTTTTAGGAGGCTTGTCAGACCTCAAATGTTAATTTCTTTGCTAAAAATTCCCGAAAAGATATTTTGTTTTAGATATTTTGTGCCTTGGGCCTTGCAAGGTCTCAAGGACAATAGTTACATATCTGATTAGCCAATAGGCTTCTAGAGACTCTATTAGGTTTTTCTCCTCCTTGCTTGTTAAAAGGAGAATTGAGGACTCATTTTTAATATTAGCATTTGATGAGTTTTGAGAGAAATACATGGTTCTTTGAGGTTGAAGAGCAATTTGGTGTTGTGGAGCTTGTGATTGATTTGCTTTGATTGATGATGATGAAATCTTGCTTGTAGGATCCCTGAGCTTGGTTAATGGTGATGTGTCTGTAATTTGTTCATGTTTTCTTGTTTACCACTGTGTCCATACTTCTATGTTGCAACAGATCAGAAAAGTATAGGTTGAGAAATGTTGTTTGAGGCACCTCAGTCTCCCTGTTTGCTATTGTCTTTATGTTTTCCTCTGCTAGGTTAGTTTAAAAAATTCTTAGCTGCTCCTTAGACCCACCTAACTTGTTTGTTTCATTAATGGTTTAATAAAGTAGTTTTCAAATATGTTTCATGGTTAGCCCTACTTACTTGATACTATCTAAACTCTGTTAGTGGAACCTCTCTTTGATGTATTACTTGCTAGGATTAGCCAAAGAGGCCATGTTTTGATCATGCCCTTTGTCCATGCTTAATAGGTTTGCCTCAAAATTATTTGTACCTTGATCAATAATGTTTAGGAGTTCCCTCTTTGTTGATGAAAGTAATTCTGTTATCTAAATTGTTTTCTAAAGCTTGAAGGTGAAATCACTAGAAGTTAAATGAGTTTCTCGCCTTCTATATGTCATTGGAATGTTTGTCTAGAATTCTTATTAGCTTAAAGTTGAATCAAGGAATTACTGGTTTTCCCTATCTATTGATTTCTTCATGATGTTAATGGTGTTTTAAACCTTCTTTTTTATGGGTATATGACAAAGGATTCTTAACTGCCCTTTTCCCTACCTTGTTTCCCCAACTTAACTTCCATCTCACTTCACACATAACCTTAAAGATGCATTGACCACACTAGATTTTCCCTGTGATGTGTTAGAGTCGGTCCTTACAGCCCTCCGTCAGAGATCATTTCGTTTTTTGCATATCATTTTTAGGTGTCTCGCTCACTTCACTTCATTGCATTTCTCTAGGGGCATGCCATTAACTGACGAGAGGGTTTGGTCGTCTCGTATTCCCTCATGCTTGTACCTGCTGGGCTAATTAAAACTCCTAAAAAATCATCGAAGTTCAGGTCACGTCATTCATGGTCATAAATGATTATTTTGGTCAACAAGGGTCTTTTGGTTTTAGAGTCTAGGGTTCAATCTTTTGATATATTTAATAAATGCCTGCAGGCCATGAGGATGGTTTCGAAAAGGTTCTTAATTCAAATTTTCATCATCAAACACATTTGAGGACATTTCTAGTTCAAAACTCTGTTTTGAACAAGAAATTGTCGAATTCATTTTTTGTAATAATCATGTATCTTTCCCGCCATAAAAATTTCAATGTAGCCTCTGATCTTTTCCGAAGTCCAAACGCCAACATACCTGCGAAAATAAACAAATTTCATCAGTCCAAACTCATAAAATCAGTGTAAAAAGCCAAAAGACAGAAGTTCAGTGAAATGACAAAGTGCCAAATGAGAAAAATTACAAAGTGGGTTGTGGAGGAAGTAAAAATTAAAACCAACTCTTGCAAGATATTTTCCAAGGTTACATAAACCATTTGTGTCAAATTACATTCACAAATTTTCAGAGCAAAGCCGAATTTGGAGGTTGAAGAGCAATGGCATCGTTGAAAGGGCCGTGACTGTGTGTTGACAGGAGCGCACGACGCATACAAAGGAGCGCGCAACGCACTGGGCAAGTTTGTGCAGTTCATTTTTACACGCGCGCGACGCACCTAAGGCACGCGGCGTGTTGGGCATGCGCGCGGCGCATAGAGCCCTAAGGCCAGATAATTAGCCTCCTTCACCCAAACTCATATCCAATCACCTCATTCGCCTTCAAGTAAGTTATTCACGCCTGCCAAATGTTTTTGGATATGCTATGGTGGTCTAAAGGTGGAGAAAACAAGTGTTTGTCATGGTGAAAGTTAAACCCTATATTCATTCCAAAATCCGCTCCATAGGGTTAGAGGAAGAGGTGATAGTATTTTGAAATTGTATGTCAAGGCTGCAACTTGTCAAAACAATCTCATTTCGTTGTTATTGGAGTTTTTGTCACTGTAGATTTACCACAGTCCCATATTCATTGTTCCCATATCCCTTTGTACTTTTGGTTCCCATGTGAAATTCCAAACCCTACTGGTTACCTCTTTCCCTGCCATTGATAAAATTTCAAGTTTTCATAAGGATCAATGGCTGTTTTCATGTTTTTTACTGCACTTTGGCCATTTGGATAACTCTTATGTCTATCACATTGCAAGTCCCATTAATATCACCCATTCCCATACCATTTGTAAAGGTGTGTAATCCCAACATGTTCCAAGGCAGTGAGTAAATTATCAATTTTCCAAAGCCATTTGAAAGTCCTTTTAGCCCACCTGCTTATACCTCCCATGTGGGCCTACTTTGCTTAGGCAGATGAAAGTATTTGATATTGAAAGGAAATCACTACCATCATTTTCAGACATATTCTAACTGCTCATTTTCACTATACCAGCCCATGCATTCAGTCGTGTCTTATTTTAACAAATGTGGCTTGGTCAGGTAATGTATAGTGTTGACAGTATTCATGTTGTAGTATATGATTCCACAAAGCAGAGAAAGAACAAAGCAAGGAGGTCTCACAAAAGTGGAAAAAGTGGTAGGCATGTCAGGGAGGAACCTACTTCTTTGGTTCAATTGCAAGCTTTCCCGCTTGCAATGGATTGTTTTCAGCATCAGTCATGTTTCCAATACTGTGAGATGATTTCCCAAACTCAGCATCATCATGAGTTAGCTCACCTATTTGTTCTACATTTGCATGATGGCCGTGTGAACCTTGTTGGAGGAAACTTCATTTTGTCACCAGAGACCATTGCTCAGGCCACCGGGATACCAAACATAGGAGAGGAATGGAACAAATGACAGCAGCTAGAGAAATCCTATTATGAGCCATATATCAAACCTGGGTATTTGAGGCAGCTGAGTAGGGTATTTCCATTCCGATTTCCGAAGGATGAGTATGCACCATTGATGAAAATCATCATTCGATATTTCAGTTGCGAGGGTAGATTCTCGCGCCTCTATGCGTACCATATCCGTTTTTTGATGCATTTCACGAGGGTATGTATGATGAGCATTCCATACTTCATGTACCGTTACATAGAGCGGATGACATTTATTGTACAGAAGAAGACCCCAACACAGCAGCATAACAGCATATATCATTACGCGCTGATCAAAATCATGGTGGTACATCAGCTCACACAGCAGGGCATCGCATGGGATGAGTTCATCTCCCGTGACTTCTTTGCAGCACCACAGCTGCCTCCCAAGGTAGTTTATGATGAGGGAGAGCCTTCACACCCGTTTGATATTCTAAACCAGCATATCATGTTCGTTGCAGGATATATCAATAGGCTAGCGTATTTTATTTGCGTTTTACATGACGAAAATAATCTCACCGGGTGGAAGGGTCCTGACTTCATCGCTGAAAAGTAGTAACATTCAACCACCTGTGGTGAAGGGGTCTCACCTTCGACATCAGCACAGGTACTGGTTCAGGACAGAGGCAAGAGGCCTATGCACGATGAGGGCCCTTCAAGAGGCCGAGACACTGATTTTATATTCATCGATGTTGATGCGAGCTCTCCTAGCTCGAAACTGAGGGAGGTCATCCAGGAGCAGAGAGCTGAGATTGGTACTTTGACAGAGAATTTGCAAAGAGCACAGTGGGTGATAAAGTACCTGGAGCAGCGGAACAAACAGCTGGAGGATCAGCACATACTTGTAGAGCTGCGGCGAATCCGTGAAGATCGACAATTGGCCCGGAAGAGACCTGGTGACATGACACCAATTGAGCGAGAGACCGAACTCATGCATGTTAAAATTCATCTGGAGAAGTTGTTGGCAAAGGCCAATAGAGACAAAGACATGCTCCATCATATGAAAGGTCATTATTGGGCCCGCATGCACATTTGCAAAGCAAAAATGAAGATCCTGCAGAGAAGGTTGAGCAGAGCACTAAAACGGCGAAAGAGGCCTGATCCACTCCGGATCTTGGCCGAGGCTTCATTGGTAGAGCATGAGGCATGATAGTGGATCTTTTCTCCGAATTTCAGCAAATTTGGAGAATTTTTTGTCATTTTTGAAAACTTTGGTCACAAAACAGGTTTTTCCGCCCAACGCGTAGCTCGTCTCGACGCGCGCTTATGATTGGGACACCTTCTGAAGGAAAAATTTGTATTTTTGGATTTTTCATGGTAAGTTATGCATGCTCAAAAATGGCCGAAGCATTTCATCAAGTTCTAGATGATCAAAAGGGCCAAAAACACCATGAAAACCACCTTTCTGCCACCTTTTGCACCAGCAGGAAGTCTTGGGAGATTGACGTTTTGGAGGGGCAAATGAGCTCAAAATTGCAAATTTCCACTTGGGTTGGATAGACAACATCTAGGGCTTTCCAACGAGCTATCTTGAGCTCAATTTGGAATCCGATAAGTTCCCCAAAAATAGGCTGAAATTATCGTGATGCATAGAGCTTTGGCGCGCGGCGCATAGAGATTTTTGGCATGTTTTTCACCTTCCAGCTCAGAAATTCGGCCAGTTTTGACTAGTTTTACTTTTTCATGAGGGGATTGATCTATCTTGATGTAATTTGGTAACCATGATTTAATTTTTGCATGTATTTACCTGTTCTAGATGATTCATTCACTAAAAAGTGAAAATTAAATGAATGAATCAGTTTCCTTCCTTTTAGAGGCAAGTTGTTTGGCTGCCTAGATTTTAGTTCCATGTTTAGAATTGGTTCAAACTGCTCCTAGATGGAGGAAATCCATGTTTTGGAGAGGATCCCTGTTCTCCCTTGCCCTCTTCAGCTCCTTTTCATTCTGATCCATCCATACACATAATAAAAAAGCATCAAGACTACTGCCTACCTTTCCCCAACTCGAATTTTGCAAAGATCTGGCCTCATCCCCGAGCCCAAAATTGTTTTTCCCATTTCTCCAACAAAAACCAAAAAAATTAAAAAAAAACCTTCCTATCTATTTACTAGCCTAAAATCAATATCCATTATAAGTCATCTCAGCCCCTTTGAAGATCTTTTTCCGAGATAGACCCGGAGAGAGCCCTCTCCTGTCCTCGTAGGGCTAGCTACGAGGCTGAGCGTGGTTTGTGGTTATCCTAAGTTTTTCCTTCCTTCAGCCTAAGGCATATTTTGGCTCTAACATAGTGGCGACCATACTGGGAAACTAAAATCTCAATGGTTTGCTTGTTGGTGTGTTCATTTCATGAGTTATAGACGGAGTCTTAAGTCACGCTAGGTAGCTTTCGAAACGCTTTGGTATGCTTAAGCGGAAGTAGATAAACGCTGCTTCAGTCGATCTCTGGTTTAGCTTGTGAATGCGGCACTTGATTTGCAAATTACCCCAGTACACTTGTTCATTCTATAATTTTGGATGATTGAGTCTAGAAGTCGATAGGCTGAAAATAATCGGTTGTGTCCTTTGGATTTTTTTGAATAGATCAATACACTGGCTTCAAAAAGGCATACTAGATCAAATCCTGATCCAAATCCGCCTCCAGTATATGAAAACCCCAACCTAATCCCAAGAATTTTTCGTCGAGAAGCTCCCATCATTCCTTTGGTCAAATCTCACTCATACCCCACTTTTTTTTAATACATTGAAGATATTGAGTTTGACGATCAGTTTGAGTTATCATTGTTTGAAACAAAATCCGAAAGTGCTACTGGTTCTACCGTCATCAATCCTGAGTTCATCAAGTATCTAGAAGTTGAACAAGCAAATAGATCTATCGATAATTATATTCTGAATCTTCAAAACTCCATTGTGGCAACCAACATCCCTGAATTCATTGAATCTGCATCCGAAACTCTTGGGCCATCTGAAATTGCATCCGGTTCACAGATTCCCACTGAACCTCACTTTGTCCCTACCATTCCCGTATAGCCTGAGATCTCTGATCAGCAGTCAGCAGTAGTTCCTCCTCCATCTCCACCGCATACACCTCGTTCATCTACTGCTCCCATTCCCCCTGTTTCTCCAAGACAGATTATAAATCCGCCAAGAGCCATGGCTGCTAGATTCACACCTCTTGTTTTACCTGCAAATTTGGATCCTATGCCCGCTGATTATCAGAGTAAGATTCCAATATTTGATGGCACTCCACAGAGTGTGTCCGCCCAGCAGCATATTGTTAGAATGACAGATTTCTTGGACCTGCATGAAATTGATGAAGAGAATGTGTCCATGAGATTGTTCACCCAGACTTTTGGAGGTGAGGTTTGTAAATGGTTCAGAGCTTTACAGCTCGAAAGTATCAATACATTACAAGAGCTTCAGACACAATTCCTAGATCGGTGGGAGATGAAGAAAGATCCGCTGCAAATTACTTCTGAGTATACTAGCATCAAGCGTAATCCTGGTGAGTCCGTTCAAGATTATATTATCAGATTCAATACAGTGTATAATGCAATTCCAGATGACTTAAGACCGTCTAGAAATTCAGCTCTCCTTAAATTCCCGGATGGTTTCGATCCTGAGATGGCTTATTCCTTACGAGACATAGATCCGCCTACCTTGGAAGATATGTAGAAGATTGCTGTTAGTGTTGAGGCGAATCTGAATGATAAGAGAGCCAGGTTGAAAGCAGAGAAGAGAGTGACCATAAAAGAAGAAGCTTCCACATCTACATCAGAACAGCACTTGCTTCGCGAAATGGAAAAAATGTTCAAAATAATGATGCTTGATAAGCCAAAATCGCAAATTCAAAATCCCAACTACCATGGCCAGCAGAAGCCACAGTTCAGAATTAAGCAGTGTGAACAGAGAGCACAAGAGCCGGTAGCCCAGCAACAAGTTAAAACACCTCTTCTGCAGAATTTTGTGAGCCAAGATTCAGACGATGATGATGATGTAGTAGGGGAGCAAAACCACTTCTTTACTCCCGATGATCTGCCCATTTACATCACTGAAGATGAAGAGTATGCAGAAAGTTTAGCTGCACAGAAAGATGAGGATTTTATTTTAGCAAATGTTGTAGCTCTTAAGGAAGAATCAGATGAATACCAAAGAGGGTATATGAATGCTTTTTCCGCTCAACAGAAGCAATACTCATTAAGAAACAGAGATGTGCCCATAAACCCAATTCATAAGAGAAAAGAGGCTTCAGCACCGAAGTTAGATTCACCTGTAGCACCAAATAAAGGAAAAGAGACAATTGATCCCGCAGCTAACAAATCATCATTAGCAGAAAAGACAAATCAGCCAAGCATAATGAAGGATAAGGCTGAAAGGAAAGAAATTCCAGTCAAAGAGGTTGAAAGGGTTTCAGCTTTTAGTTTGGAGAATGAAATTTCTAAATTGAAGGTATCTATTCCTTTGACAGAAATTATGAAGAACAGCAATTATAGAGGTCAACTCTCTAAAATTCTGAATTTTGATCCAATGTTTGCCACGGTGAATATTGAAGATGATCAGCCTGAATTGATATTTGGGCCTGCTTTAGATGGTGAGTCCCCTGACAGTGATGTTCCTCCCTTTTATATCAGTTTGAGGTTGCATGAATTTGTATTACATAATGCCATGTTCGATTCCGGTGCTTCGCACAATCTTATGCCAAAATCAATCATGGAAAAGTTGGGTTTAGACATTACAAGGAAGTACCATGATTTGTACTCATTTGATTCCAGCCGAGTGAGATGTATCAGACTCATCAAATATTTGGTTGTAAGTTTAGATCAGATTCCTGCGAAGAATGTCTTGATGGACGTGGTTGTGGCGGACATTCCTCCTCGATTTGGGATGATCCTTTCTAGATCTTGGGGAGAAAATTTGAAAGGTACACTACAGTTAGATTTCTCCTATGCAACAATTCCTGTCTTTGGCCAAATGAGAAAGTTATATCGAGAATAGAAGATGAAATACATGATAACAAGCAAGGAGAAACCAATCAATCATCCTATAAATTATGTACATACCGACTTAGAGTCTTTTGTTTTGTTTGCTGATAGTTTTAATGATATAGATAGTCAGTTAGTTCAAGATGAGGATATACTAGAGATTACCGAGAATTTCAGAGAATTTTTGCAAAAAGAAAGACAAGAAAAGCAAGCTACTGTTGAGCAATTAGCTAAAGACGATGGGCAGCAAACAGAAAAAATAGAGTTGGCTCAATTTCAACACTTGGAGGATGATGAAGATGGTCTTTGGACCATGGATTTCGATGGCGCAGTGGGTAGTGATGGTGCTGGAATTGGTGTTTGGATACGCAGTCCATTTTCCGCTCCAAATAAGGTCCCGAGAAATGTGCGAGTATGTTCCTACAAACTAGCATTTGATTGTTCTAATAATGAGGCTGAGCATGAGGCTCTGATTGCTGGCCTAAAGATTCTAAGAAAGCTGAACGCGAAAAAAATTGCAGTCTATGGTGATTCTGAATTGGTGATAAAACAGGTAAAGGGTGAGTTTCAAGCCAAGCATCCTCGCATGAGGGCTTACCGTAATGCAGTTTTAGACATTTTGAAGTTATTTTCAGATTATACCTTGACGTGTGTGCCTCGCATCCAAAATGGTGTTACTGATGGACTTGCTAAAGCAACAAGCAATTTAAAAATCCCAATGAATTCCAACAATAAGTTTGAGATCCATGTGAAGCACCGCCCTACTGTTTCGGATAATCAGAGATGTTGGCAAGTTTTTCAGGACGATGAGGAGATTAGTGATTTTCTGCAAAACAAGGGTAAGTTTAAAGATACCTCCATAGATACAGAACATGATGATGGTAATGATGATATGCAAATAAATCAAATGGAAGTGTTGCAGCTTCAAGATAACATCATTCCTAAAGGATTGATTCCTTTAGAGGAACTCTTTGATCAAGATGATGTAGCCCACAAACCGACATTGGGGCCGACTGAAAAAGGTTTTGAAGAACTAAATATCGGGACAGCTGAAAATCCCAAGATGGTAAAGTTATCCAAGTCATTGTCACCGGAGGGAGCTGAATATGTGAAATTTTTGTCTTCATTTGCTGATGCTTTCACGTGGGATTACTTAGATTTAAAAACGTATGCCACTAATATCATTCAGCATACTATCCCTATTAAACCAAATCAGAAGCCTTTCCGTCAAAAGTTGAGGAGAATCAATCCGAAGCTGCTACCATCGATTGAGAAGGAGGTAAACAGGTTGTATAAGTTAGGAATCATTGTACCTATCAGATTTTCTAATTGGATATCCAATTTGGTGCCCGTGAGGAAAAATACAGGTGAGATCCGTTTGTGTATTGATTTCAGAAATTTGAATAAGGTGTCATTGAAGGACAATTATCCGCTACCAAAAATGGACCATATACTGCAGCGAGTAGTTGGAGCATCAAGGATGTCACTACTCAACGGCTATTCAGGATATAATCAAATTTTAGTGCATGAGGACGATCGTGACAAAACCACGTTCACCACTCCATGGGGAATGTTTCATTATGCCAAGATGCCGTTTGGTTTGAAAAATGCAGGTGCCACTTTTCAGCGTGCAATGGACATGGCTTTTGCCAATGAGAAAGATGTATTTTTGGTTGTTTACCTTGATGATTTGACAGTGTTTTAAAATTCTGATGAAGCACATTTATATCACTTGAAAGTTGTTTTTCAGAAGTGCAGAAAATATGGCATTTCGCTGAATCCGAAAAAGAGCTTGTTTTCCATGGATGAAGGCAAACTTCTTGGCTACATCATATCGAAATATGGCATTCGTGTTGACCCTGCATGTGTTGAAGTAATCCAGCAAATTGAATAGCCCCGGAACAAGAAATAAATACATTCATTTAATGGTAAAATGAATTTTCTGCGTCGTTTCATTCCAAATCTTGCTGAGCATCTTAGAGAGATCACAAACATGCTGAAAAAGGACAGTCAGGTGAAGTGGACAGAAGAGGTGGTGAAATCATTCAATTTGGTAAATTTAGCTCTTTCTTCAGCTCCCATTTTAATCAGCCCGGATTACACACAGGACTTCATTTTGTTTTTGTTTGCTTCTGAGCACACTTTGGCAGCTGTTTTAATGCAAAAAAGAGATGGAGTTGAGAAGCCCATCGCTTTTTTCAGTCGAATTATAAGGGATAGAGCTTTGAAATATAACATTATTGAGAAACAAGCACTTGCTCTTGTGAAGGCCTTGAAGGATTTTCGTGTGTATATACTGCATTCCCACATTATAGCTTACGTTCCTAACACAGCTGTCAAAGATGTTTTGGTACAAGCAGATCCGGAAGGAAGACGGGGTAAGTGGATCACTGTGTTGTTAGAATATGATGTGGAGATTAAACCGACCAAGCTGATCAAAGGACAAGGACTAGCCAAGCTCATGGCTGAAACAAATCTGCATGCTTTAGACATAAATTTGATCGCTGCTATGTCTGATGAGGATGAGGTGGTCCTGAAGTGGGATGCTCGGAATGAGGAAAAAGGCAAGCATGGAAAATTTGAAAACCTTTGGAAGGGTCCTTTTAAGATTGTAGCGTATCGTGGTCAGAATGCATTTCTTCTCAAGGAAATGAATGGGGATGATTGTCCTGGAGGGCCGATCAATGGTTGGCTTCTCAAGCGATACCATTTCTGAGTATTTTCTGCTGATTTCATTGTCATTGTATATATCGTTCTATTTTTGTTTCATCGCAAGTGTGTACTAATCTCTTTTCTTCGGTCTGGGGCCCGAAGCGAAGGCTATAATTCTGAAGAAGGAGCTTAGTTGGTTTGAAGTTTGTCAAGTTAGTTTTATCAGTCATTTCAGTTTTAAAGTTGAGTCGGTTTTAGTCATGTTTCAGTCAAGTTTTCAGTCAATAAATGTGTCCAAGGTCTTGTGTTATCTGTTTAAATAATGAATCCATCGCCCAATGGATGAAGGCACTGTCTAACTCTTCCAGAGATCTGCCGTTCTTGGCATCTCCTTGGAGCCACCATCCCCATTGGAGCCAATGTTAGAGTCGGTCCTTACAGCCCTCCGTCAGAGATCATTTCACTTTTTGCATATCATTTTTAGGTGTCTCGCTCACTTCACTTCATTGCATTTCGCTAGGGGCATGCCATTGACTGACGAGAGGGTTTGGTCGTCTCGTATTCCCTCATGCTTGTACCTGCTGGGCTAATTAAAACTCCTCAAAAATCATCGAAGTTCAGGTCACGTCATTCATGGTCATAAATGATTATTTTGGTCAACAAGAGTCTTTTGGTTTTAGAGTCTAGGGTTCAGTCTTTTGATATATTTAATAAATGCCCGCAGGCCATGAGGATGGTTTCAAAAAGGTTCTTAATTCAAATTTTCATCATCAAACACATTTGAGGACATTTCTAGTTCAAAACTCTATTTTGAACAAGAAATTGTCGAATTCATTTTTTGTAATAATCATGTATCTTTCCCGCCATAAAAATTTCAATGCAGCCTCTGATCTTTGCCGAAGTCCAAACGCCAACATACCTGTGAAAATCAACAAATTTCATCAGTCCAAACTCAGAAAATCAGTGTAAAAAGCCAAAAGACAGAAGTTCAGTGAAATGAAAAAGTGCCAAATGAGAAACATTACAAAGTGGGTTGTGGAGGAAGTAAAAATTAAAACCAACTCTTGCAAGATATTTTTCAAGGTTACATAAACCATTTGTGTCAAATTACATTCACAAATTTTCAATGCAGAGCCGAATTTGGAGGTTGAAGAGCAATGGCATCGTTGAAAGGGCCATGACTGTGTGTTGACAGGAGTGCGCGGCGCATACAAAGGAGCGCGCGGCGCATAGGATGCGTGTGGCGCACTGGGCAAGTTTGTGCAGTTCATTTTTACACGCGCGCGGTGCACCTAAGGCACGCGACGCATTGGGCATGCGCGCGGCACATAGATCCCTAAGGCCGGATAATTACCCTCCTTCACCCAAACTCGTATCAAATCGCCTCATTCCCCTTCAAGTAAGTTATTCACGCCTGCCAAATGTTTTTGGATATGCTATGGTGGTCTAAAGGTGGAGAAAACAAGTTTTTGTCATGGTGAAAGTTAAACCCTATATTCATTCCAAAATCCGTTCCATAGGGTTAGAGGAAGAAGTGATAGTACTTTGAAATTGTATGTCAAGGCTGCAACTTGTCAAAACAATCTCATTTCGTTGTTATTGGAGTTTTTGTCACTGTTATTGGTCACTGTAGATTTACCACAGTCCCACAACCACAGTCCCATATTCATTGTTCCCATATCCCTTTGTACTTTTGGTTCCCATGTGAAATTCCAAACCCTACTGGTTACCTCTTTCCCTGCCATTGATAAAATTTCAAGTTTTCATAAGGATCAATGGTTGTTTTCATGTTTTTGACTGCACTTTGGCCATTTGGATAACTCTTATGTCTATCACATTGCAAGTCCCATTAATATCACCCATTCGCATACCATTTGTAAAGGTGTGTAATCCCAACATGTTCCAAGGCAGTGAGTAAATTGTTTGTCTTTTCCAAAGCCATTTGACAGTCCTTTAGCCCACTGTTTATACCTCCCATAGTTCTCCATTTCATGCTTGAGACAGTTGGCATATTTGATATTGAAAGGAAAATCACCAAGTCATCATTTTCAGACATATTCCTAACACTTGTTTTCACCATACCTATATCAGCATATATTTGTCAAACATCTTGATTTCAGCATCATGTCAGAGACGGATTCAGTTTATGAGCAGGGGTATGACAGTGATTCCACAGCAGAGGTTAATGTGCCAAGGAGGTCTCACAAAAGTGGCAAAAGTGGCAGGCATGTCAGGGATGAACCTACTTCTTTGGTTCAATTGCAGGCTTGCCCGCTTGCAATGGATTGTTTTCAGCGTCAGTCATGTTTCCATTATTGTGAGATGATTTCCCAAACTCAACATCATCATGAGTTAGCTCGCCTATTTGTTCTAAATTTGCATGATGGCCACGTGAACCTTGCTGGAGTAAACTTCATTTTGTCACCAGAGACCATTGCTCAGGCCAACGGGATACCAAACATAGGAGAGGAATGGAACAAAAGACAGCAGCTAGAGAAATCCTATTATGAGCCATATATCAGACCTGGATATATGAGGCAGTTGAGCAGGGTATTTCCATTCCGATTTCTGAAGGATGAGTATGCACCATTGATGAGACTGATCATTCGGTATTTCAGTTGCGAGGGCAGATTCTCGCGCCTCTATGCGTACCATATCTGTTTGTTGATGCATTTCACGAGGGTACGTATGATGAGCATTCCATAATTCATGTACCGTAACATAGAGTGGATGAAATTTCTTGTACAAAAGAAGACCCCAGCACAACAGCATAACAGTATATATCATTACGCGCTGATCAAAATCATGGTGGTACATCATCTCGCACAACAGGGCATCGCACGGGATGAGTTCATCTCCCGTGACTTCTTTACAGCTCCACAACCGCCTCCCGAGGTAGTTCATGATGAGGGATAGCCTTCACACTAGTTTGATATTCCTGAGACCAAGCATATCAGTGCTCCAGTGTATGTGACATATCAGCGAGGCCACAGAGCCTTATTTGCAGTTACACGACGAGTAAAATCTCCACCTGGGATGGAAGGGGTCTCGTTGACTTCATCAGCAACGCAAGTACTATCTCCACCCGAGGTGGAAGGGGTCTCACCTTTGACATCAGCACAGGTACCAGTTCAGGACAGAGGCAAGAGGCCTATGCACGATGAGGGCCCTTCAGGAGGCCGAGACACTGATTTTATATTCATCGATGTTGATGCGAGCTCTCCTAGCTCGAAACCGAGGGAGGTCATCTAGGAGAATAGAGATGAGATTGGTACTTTGAAAAAGAATTTACAGAGAGCACAGTGGGTGATAAATTACCTGGAGCAGCGGAACAAACAACTGGAGGATCAGCACACACTTGTAGAGCTGCGGCGAATCCGTGAAGATTGACAATTGGCCCGGAAGAGACCTGGTGACATGACACCAATTGAGTGAGAGACCGAACTCATGCATGTTAAAATTCATCTGGAGAAGTTTTTGGAAAAGGCCAATAGAGAAAAAGACATGCTCCGTCATATGAAAGGTCATTATTTGGCCCGCATGCACGTTTGCAAATAAAAAATGAAGATCCTGCAGAGAAGGTTGAGCAGAGCACTGAAACGGCGAAAGAGGCCTGATCCACTCCGGATCTTGGCCGAGGCTTCGTTGGTAGAGCATGAGGCATGATAGTGGATCTTCGCTCTGAATTTCAACAAATTTGGAGAATTTTTTGTCATTTTTGAAAATTTTGGTCACAAAATAGGTTTTTCCGCCCAACGCGTAGTGCGTCCCGATGCACGCTTATGATTGGGACACCTTCTGGAGGAAAAATTTGTATTTTTGGATTTTTCATGGTAATTTATGGATGCTTAGAAATGGCCGAAGCATTTCATCAAGTTATGGATGATCAAAAGGGCCAAAAACACCATGAAAACCACCTTTCTGCCACCTTTTGCACCAGCAGGAAGTACGCTTGGGAGATTGAAGTTTTGGAGGGGAAAATGAGCTCCAAATTGAAAAATTCCACTTGGGTTGGATAGCCAACATCCAGTGCTTTCCAAAGAGCTATCTTGATCTCAATTTGGACTCTGGGAAGTGCCCCAAAAATAGGCGGAAAGCAGCGCGACACATAGAGATTTTTGGCATGTTTTTCACCTTCCAGCTCAGAAATTCGGCCAGTTTTGACTAGTTTTACTTTTTCATGAGGGGATTGATCTATCTTGATGTAATTTGGTAACCATGATGTAATTTTTGCATGTATTTACCTGGTCTAGATGATTCATTCACTAAAAAGTGAAAATTAAATGAATGAATCAGTTTCCTTCCTTTTAGAGGCAAGTTGTTTGGCTGCCTAGATTTTAGTTCCATGTTTAGAATTGGTTCAAACTGCTCCTAGATGGAGGAAATCGACCCCTATAGGTGTGGGAAGGGATTAGCATGGTCTATATATTGTATTTTCTGAGACATTTTACAGGTTGGACTCTTGGGAAAAGTTTGGCACACTATTGTACATATTTTCTGCATTTTGGCTAAGGAAAGATCAGAGGTTTTGCAACACCTGTTGGGATTCTTGTGGCTTTCAGTTTTGATGGTGTGTTATCTCAGTTATTTGTAAGTTATTTAATGTTTAATGTATGCCATTCCCTCCTTTTTCTTCTGAAACTAAATGAATGAGTAAATGAGGTAGAATCCATTGATTCCAATGCTCTGCTTTTGAATTTGTTTAGTTTTATATGTTTTCGCCAGTTTGGAGAGGATCCATGTTCTCCCTTGCCCTCTTCAGCTCCTTGTCATTCTGATACATCCATACACATAATAAAAAAGCATCAAGACTACTGCCTACCTTGCCCCAACTTGAATTTTGCAAAGATCTGGCCTCATCCCCGAGCCCAAAATTGTTTTTCCCATTTCTCCAACAAAACCCCAAAAAATTTAAAACAAACCTTCCTATCTATTTAATAGCCTAAAATCAATATCCATTATAATTCATCTCAGCCCCTTTGAAGACCTTTTGCCGAGATATACCCGGAGAGAGCCCTCTCCTGTCCTCGTAGGGCTAGCTACGAGGCTGAGCATGGTTTGTGGTTATCCTAAGTTTTTCACTCTGACTCATTGTTGAGATATCCATAACTTTCATAGAATCCATAGCCCAATTGATTTGATGACCTCTCACTCCACCTATCCTACTTGATCATCTTACCCAACCAAACAAACAACAAACACTACACTTAACAACTAGCCTAAAATAAAAC
This sequence comes from Pinus albicaulis, assembly GCA_034641835.2. NCBI lineage: Eukaryota > Viridiplantae > Streptophyta > Pinopsida > Pinales > Pinaceae > Pinus > Pinus albicaulis. Next base: position 1,152,445,988 of record CM076570.1, read on the forward strand.
ATCTAAAGCAAACAAGTTCACATCCTTTGCATACAATAGAGAGAGCCCTCTCTGAGTCCAGGAAGGCTAGGTCCTAGGATTCCAAATACTGGTCTGATATTACCCTATGCATTTGGTCTACCAATCTGCTAAATCACAGGACCCTAACATAATGGCGATCAAGGTGGGACTGAGTACATAGTAGCCTAAAAGACTCTTATAGACTCACTTAACCCTCATTTGAGCTTAGAAAATCAACTGATAGCCAAGAGTAGACTCTGATTGTTTCATCATCCTAGCAAAATGATGACTCCACTGTAGGACACTCTTACAAACCTTAGGGCTACTTAAGAGAAACTAAGCAAAAACCCCAAAACATCCCTAGATTGGTTTTTTTTCAGTTATTGGTCGTGGAACATAGACATACAACCTCAAAACAAACTAAAAACATCCACCTGGTGACTCCACTAGCCTCCAGTAGGCCTACCACTTCACTAGTTCTTATTAGACTTCCCTAGGATTGTGTCGAAATTAGCCCTGAGAAGTTTAGAGGTCTAGTCACACACCGTGTGAATTTAGCAAACACTAAGAGAGGTCAATTTTTTTAAAAAGTCCAAAAACATTTCTGCCTCTCTAAATTTTGAGTTTTAAATCTGGCTTCACAAAGAATCAGTACCAGATCTCATCCAGAACCAAACCCTCCTACTATAGTTGATGACCCAGAAAGGATTTTGTGGCAAAATTCTAAAACTGGAAACGTAACTACTGTTAGGACCATTCATAAAGCAAGCTCTATACTTGAACATCTCACAGCCTTTCAAGATCCCCAGTTTGACTTACACCACACAAGAAACCTTTTCAGAACCAAGTCACATAGTAGGATTGACCATACTGACCTTGAGCCCATAGATTTGCAACACAGTTCTAGTAGAGAAGCTTCTCCTTCCACCCCATCTGATTTCCAACTTCTCCACCACTTTAGCTCTTTCCATACCATATCTGCTCAGAATCAGTTTTCTGGTCCAAGTACTTCCACCACACCCATTCATACAACCACTGTGAAAACCACTCCATCCCATCTCAAAAAACCTCCGCTTGTATGTCCACCATTAGCTCCTATCATGGCAGCTTGGTATGCCCATCTAGTTTTACCACAACCTTTGGTACCTTTGCTAAATGACTACTAGTCCAAAATCCCTCACTTTACTGGGGCTGAATCTACAACTGCCCAACAGCATGTAGATAGAATAAATGATGCTTTTGACTACATGGAATTAGAAGAGGAAACCATGAAGATGAGGATGTTTTCCCAAAGCGTAGGGAAGATTAAGAAAAATCCTCTCCAGATCCTCTTAGAATATAGCAACCTTAAAAGAAACACGGGGGAAAGTGTCCAAGACTATTGCACTAGGTTCAATAATGTTTACAACGCACTACCACCCAACAAGAAACCCCCACTAGGCCTAGCCTTAGCTAAATTTCCGGAAGGTTTTGACCCAGACATGGCCTATCAGCTGAGAGAAAGATACCCCCTCACTTTAGAATACATGAAAAAAGGGGCTATAAGTGTAGAGGCCAACTTAATTGAAAAGAGAGCTAGGCTAAGATCAGAAAAAAGGGTAACCTACAAAGATGAAACCATGCCCTCAACCTCCTCATCTAATTCCAAGATTGACAACCTAGTTAGAACCATGGAGAGAAATATGGAGAAGATAAGCCTAAATGAAAGAATGCCTCCTAGGGAAAACCAAGCAAATTCCCAAAATAGAAATAGAAATCCAAACTTCAGAAGAGATCCTCCCCAAAATAGGCCTAGGGACGATGATAAACAAATCAGGCCACCCTTCCAAGGTAATTATGTAGATGAAGAGGGAAGAGAGATTGAAGAACCAGAGGAAAACAATGAAAATCTGATAGGTTCTGATAATGAAGATGAATTTTTTCTCACAGAAGAAGAACAAGGCCTCTTTGCCTTTGATCAATCTAAAACAAGCTATAAGGAGTCTAAATACTATCAATTGGGACTTGAAAATGCCATCATGGAAGTCCATAGGCAATATGACCTTAGGAGCAAAAGAAACCAAGAAGCCTACAAGAAGAAACAAGTAGACACTGCTGGAAGGAAACCTCCAGAAAACAATCCTAAGAGGATAGCAAATAATACCAACACCATGGCTAAGAAAACTGATCCAAATAGAGAAAAAATCAGCCAACAAAGTAGTGTCCTAAGCTGCCCTAGTACCTCTACTAGTGGCCCTGAAAAAATTATGTTGTCTAAAACCCCTGATCAAAATCAACAAATTAAACTTGTGGGAAAGGTTATGGCTGAAAAAACTGATGTAAATCTGTCTAAAACACAAGTACCTTTTGGCTTTGAGGGAGAGATTGCTAAAATCAAGATAACCATGCCTCTCACGAAACTGGTAACTCAAGGAGTGTATAGACCCCAAGTGCTGAAATTATTGAACTTAGGAAATGATACTGACACTCTGATTTTGACTGATGATGGGCCTAAGTTGTTGTTTGGACATAAAGTTGAGGTAAAGTATCAAGAAGGATCTGTCCCTCCTTTCTATATCAGCCTAAACATACATGACAAGATATTACACAATACCATGCTAGACTTCGGTGCCTCACACAAATTCATGCCTAAAGTTGTGATGGAGAGATTAGGCCTAAAAATAACTAAGACTTAAAAATGGTAAAGAAAATATGAAAAAAGATAAGAAAGGTAAGGGAGGTAGGCAAACTACTCAAAAGCCACAGTTCATTGACCTAGACAGTGATAACGAAGATGAGGAGGTGGCCACTAGACTACTTCTCCAAAGCAAATATGCGCAAATCAAGGAGTGGGAGAGGGATTTTGAGATGGAACAACGTATCATTCAGTATTACAAGAATGAACACAAGTACTTTAAGAAGATAAAAAGGGGCCTTGATCTCCAGAAAAAGATGACCAAGCATTATGCAATGAAAAACAAACTTGCTTATGCCAAATTGAAGGAAGCCCTCTATGAAATTCAAGCACTAAAAGAAGAAAAAGGCCAATCTAGGTTTGGAATCTTGGCACAAGCTTCTCTACAGGTCTCCCAAAACCCATGAGACACTCATCCACCAAATTTGGAAGAATTTTGACAAGTTTTTGTTGTTTTGCTAATTCTGGTGCTACGCTTTTTCTCAAAGAATCTTCAGGGGGAAAGGCTCACTTTTTTGGAATCCTAATCTCAAATATAGCATGCTCACAAATTTTTAGATCAATTGGAGTTGTTTTGGTCCTCCAAAAGGGTCAAAAACACCCTAATTTTCACCTTTTTGCCTGCTTTTCAGGACATGTGTTGCGCCTTTACCAGCCTTGGAATTTTTGATTTTTGAATAGGTTATATAGGTCAACATGGAGAACCAAGGGTATATCTAGAAATTAGACTCAAAGGGCTTTCCAAAAAGCCATCACGGAGCCTTTTCCGACATCGGGAAGTCCTTCAAAACACTGCTGCAAGATGACCCATTTTTCCTGCTCTTGTGCTATGCCCTTGGCATGGAAATTCATTTGAAAACACAGTGCTGCACCCTTAATAGAGGAAAAGTAAAAAATGTACACTTGATAAGTTTTAGGAGGCTTTTCAGACCTCAAATGTCAATTTCTTTGCTAAAAATGCCCGAAAAGATATTTTGTGCCTTGGGCCTTGCAAGGTCTCAAGGACAATAGTGACATTTCTAATTAGCCAATAGGCTTCTAGAGACTCTATTAGGTTTTTCTCCTCCTTTCTTGTTAAAAGGAGCATTGAGGACTCATTTTTATGTTGGCATTTGATGAGTTTTGAGAGAAATACATGGTTCTTTGAGGTTGAAGAGCAATTTGGTGTTGTGGAGCTTGTGATTGATTTGCATTGATTGATGATGATGAAAGCTTGCTTGCAGGATCCCTAAGCTTGGTTAATGGTGATGTGGCTCTAATTTTGTCATGTTTTCTTGTTTATCATTGTTTCCATACTTCTATGTTGCAATAGATCAAAAAATTATAGGTTGAGAAATGTTGTTTGAGGCACCTCAGTCTTCCTGTTTGCTATTGTCTATATGTTTTCCTCTGCTGGGTTAGTTTAAGGAATTCTTAGCTGCTCCTTAGACCCACCTAAGCTTGTTTGTTTCATTAATGGTTTAAGAAATTAGTTTTAAAATATGTTTCATGGTTAGCCCTGCTTACTTGATACTATCTAAACTCTGTTAGTGGAACCTCTCTTTGATGTATTACTTGCTAGGATTAGCCAAAGGGGCCATGTTTTGATCATGCCCTTTGTCCATGATTAATAGGTTTGCCTCAAAATTATTTGTAGCTTGATCAATAATGTTTAGGATTTCCCTCTTTGTTGATTAAAGTTATTTTTTTATCTTAAATGTTTTCTAAAGCTTGAAGGTGAAATCACTAGAAGTTAAATGAGGTTCTCGCCTTCTATATTTCACTGGAATGTTTGTCTAGAATGCTTGTTAGCTTAAATTTGAATCAAGGAGTTACTGGTTTGCGTTGTATATTGATTTCTTCATGATGTTAATGGTGTTTTAAACCTTCTTGTTTATGGGTATATGACAAAGGATTCTTAACTGCCCTTTTCCCTACCTTGTTTCCCCAACTTAACGTCCATCTCACTTCACACATAACCTTAAATATCCATTGACCACACTAGATTTTCCCTATGATGCACTTTGACTCGTTGTTGAGATATAAATAACTTTCATAGACTCCATAACCCAATTTATTTGATTACCTATCACTCCACCCATCCTAATTGATCATCTTACCCAACCAAACAAACAACAAACTCTACACTTAACAACTAGCCTAAAATCAACCATCTAAAGCAAACAAGTTCACATCCTTTGCATACAATAGAGAGAGCCCTCTCTGAGTCTAGGAAGGCTAGGTCCTAGGACTCAAAAGACTGGTCTGATGTTACCCTTTGCATTTGGTCTACCAATATGCTAAATCACGGGACCCTAACATATCCGATGAGGACTATGGTTTTGCACAAATACCGCTGTGTTGCATGATGCTTCTCACAGATGCAACAGTAGGCCCTGATCATGCAACATCACTCGTCCTACACTGGAAATTGTTATGTTCTTGCTTTCTCTGACCCCATTCTATTGTGGGTTATGAGGCACAATCAACTCTCTCTGAATTAATTCTTTGCTACAAAATTTCTTAAATTCAGTGGAGATGTACTCACCACCATTTTTGCTCCTAATAACCTTCACAAGCTTCCCTGTGTCTTTCTCCACCAGTTCTTTGAACTCACAAAATTTTGAGAACATCTAATCTTTCTTCTGCATGAATTAGATCCAAAACTTTCTAGAAAGATCATCAATGAAGATCACATAAAACCTGTGATTTGTTGTCGAAGCTGTAGATAATAGTCCACACATGTCTGAGTGAAATCTCTCAAGGATTTTTGCTGCTCGGTTCTCCTTATTGTGAAAAGTGGCCTTTGCATACTTCCCCATGATACATCCCTTGCATATGTCTATCTGCACAAGAGTACCCTTTGGAAGCCACATAGAAATCTGTTGCATGACCTTCAAGGCACCGTGATGTAGATGGCCCAATCTCCTATGCCATAACTCACCCTCATATCGGCTCACCACTTTGTTTGCCTTACCCATAAGTTCTACGCAACCATCTACATCAATGTTGTAGAGATTATTCACACGAATACCAATCTTATTGGCTTGTCATGTGGCTTTGTGTCGAATGAAAACTTTCCCTTCACTAAAAACCACATCATAACCTCTATCCTCCAACATTACAACTGAAACTAAATTATTTTTAAAGCCTAGTACATGCATTACATCTTTTAATTAGAAGGGTTTACCTCACTGTCTGTGCAAGGTAACTGTACAAATCCCAGTAGTGCTATACCTCCCGTCATCACCCATTTCGATATGCATCTGGAGGTCCTTCTCCTCCAAGCTAATAAAAAGTTATTTGTCTCCCGTCATGTGGAAACATGCACCACTATCCAAGTACCACACTGATCCCATCACACTTGACACCATGCATGCGATGAGCAAGAAGTCCAACTCAAATTTCCAGGTCAAAGCCTCACCAGTTGCAGATCTTGAAGCCTTCTTGTTCTTCTTCTTTTGTGGACAATTAGTGGCATAATGTCCATGCTCGTGACAATGAAAACACTTCACCCTAGACATGTTGTGCTTCTTTCCTTCTTTGATGGTCTTAGATTTGGAATATGATTTATTTCCCTTCCCCTTATTTTCCTTACCTATAAGGGCACAATTTTCCTCATCATCCATATTGAATGAGGATCCATCCCTGGTATTATGCCTGAATTCTTCTTGCACCAAATCCAACCAATGTCACTCCCAATCTGGCAGCTTCTCCCTCCCATTTACAGAGTCCTGATAACTATGCCAAATCTTGGGAAGGTATAGAATAGATTGGCTCACCAAGTCATCATCCGCTACAGTAATTCTGACACTCCCAAGCTCATCTCGACATTGGAAAAACTTGGTTAAACATTTCAGAATAGTGTCACCTTTCTCCATTTTGATTTTCATGAGCTTGTCCTTCAGTGCCAATTTTCTGTGGTCACTACTACTCTGAAACAAATCTGTCAAAGCCTTCCACATTGCATATCGAGTTGCTTTTCCATGGATACTTGAGACAATGTGGTCTCGTACTCCCTCCAATAAGATCCTCCTCACCTTTGCACCCTTCTTTTTCCAAGCATCAAGAAGAGTGGCATCTGCTGATGTGGGTTTGGGAATGTCATTATCAATGAATTCTTTCAACCCATTGTCCTCCAGAACTGTCTCCATCCTGTATTTCCAAGCATTATAATTGGAGCTTCCCATGAGTGAATATTCCAATCTCAAGACATTGAAAGCCATCTTGATCCTGACTTGAGACATTGATGGCTTTCAATGGATTCAATCCAATCATGTGATATGCTAAAGAAATATATTGAATCCTTCTACAAATAAATTGTGGAAAATAAACACGATCGCCAATCACAACAAGTAAAGAAAGAAGTAAATCAAACCACAACAGTGATATTTTCTCGGGGAAATCTTGCTGCTCAAAACCCCTATATCTTCTATTGTATATTCACCCAGGAGTCATGAAACAATTACAATGCACTCTTCCACAAGAGTCTCCTACACTCTCACAACTGTCTCACACTGATCTCAACAAAATCGACTAACACTTAGCCAGTTTTCAACCTCTGCTCAACCTGCCTTGTTTGCACAATTCACGTGGAATGAAATCCCTATTATTTAGGAAATTCAGCCTTCCAAAACCACGCAATGCTCATGGGAAATCCTATGGGTATTTTAGTGCATGCAGGTAGCCTACTAATGATACAACTGATAGTTAACATCCCTTTAACATTTGTCTCAACTAGGTCTCCACTAAAACTAACATGCATGCAAATATTAATAGTAAATCATCAGTTACATGATATATCACTACATGTGAATTAAATCTGATTTAATTCACTTGGCCTCTTACTAGTGCAACAAATAGTTACAACTAGTTAAACTGATTTTAACTCAATTAATTGAGTTAACTAATTTCTCATGCATTAAACTAATGCACTAAATACAACTCAAACTCCATAACTAATAGAATCACTCTACATGCCTCACCAACCACCCTCAACTCGAAATTCATGAGCTAACTGAGTTTATCACACTCAGTTAACTATTACAAGTGATTATGAGATAAGATGACATTTTATTGTCCAATTTAATCAAGGGAAAATTAAATTAGACACACATTTCTTGTTGAATTTTCAATATTTTTCAATATCTTCTTCCATCTTCTGAATCTGAATATTTTGCTCGACAATCATACACAACAAATTTTCCTTCTCTTTCTCCAATTTCCTGATTTCTTGAGCTTGAGGATACTTTGTCGTGGGTAATTTAAGTTGCCTCCATAATGCTTGAATATTTTCATTCCTACTCTTAATAATTTCTTCAGCAACATTAATATCATTAGGATTTAATCCTAACTTGATTACATGATAATCTAAGCTCTTTATCTTTGTATATTTAGCAAATTATGACATATTTTCTAACTCAAGTTGAGAGTGATTGTTGTTTAGAGAAACCTGCAGCTTTAAGGCTTCCATAGAAGAACTTGTTAAATAGGACTATATCATTTCCCCTGCTTGTTTGTGTAGATCAAGTTGATCTATTGGATGAAATTTTTTATTATCAAAGGAAAAAACTTAAGTTTTATAATCCTCTTCACTTTTAGGAACTAGAACCTTTGGCTCAAGAAATACCAGTTGATTTTTTACTTTTTCAGGGTCCAATGTAGACATTAGCCTGGTTTGAGATGTAAAGCTCTGTTTCGAAAATTCAGAATAGTTAGTAGTATTTAATATTTCATTCTTCTTCTTCATTTCTATGAACCTAGAAAATATATTTTGTTGACTAGAAGAAGGGGAAAAAGGTGTATCAGAAATTATTTCTTCAGTTTATTGTTGTGAAAACACAGGCTCGCTTGATAACCTAACTATTGTAGAGACCTCAGTATATCAGAATTTTGATGACTATTCCTCTGTACTCATTGTCTTTATTCTTTTGAACACTTTAAATCCTGTTGATTTAGAACCCAAACCATCAGTGGACTTACTCTCACTTGGTATTTTTAACTCATTTTCTTTTAATATTGGAGTCTCTAATATTGTTTGGCTGGAAATTTGTTGTTCAACCTCTTGTAAAGTGTTCTCATCCCATTCTTCTTTATTGGAATACTGATTATGAATTTTTGGTTTTGATATATGGATATATAGTGTTGATTTTTGTCCACTTCTAATTGATGATATCACCCCCAAAGTGTCATAAGGTCAACTAAAAATTAACTTGAAATTCATCTATCTTGAATTGGGCCTTTTGCTACCTATACATAAAATAAATTTCATCCATATTCATTATTTTCCTTATAAACTCTATGTTAGGGCCCTATATTACTAGTGTAGTCCCTTATTGTTGTTAATGTAGACCCCTTATTGTTATTTTTGTACCCCTCTATTCCCCATATTGTTATTATTGTGCCCCATAATATCCCACAATTGTTATTGTTTACATTATTAATGTTAGGTCGGCTAGGATTATATTGTGACCCCATGGACTCCTATATATAGAAATGAGTTTTTGTCATCTGAATCATCCAAGAATTGTTCATTTGATGTAAAGGAGGTTGCCCCCTCAAGAAGGCTTATTTCTAAGTTGTTTATCTCTCTTTTCTTCTATTTTTTGAGTTGGTTTCATAACATTTTGTATCAGAGCTTTGGATTCTAGGGTTTTGCTAATTCAAACAGGACATCGTGGCATTTTCGATATAAATTTTTTTCTACAAAGGTTCAGAAGCTAAAAAAACATATTTGCACAAAAATCTGATGGAAATTCGTGGAAAACTTTCAGATCTTGGTTCACAATATTTTCAGAGATATGATCTGTGGAAGTTAGGGTTTTTGCATGATCCCTAATTTCATCTCAAAGAGTTTACCTTGTGAAAATCGTCATAACTATCTCTCTAAGCAAGGGATTGGAATTATGTAAAAAGTGGATGAAAGTAAACATAATTTTTTTTCCTGTGTATTTATTCTAGAGCCAAAGTAGGAAAAAAATGGCACATGGCACACCATACAAATTCTCTTTACCAAACCAATCCATAATTAGGTCATTGTGGGAGATTGGGCATAACTTTGTCTTGAAGAATCAAAATTAGGTCAGACCTGTGGCATTGGAAAGAAGATTCAAAGGGATAATAAAGAACTGAAGATGAAATCTCGGGGATCCGAAATTATAGATATACATCAGTTTCAATATCTAGATCCTCAAAATCAAGAAAAAGGTGTGTATTTTTTTAAAAATTGCGTAAGTCTTGTTTGAAAAATCAGTTTGAACTGATTCCAAAGGCATCTCGAAGCATAGATATCAATAATGGGTTCTAAAATTTCCCCTAAAAATAATTCAACACCCACTAAGCCCTCAGAAGGCTCTACTATGACTCATGAAGAGGAACAAGTGCAACACGATATATCAAAATTACAAGACCAAGTGTAAAAAATTTCGCTCGCGCAAAGAGTAACAAAAAATGAAATGGAAGCTAATATTGATGGTTTGAAGAAAGAAATGGAAGCTAATATGGATTTTTTGAAGAAAGAAATGGAAGCTAATATGGATGATGTTAATGTCATCATTTTCATCCTGCCACCAGTGATCAAAAAACATCTTTTCATATCATATTAGGGTTCCATTCTGAAATTTTTGTCATTCCATTAGGTCATCATGAAAAAATTTGGTCACTAATTAGGGTATTTAGATCATTACTTCTCCTTTCACCTTCATGGTAAATGGACATCATCATGGTCAGGTCATTTATTTTTGAAAGAATCCCATAGTCATCATGATCATCATTCAGCTCATTCTTCCATGTTGTGTCATCATTAGGTCATAGGGTCAAAATCATGAAAATTGGTCATTTCACCATCAAATTCATCTTTTGAAGGAGTATTAGTAGTAAAATGTTTTCAAAAAAGGTTTTAAAGGAATTTTTTTATCTTAATTATGATGGATTATATGCAACTAAGTCCTAAGGCTCCAATTCAAATCAGAACGTGAAAGTACATGGTGGGTCCACTACACCACCAAAGGTGAAAATTGATTTTCAAAGCTACAAAGAAACTAAAACTCAAGTTAATTTTCTCATTCCACATTCAATATACATCTCTATACAAATGTAAATCACTCCCACTCTCACAAAGGCCATTTTGTGCCACCAAAAGACAAGTTTTCCTCTTGTGTCATGGTTTTGCGAAAGGGAGTTGTGTTTTCCCAAGAGTACCCAAATCATCATTGAAGAAGGTTGCTTCAAAAATTTCAGGTTCCAAAATATTATTTCCAAGTAATTGGCTTTGTGTTTACCATATTTTTCTCTCAGTTGTGCTTAGAAAGCTCATTTCCCTCTCTTAGGGTTTTGAGGTCATTTTTCTTGGTTTCATGAATTCCATGGTTAAATAATAAACAAACATTGTACCTTGATTCTCTTAAACCTACCCATATCCTTAATATACCTTCTTAAATACTTCCCATCACTCCTATCCCTCAAAATCATAATTTTCCCACAAACCCTAGCCTATCGCTACAATTTGACCTTTTCTAGTCTAGGCCTGTGTTTTTCCCTTTTGGACTCCTTCCCCTCACTCAATCCTTGAAATTCCACTTTCACCTACTTCCTAACATCCCTCCCTACCTCCAAAAATTTTCCTAAGAATTTATAAGCCCCCTATCCACTTTATTTCCCTTCATTCTTATAAATTTCCCAAATCCCCTGTTTTGCCTACACTAAACCCTAATTTCCTCTCCCATTGAACTAGGGTTTGCTATGGAATCAGAGACATATAAGTAGAGGAGGAATAATGGATGTCATATCAGCAAATATGAGGCCATTTCAGATCATAAACATCATGTCCCCATCATTTTTCAAGAAGTCATTCCAAGGGACAAATCATTTGCTACACATAGGGCTAGTTTTGATTCAAAGTATGTTTATGACCAAATGGAGATGAATTTTACAAAAATGAAAGAAATTTTGTTAATCATAGACCAAGGAAGAGAAACCTCATTTATGTTTTACATATGTGTTATGGTTTTGGAGGAATGCTAAAAATATAGTTTCTATAGGAGAGTTGCTGCATGCCTGGAGTAGTCTTGGGAAAATCAACTTTTCTCCCTGATGGAATGACCAAATGACTTGCTTGAGTGGTCAAATGAAAACCAGATAAACTATATTTCCAATGAAATATCCTGAGCTCAATTGTGAGTTCTGTAAGGCATCCAAAAGTGGCATGCAAGAGCATGCTGCATTTTTTTTCACCCCCATTCTGCACTTTTTGACCAATCTTGGAAGAATTGATTTTTAGGGGCTATACTTGATCGTTTTTAGTGTTTGATAGGTCCATTGTGTATTAGAAATAAAAATATTTCCAATGAGATATCATGAGATCAATTGGGAGTTCATGAAGTCATCTAAAAGTGAGCTAGAAGATGGTGTTGCGCTTTTTCCAAAGGGCATTATGCTTTTGCCAAGGGCACTGTGCTTTTGCCTAGGGTGCTCTGCTTTATCTAGGAACCTAAAAATGAAAAATTTTCACCACCATTCGATTCATAAGGCCCTCTACATAAAATTTTTACTATTGGAACATCAAATTTGGACATTCGGATAGGGAGAAATGGCTAAAAACATCTAACAAATCACCTTTTTGCCTCATTTTTCAGGTTGGCACTGCGCTTTTGACTAGTCTTGGGAGATTTCAGTTTTGAGGGCATAAAATTCATCATTAACATAATTAAGGGAATTTTTGGAAACTATACAAGTGCATATTTCCAATGAGCTATCTTGGGCTCAATTTTGACTTCAGAAAGTCCTCCAAAAGTGACCTTGAAGTTGGCGCTGTGCTTTTGTCAAGGGCATTTCACTTTTGCGAGTTCACTGATATTTTCCAGATTTTGAATTTTTCTTAATTGGTAAATGGATTGAATGCATTTTTACTGATGTAATTGATGAATGTAAATGGGATTATGTTCCTAAAGGTTACTAGAGTTATATACATTGGGTAAAAGTGTATTTTTGGATAAATGAATTAGTTTCACCAAAGTTAGGGAAGAGTTTGTTGACCTCCCTAGTCTTTGGGTTTCCAGTTGAGAACTTTGGAGATCAGTTCCTCAAGTCAGGGATTCAACCCTTGAGCTGGGGAGAATCAGTTTTGGTCTATATTATTCACTTCTTTTCTCATAGAAAGGGTTGGATGTTGTTGGATTGATCTTGGAACACGTTTTGTAATGAAACTTTTGGCAAGTAATAACAGACTGAGTTGTAGCTATTTTGATGGAATTATTGTGGTAAAGTGATTTGAAATTGTTTATTCTTATGTTATGCAAATGTGTCAAATTATTTTGATTCATATTCATTCCATTTCTAAATGTAATTGTTTCCTAAGTCTGAAATACAAAATTCATTAAGATTATGCTCTGTTTTGGAGGAATAGTTACAATTTGTTTCATCTTCTTCTTAGTAGAAAATAATTCATATCTCTTATGATATTTTCTCAAACCCTAGCAATATAAATCACTTCATCAGATATCCTTTTATGTTGAACTTCTTAGCTACCTTGTTCGATCAGATCCCTGCAATTCTGATCCTTGTTTTCCCTGACCTAATTTCTTCCTTCACCTATTCACCATCTAGCACCTCAAAAAATCAATCAATCAAACCCCTGTGCTACTATACCTAGCCTAATATCTCATTGATCCAGTCATATTGGCTGAGATCCATCGAAGAGAGCCCTCTCCTGCCTAGTAGGGCTAGCTACTTGGAAAAATATTGGTTTGTGGTTACCTTTGTTGGTCTCTTCTCAGCCTCGTAGATCCAATAGAGTGATAACATCTTGGTGACCATATTGGGGATGAAAGTGACAAATATTACCCAGGACAAAAATCATCAAAGTTTAGATCTGGTTGTTGATGGTGGACAACGGTTATATGCATATAAAGGGTGAATCATTCACCTGGCGAGTCTAGTGTTGAAGAATCCAAGGTTCATAATTTTCATGGCGACTCCACTTTTCAAGAACCGGTAATTTGAATAGACTTCTTGGTGACTTCATTGTTGTCAAGATGAGTTCTACAGCAAGAAAAAATTCCAAGTATGCTCCTATGGATCGATCTCAAATCCCTGAATTTCCAAATCCTATGCCTTATGTTGACTGGTTTACACATCTTCCCATATTCAAAGACGAAAAGAAAGATGATTCTGATCTGCATTTAGTAAAGTTTCATGTACATATATGTAGACTGAGAGTTGAGTTTCCTGAAGGCTGTCTCATGAAATCTTTTATGGCTATTCTTGAAGATAAATCTAGGGTATGGTATGAAGGGTTACCAGAAGGAAGCTTATGTTCTCAAGGATTTACATAAGATGTTTTCCAAACATTATGTGAAGTCTAATCTTTCTTTATCTCTCTTACAAACCTGTTGTGATTATAGTGAAGGTTTTATTGCATATCTTTAGGGTATTGATGATATTGAAAGCATGAATGATGGAGATATCATTGAATACTTCTATGATTTCTCGCTTCAACATCAATTTCAAGAAGCTGGTCACTTTGATACATGAGATTATATTCAGCATACAATAGCTTCCCCTTTGATTGAAGATGAAATAATTTTGCATCTTGATAGTCAAATGAAACCACATGAAATAAATCAGCAGTCTGATGAAAATTTATATGCTCCTTTTCTTGAGATTAAAGATGATATTCAACATCCTTATGAATATTTAGGAGGGAAATAAGACAACTACTGTTTCATCCAAAGAAAACAAAGAGTAATTTCTCCTTTGACTGAAGAAGAAATAAATCAGATTCTAAATTTGCAAATCCATATTCCATCCATTAAGAATGATGATGTTATTATACAATATTGCCAGTTTCCAAGTGATTATGAACAGGATAGCAGTGATAAAGAAGAAGTTGTTTTAGAGCCCCTTGCAGATACAAATATTTCTCAAGGTTTAGAAAATGAAAAGTATGATGGTGAAAAGGATTTTGTCCCGGATCTCATAGATGTGGTCACTTATGTTGTTAAAAAGATTATGGAGGATCATTTTGCTAATTTTTTACTTCCATATGGTAATAATTCTTACTCATCTCCTTTTCTTGATCCAAAAAAGGTAATGCTTCATGATTTTCAAGATCCCTTAGGCAGTCTTTTGCAAGCATTGGAGAAGATGGATGTTGTCATGTTTGTCAACATAAGTCTTGGTTTCAATTTTTATTATGATTTTCCTACATATACATCATTATGCATGCTCGAGGAAAGTGAGAGCAGAATTTCAGTAAGTATCCATCTACTGGATTGGTTACACTGGAAGGATCATTTCACCTAATCAATAATTTTGCAACAGATTAGAGTAGGTTGGTATTATCTCAGTTTGATTTGATTTCATTTTCAGCAACAATTTTCTTTCAATTTCAGTATTCTGCAAAGTGTGAAGCGGAGAATCATCGAGGCTTGGAGCCCGAGGTGATGGCCATAAAGCTTCATTGGTTTTCTGTTGTTTTCAAAAAATTTCAGTAATTTTTGAGTCAGTTTATTATATCAAGATTTCAGTATTCAGTTTGTTTTTAAAATTTTGACTCCATGCCCAATGGATAGGCTACTTGGTCTACGATGTTCTTGAAACCTCCAAGGAGCTGTCATCCCCCATCTAGAGCCAATGTTAACATCAGCATTTGCATCCTACCACTAGTGATCAAAAAATCTCTTTTCATATCATATTAGGGTTCCATTCTGAAATTTTTGTCATTCCATTAGGTCATCGTGCAAAAATTTGGTCACTGATTAGGGTATTTATATCGTTACTACTCCTTTCACCTCCATGGTCAATGGAAATCATCATGGTCAGGTCATTTATTGTTGAAAGAGTCCCATAGTCATCATGGTCATCATTTAGCTCATTTTTCCATGTTGTGTCATCATTAGGTCATAGGGTCAAAATCATGAAAATTGGTCATTTCACCATCAAATTCATTTTTTGAAGTAGTAATAGTCAAATTTTTTCAACAAAGGTTTTAAAAGCATGTTTTTATCTTAATTATGGTGGATTATATGCAACTAAGTTCTAATATTACAGTTCAAATCAGAATGTGAAAGTACATGGTGGGTCCACTACACCACCAAAGGTGAAAATTGATTTTCAAAGCTACAAAGAAACTAAAACTCAAGTTAATTTTCTCATTCCACATTCAAGAGACATATCTCTACCAAGAAAACTCACTCCCACTCTCACAAAGGCGATTTTATGCCATCAAAAGACAAGTTTTCCTCTTGTGCTACGCTTTTGCAAAAGGGAGTTGTGTTTTCCCAAGGGTACCAAAATCATCATTGCATAATTTTTCTTCAACAATTTTAGGTTCCAAACTATCATTTCCGAGTAAGTGGCTTTGTGTTTACCATATTTGTCTCTCATATGTGCTTGGAAAGCTCATTTCCCTCTCCTAGGGTTTTGAGGGAATTTTTTTGGGTTTCATGACTTCCATGATTAAATTATCAACAAAAAATGTATCATGATGCTATTACACCTTCCCCTATCCTTAATATACCTTCCTAAACACTTCCCATCACTCCTATTCCTCAAAATCACCATTTTTCCACAAACCCTAGCCTATAACTACAATTTGACCTTTTCTAGATTAGGCCTGTGTTTTTCCCATTTGGACTCCTTCCCCTCACTCAATCCCTTAAATTCCATGTTAAACTACTTCCTAAATTCCCTCCCTACCTCCAAAAAGTTTCCTAAGAATTTAGAAACCCCCTATCCCCTTTATTTCCCTTCATTCTTATAAATTTCCCAAATCCCCTATTTTGTCAACACTAAACCCTAATTTCCTCTCCCATTGAACTAGGGTTTTCTATGGAATCAGAGACATCTGAGTAGAGGAGATATAAGGGAGGTCATATCAGCAAGTATGAGGCCATTCTAGCTCATAAAAATCATGTCTCCATCATTTTTCAAGAACTCATTCCAAGGGATAAATCATTTGCTACACATAGGGGCACTTTCTATTCAATGTATGTTTCTGACCAAATGGAGATGAATTTCACAAAAATGAAAGAGGTTTTTGTTAATAATGGACAAAGGAAGAAAAAAATCCTTCAGGTTTTACCCATGTGTTATGGTTTTGGAGGAATGATAAAAATATAGTTTCTATAGGAGAGTTCCTGCACTTCTGGAGTAGTTTTAGGAAAAATCAACGTTTCTCCCCGATGGAATTTCCAAATGACTTTACCGTTGAGTAAAATGATCACTAGACAGATATGGCATTCCAATGAGCTATCATAAGCTCAATTTGGAGTTCAATAAGGCCTCTAAAAGTGGCCAACAAGAGCACGTTGCTTTTTGCACCCCCATTTTGCACTTTTTGAACAATATTGCGAGAATTGATTTTTGAGGGGCTATTATTGATCATGATCATTTTGTGATAGAACCACTGTGTAGTAGATGGAAATATATTTCCAATGAGCTATCATGAGCTCAATTTTGAGTTAGGGAAGGCATCCAAAAGTGAGCTACAAGATGGTGCTGCACTTTTGCTAAGGGCATTTCACTTTTTCCTAGGGCTTTGTGATTTTTCTAGGAGCCCCAAATGAAAAATGGTCACCATAATTAGATTCTGAATTCCCTCTACATCAAATTTTTACTATTGGCACGTCAAATTTGGACATTATGACAGGGAGAAATGGCCAAAAACATCCAAAAAATCACCTTTCTGCCTCATTTTTCAGGCTGGTGCTACGCTTTTGACCAATCTTGGGAGATTTCAGTTTTGAGGGCCTTAGATTCATAATTTTTATAACTTAAACAAATTTCTAGAAACTAGACATGATAATCTTTCCAATGAGCTATCTTGGGCTCAATTTGGACTTCAGCAAGTCCTCCAAAAGTGACCTTGAAGTTGGCGTTGCGCTTTTGTCAAGGGCACTGCGCTTTTGCCAGTTCACTGATATTTTCCATATTTTGACTTTTTCTCAATTGGTAAATGGATTGAATGCATTTTTATTAATTTAATTGATGAATGTAAATTTAATTATGTTTCTAAAGGTTACTAGAGGTAGACACATTTGGTAAAAGTGTATTTTTGGATAAATGAATAAGTTTCATAAAAGTTAGGGATGCGTTTGTTGACCTCCCTGGTGTTTGGGTTTAGAGTTGAGAACTTTGGGGATCAGTTACTTAAGACAGGGATTCGACCCATGAGCTGGGGAGAATTAGTTTTGGTCTATATTATTCACTTCTTTTCTCATAGCAAGGGTTGGATGTTGTTGGATTGATCTTGGAACACTTTTTGTAATCAGACTTTTGGGAAGTAATAACATACTGAGTTGTAGCTATTTTGATGGAATTATTGTGTAAAAGTGATTTTAAATTGTTTCTTCTTATGTTATGCAAATGTGTGAGATTATTTTGATTCATTTCATTCCATTTTTTAATGTAATTATTCTTAAGCCTGCAAGGTGGAATTCATTAAGCTTATGCTCTGTTTTGGAGGAATAGTTACAGTTTTTTCATCTTCTCCTTAGTAGAAAAGAATTCATATATCTTATGCTATTTTATCAAACCCTAGCAGTCTAAACCACTTCATCAAATATCCTTTTGTGTTGAACTTCTTACCTACCTTGCTCCATCAGATCCCTACAATTCTGATCCTTGTTTTCCCTGACCTAATTTCTTCCTTGACCTATTCACCATCCAACACCTAAAAAATTCAATCAACCAAACCCCTGTGCTACTATACCCAACCTAATATCTCATTGATTCAATCATATTGGCTGATATCTATCAAAGAGAGCCCTATCCTTCCTACTAGGGCTAGCTACTTGGCAAAAGATTGGCCTATGGTTACCTTTGTTGGTCTCTTCTCAGCCTCAAAGATCCGGTGGAGTGATAACAGATGGTTTGAGGAATGGCATGGAAACTAATATGGAGGTGTGGAAGCTAAGATGGATGGAATGGAAGGAAACATGGAAGAATTGAAGAAATACATGAAAGGTTTGGAAAAGTTGTTACAAGAAAAGCTTCCTAATGGTGAAAAACTAGTATAGGAAACTCATGATGAGAAAAAAGAAATGTTAATCATGATTTCATAGACTCTAATGTTGGATTTAAGACCCACCATATTAAAAATATAAATATGAGAAATTTTGATGGCAAGGATCCGATAAATTTGATACTACAAATGGAGCAATACTTTGAGCTCCATAATACGCAAAACATAAAAAATGTGCACATTGAAACTTTATATTTAGAAGAAAATCAGTTTGTTTGGTATCGATGGCTTTGTTCTCGTAAACCACTGGTCACTTGGTTAATTTTTGCGGAGGACATGATAACACATTATGAGGATACAAAGAGCAATACCTTCTTTAGCCAATTGATAAATCTCAAACAAAAGGGTTCAATGATGGAGCACATTCAGGATTTCCAAAAATTGAATATAAGGGTAAATAATATTCAAGAGGAACATAGGATTGATGTCTTCATAGGGACTCTAAAGGACAACATCTAACATGATTTTTGCCTTTGGGAACCTGATACATTGGAGAAGGCATTTAGGTTGGCAAGAAAAATTGAAAGAAAAATTATGGTGACAAGGAAGCCTACCACTCATAACAATAAAGATGGAAGCTTTTCTACTCCTAGACTTCCACAAATTGCAAGGTTGACACCACAAAAATTGGAAGAAAAAAGAGCAAAAGGGCTTTGCTATAGTTGTGATACCAAATACATTAAAGGTCATAAGTGTGTTGAGAAGAAATTATTTGACATAGATTGTGAAGAGGAGGAAGAAAAGGAATAAGAAAATTCAAAAGAAGAGGATATACACCAGAAACCAACCTTAGACGAAGAAGAAATGAATTCGGACATATCTTGTAATGCATTGGCGGGAATTACCACTCCTCAAACTCTCAAGATAGAAGAACATATCAAGAAGAAAAATGTAATCGTTCTTATTGATTCGGGTAGTACCCATAATTTTATTCATTGTAAGGTAGCCAAGGAATTGAATTGCTTCCTATACCCAGTGCCAAAGTGTCAAGTGATGGTGGAAAATGGTAGAACTATAAATTTCTCTGGAAAGTGCCATAATATAAAGCTAACCACGGGGTAATATGTATTGAATATTCCAATTATTTCCATTCCAATGGGTGGTGTTGATATTGTACTAGGAGTACAATGGTTACAATCTTTGGGGACGGTAGCTTTTAATTTTCAAGAAATTTTCTTGAATTTTTTTTAGAAGGAAAGGAATTTGAATTACGAGGTATCGCAAAGAATCCAGGAAATATAATATGTTCTAATGTAATGACAAAGCTTCTAAACAAAGAAAAATGAGGCATAATTGCAGAATTATGCTCACTAGAAGTTCCAACATCAAAATCATCTATTTCTCCAGATCTCCAAAAAGTCTTGGAAAATCATTACAAGGTGTTTGAAACTCCCAAAGGACTCCCACCTATTCGTGATCATGATAATTCTATTCATTTGATTCCAGGAATTGTTCCTCCAAACATCAGGCCTTGCAAATATCCTTATGTACAAAAGAGAGAAATTGAATGTATGATTGCAGAAATGTTAGAGGTTGGTATAGTTCAACCTAGTCAAAGTTATTTCTCTGCTCCAGTATTATTGGTGCTCAAGAAGGATGGATCATGGCGCATGTGTTTGGATTATAGGGAGCTCAATAAGCTCACTATTAAAGATAAATTTTCCATTCCCGTGATTAATGAATTATTGAATGAATTACATGGAGAAATGTATTTCACCAAGTTGGATATTCGTTTAGGATATTGTCAAATTAGAATTAAGAGTGAAGACATTCCGAAAACAACATTTCGAACTCATGAGGGTCATTATAAATTTTTGGTCATGACTTTTTTCTTTACCAATGCACCTTATACATTTCAAGGGTTCATGAACTCCATTTTCAAACCCTTCCTTAGAAATTTTTTGTTAGTATTTTTTGATGTTATACTAATCTACAATAGGTCTTGTAAGGATCATGTTCAACATGTTGATAGGGTGCTCAAACAATTGGAGGAGAAACAATTATATGCAAAAGCCTCCAAATGTTTCTTTGGAGTACAAGAGGTGGAATATCTTAGTCATATTGTATCTCAATAGACTTTTAAGGTAGACCATAACAAAATTAAATCCATTAAGGAATGGAAAGTCCCTGCAACCATAAAGCAGTTATGAGGATTTCTTGGGTTAATAGGGTATTATCGCAAGTTTGTTAAGAATTATGGGAGACTAGTAGAACCTCTAACAACATTACTGAAGAAATATGCATTTTCATGGAATCTCGAAGAAACTAAGGTATTTTAACATCTTAAAGAGGAAATATGCCAAGAACCAGTCTTAGTTACGCTATACTTCACAAAAACCTTTATTTTGGAATGTGATGCCTCAGGAAATGGAATTGGTGTTGTTTTAATGCAAGAAGGAAGACCCATTACTTCTGAAAGTCGTCCAGTCAAAGGAAAGTATTTACAAAAAGCTATTTATGAGAAGGAAATTTTTGCAATACCATATGCACTAAATAAATGGTGACCTTACTTAATGGGAAGAAACTTCAAGGTAAAAATTGATCA
Organism: Pinus albicaulis; assembly: GCA_034641835.2. Classification (NCBI taxonomy): domain Eukaryota; kingdom Viridiplantae; phylum Streptophyta; class Pinopsida; order Pinales; family Pinaceae; genus Pinus; species Pinus albicaulis. The sequence continues at coordinate 1,152,467,207 of CM076570.1, forward strand.
TGATAGTCTAAAATAATTTTTGTAACAAATATTATCTTCAGAAGAGCAACAAAAATGGGTCACAAAGATGTTGGGTTATGACTTTGAAATCATCTACAAAAAAGGGAAGCTAAATGTTTTTGCAGATGAACTCTCAAGAAACGATGAGGATGTGGAAGCATTGCTTTGTGTCATTTATATTATCCAACCAGATTGGATAATCGAAGCAAGAGAGGAATGGAAGAATGACGAATAAGTATGGACACTCATTCAAAATGTTCTGCAAGAGACCAGTACATATGATACATTTAGTTGGAAAAATAATTCCTTATGGTAAAAAGATCACTTATATCTTGGTAAGAATTCCCAACTAAAACAAAACACACCTTTGGAATCACACACCTCTTCCTTAGGAGGACACTCGAGATTTTTAAAAACTTACCACAGGGTGAAGAAATATTTTTTTTGCGATGGCCTTAAATCTGATATTCAAAATTTTATGGTGGAATGTTTTGTTTGCCAGAAAAATAAAGTTGAAACATTTAAGACCTCAGGTCTGCTACAAACCTTATCCATTCCAATTCAATGTTTGGAGGAGGTTTCATTGGATTTCATGACAAGTTTACTTAAGTCCAAAGGAAAGAGTGTCATCATGGTGGTAGTTGACATGCTTACCAAGTATGCACACTTTTATGCATTATCTCATCCATTTAAAGCGAGTATAGTTTTGCACTACATTTATGGAAACAATTCAAAAGCTACATGGAAACCCAAAGATTATTCTAAGCGATAGAGATCCCATTTTCACTGGAAATTTCTGGACAATTATATTCTTGTTTGGGTACTCAACTAGCTCATAGCTCATATTATCATCCTCAATCCGATGGGAAAATTGAAATAGTGAACAAATGTTTGGAAGGATATCTTCGTTGCTTTGTATCTGATAAAAAAACACAATGGGTCAATTGGTTACCTTTGGCTGAATGGTGGTATAAAAATTCCTTCCACACTGCAGCAAAAATGACCCCATTTATGCCACTTTGTGGATATCATTCTTCGTCCATCACATCATATTTAAGAGAAAATTATAAGGTTCAAGAAATGGAAGATCACATCGAGCATCAAAAACAAGTTCTCCAACTCTCAAAGGATAACCTAAATTCGACATAGAATCGAATGAAACAACAAGCAGATCAACATCGCAGCGAGATAAGTTTTGATGTAGGTGACAAGGTATTTTTATGGCTACAAACATACAATTTTTACGGCTACAAACATACAAACAAATGTCCCTCAAGCAAGCTAAGAAGGATAATAAATTATCGAAAAAGTACTATGGTACTTACAAGGTGTTGCACAATATTGGTACTATGGCATACAAATTGGAGCTTCCTGCATCTTCTCGAGTGCACCCAGTTTTCCATGTTTCATGCTTAAAGAAGGTTATAGGTGACAAAATTCTGGTTCAAAAAATATTTCCAGAACTTGATGAGGAATAAAAAATCATATTGCAACTTGAAACAGCCACGGAAACAAGAACTCGACAGCTACAAAATCGATCAATTTCAGAGTATCTCATCAAGTGGAAGAACTTACCCACTGAAGATTCCACATGGGAGGATGAGAATTTTATACAAAAGAATCCACACCTACTCAAGCATTAAGAAAAATACTTTTTTGAAGGAGAGGGGCATGCTAGGGCCCTATATTACTAGTGTAGTTCCTTATTATTATTAGTGTAGCCCCCTTATTGTTATTGTTGTACCCCTGTAGTCCCCATATTGTTATTATTGTGCCCCATAATAGCCCACTATTGATGTTGTTGTGCCCTTACATTATTATTGTTAGGTAGGCTAGGATTATATTGTGACCCCATTGACTTCTATATATAGAAAGGAGGTTTTTTCATTTAAATCATCCAAGAATTATGCATTTATGTATTGTAAAGGAGGTTTCCCCCTTGAAGAGGTTGATTTCTAAGTCATTAATCTCTCTTTTCTTCTATTTTGTGAGTTGGTTTCATAACTGTTAGGTCCCTATATTACTATTGTAGTCCCTTATTTTTGTTAGTATATCCCCCTTATTGTTATTTTTGTACCCCTGTAGCCCCCATATTGTTATTATTGTGCCCTTACATTATGATTGTTAGGTCAACTAGGATTATATTCTGATCCCATGGACTTCTATATATAGAAGGATTTTTTTTCATTTGTATCATCCAAGAATTGTTCATTTATGTAATGTAAAGGAGGTTTCCCCCTCGAAGTGGCTTATTTCTAAGGCCTTGATATCTTTTTTATTCTATTTTTGGAGCTGGTTTCATAACATTTGGTATCCGAGCTTTGGATTCTAGGGTTTCGCTACTTCAAACAGGTCATCACGGAATTTTAGCTATAACTATTTTTATACGAAGGTTTAGAAGTTGAAACTTTTCCCACGCGAAGCTGAAATCTTGAGGAACTTCGTGTAAACATTTCAGATCTTGGTTCGTAATAGTTTTGGAGATATGATCTGTGGAAGTTAGGGTTTTTTCAAGCCCCCGGATTTCATCTAAAATAGGTGACCTTGGGAAAATTGTCATAACTCTCTCTCTGAGAATCGGATTTGAATTCTATAATAAGTGACCGAAATCACATGGATTTAAGTTTCATGTGTATCTATTTCAGACCCAAAGGAGGAAATAGTGACACGTGGCACACCATACAAATGCACTCTACTGAACCAGTCCATAATTAGGTCAATGTGGGAGATTGGGCATAACTTTGCCTTGAAGCATCCAAATTAGTTCATACATGTGGAATTTGAAAGAAGCTTCATAGGGATACTACAAGACCGAATTTTAGATATTGAAGATCTGAAATCACAGAGATAATTCAGTTTCAATATTGAGCTCCTCAAAATAAATAAAAATATGTGTATTTGTTTTTTCAAATTGCATAAGTCTTGTTTGAAAAATCAGTTTGAAGTGATTCCAAGGGAATATTTAAGCATACATATCAGTATTGGGTTCTAAAATTCCCCTTAAAAGGAATTCAACACCTATTAAGCTCTTAGAATACTCTACAATTACTCATGAAGACAAAGACGTGGAACATGATATATTAAAATTACATGAGCAAGTGCACCAAATTTCGCTCTAGCAAAGAGCATCAAAAAATGAAATGGAAGTTTTGAAGAAAGGCATGGAAGCTAAGATGGATGGTTTGAAAAGGGTGTGGAAGCTAATATGGATGGTTTGAAGAAAGTCATGGAAGCTAAGATGGATGGTTTGAAGAGTGGCATGGAAGACATGGAAGAAAACATGGAAGGTTTGAAGGAAGATTTGTCAAAGTTGATACAAGAAATGGTTCCTAATGGTGAAAATATAGTACAGAAAACTCATAATGAGAAAAAAATAAATTTTAATCGTGATTTCATAAACTCGAATGTTGGATGGAAGACCCACCATATTCCAAATATCGATATGAGGAAGTTTGATGGCAAGGATCCCGTAAAGTGGATACTACAGATGGAGCAATATTTTGATTTCAATAATGTGAAAAACACACAAAAGGTACACATTGCAACTTTATATTTAGAACAAAATACATTTGTATGGTATCAATGGCTTTGCTCCCGTAAAAAAATTCTCGCTTGGTCAATTTTTACGAAGGAAATGATAGCACATTATGAGGATACAAAGAGCAACACCTTCTTTAGCCAATTGATAAATCTCAAACAAAAGGGTTTAACGGTGGAGCACATTGAGGAATTCCAAAAACTGAATATAAGGGTAACTGACATTCTAGAGGAATACATGATTGATGTCTTTATAGGGACTTTAAATGATAACATCCAACATGAGGTTCGTCTTTGGGAACTTGATTCATTGGAGAAGGCATTCAGGTTGGCAAGAAAAATTGAATGTAAAATTATGGAGACAAGGAAGCCTACCACTCACATCTATAAATATGGAAGTGTTTATACTCCTAGAGTTCCATAACCTACAAGGTTGAAACCACAACAATTGGAATAAAAAAGAGCAAAAGGGCTTTGCTAGAGTTATGATAGCAAATACACTAAAGGTCATAAGTGTGTTGAGAAGAAATTATTTTACATAGATTGTGAAGAGGATGAATAAAATGAACAAGAAACTTCAAAAGAAGAGGATATACACCAGGAACCAACCCTAGAGAAAGAAGAAATGAGTCCGACCATATCGTGTAATGCATTAGCAGGAATTACCACTCCTCAAACTCTCAAGATAGAAGGGCATATCAAGAAGAAAAAGGTAATAATTTTGATTGATTTGGGTAGTACCTATAATTTTATTCATTGTAAGGTAGCAAAGGAATTGAATTGCTTCCTATACCCAACACTAGAATGTCAAGCGATGGTTGCAAATGGAGGGACTATAAATTTCTCTAGAAAATTTCATAAAATCTAGCTAACTGTTGAGTCTCAAATCTGCATCTTTCTTATAAACCTTTCCAAACCTTTTTCATTCACCTGGACCTTCTCAGTCACCAATATCATTGCATATTAATTTTAAAAGAGCTGTTAAAATGGTTTTTAACTATGTTTTGTGTCTGCTGTTTGATTTAGATTTTTGCTCATTTAGCTGCGGAATCTTGTCACTTTCCGCAGCTGCTGCAACTTTCCGCAACCATTTTGTCAAAGTCTATGTTGCAGGTGTCTTCAGGCAAATCGGGCCACATGGGCAAGTTCAAAATGACGTGGACATGGATCGTGTCCTATTCGCTCGGTCGAATTCATCTCGGAAGGTTGTGGTCAAAGGTGGCCAAGTGGTGGTCAACCGTAGAGTCCCACGGTGACAGAACTCTGTTTCTCATCACGTGGAGATTTGTGTGGCCGTTTCTAAAACACGGGAGGCACATCAACACCTGTAAACGGCTCCATAAGCTGAATCCAACATCCACTCTCCATAGATTTACTCCTCAAGGTGGCTATAATGCTAAATCTCTGGACGTAATGGTTCACGTGTCTTCCTTCAGCGCAGACTTTAGGGAATTAGTTATATCTCTCTCTGTTATAAATAATGCGTTCTCATACGCATAATATTTAGATCTTCTGTAGCTCTGTAATGTAATTGTGTTTCCATTGTGCTGTGACATTTCTATGACCGCATTTTAATATATGAGAAGACCTTGTTCAAAAGCGTAATTCGTATTTGAAAGCTGCTCCCCGAGGTCTGTGCAGAGGGCCCCTGCACACGTTGAGGTTTTGTGTACTACTGTATAGTTTCATGCTTCATTTGTTTATGTTCATTGTGCTATAATCATTCATGTATATATAGATTACATCTTTCATGGTATTTACATTTCATCTCTGTCCATAATCCTTCATGCTTTACTTTTTACTTCTGTCCATAATCTTTTATGTTTTATGTTGTTGTTAACTGATCAGTGTTCTTGTTTCAGATTACAATAGGAAGCCTGGGCATCTGCACATCTTTTTCATAATGACTAATGACATGGAATCAATATTGTCCTTCTGCTGATTTCCTTTTCTTAGTGTTTGTTTAATTCCAGCACTGTTTTGTTTATTTTAGTCTTGCACATTTGCTTTAAGTAGTTAGATTAGATATTAAACCGTTCATGTCATTTTCAGTTACCTCCGAAATCCATAGCGAGACTAATGGCGAGGGATTGAAGTATGAATGTATAGTTTGATATTAGTTTACTTTTCTGCAAGTTAGATATTAAACTGTTCATGTCATTTTCAGTTACTTCCGAAAGCCATAGCGAGACTAATGGTGAAGGATTGAAGTATGAATGTATAGTTTGATATTAGTTTACTTTTCTGCAAGTTAGATATTAAATTTCTCATGTCATTTTCAGTTACCTCCAAAAGCCATAGCGAGACTAATGGTGAGGGATTGAAGTATGAGTGTGTAATTTGATATTAGTTTATTTTTCTGCAATTTAGATATCAGATTACTCAAGTTGTTTATGATTACCTCTGAAAGCCATAGCGAGACTAATGGTGAGGGGTTAGAATATGAGTTGATGTAATTTGATTTTAGTTTTACTTTACTTGCAATATTTTCTTTGAGTAACAGTTTCTTTTGTGTTTAGACAGTAGCAAGGGTAATGGTTTTCATGATCAATAGTTCACTGTTTGTTTAACTAGGATAGTAGCACATTTCATTTCCTTTTAGGAACTAATTTTCTCATTGTATGTTTCAAAATCATTTTGAAGTTTGAAAGTTTGGTAAATCATTATAAAGGACATCATTTCCTTTAACAATCATAACCATACTTGTCTTTTAGAATTTTCATTAGGAAACCAACCAAGATAAAAAGAAAAAAAACCAAAAACGACAAAAAAGTAAGAGATAGGTTATCTTGCACATATAGTGCGCCACACTTCGTCAGCTTACGAATCCCGGATTGACAAATTAATGTAGCAATTTAGGACACACTAAATTGAACAAACATTTTGGTACTTGTCTTTCAGAATTTTCATTAGGAAACCAACCAAGATAAAAAGAAAAAAACCAAAAACGACAAAAAAGTAAGAGATAGGTTATCTTGCACATATAGTGCGCCACACTTCGTCAGCTTACGAATCCCGGATTGACAAATTAATGTAGCAATTTAGGACACACTAAATTGAACAAACATTTTGGTGCTGTTGCCGGGGAAGTGTAACGAGGTAGCCAATTTCTTTAAAAAAAAAAAGAAAAAAAAAGGGAAAACTTGATAACTTCTTGAAGTATGCTCTCCTCTTGCACCTAGTGTGATCTGGAGGGTCATAAAAGAGAGTTATTGGTTCGATAATTTCTTAAGTATGCTCTCTTCTTGCACCTAGTGTGACCTGGAAGATCAGAAAGAGAATTATTAGCCCAACTTAAAAAATAAAAATGACATGCATAGAGCAAGAGATTCTAGGGGAAGGTTTATAGCTAGAGCCAAGAGTTCGATTTTCAAAACTCCATCTTCTTCAAGGCATAGACAAGATTCACCACCATCTACCCCTAGCTTTAATATTCTTGGAATTCAAGGAACAGATGAATTAGAGGATTATCCTATACCACCTACTAAATCTCATTTAGAAAAGGATCCTTTCTTTACTTCTACAAGAGAGTATCTTGTAATCAAAGAAGTAGAATCACCTGAAGAAAAAAAGGAAAAGACTCCCTCTCATCCTCCCTTGATAGAAGAACCAGAGGACTTTGAGGACTCTAAAGAAACTATCATGGCAGAGGAAATAATAGATGGATTTGGAGGTAGAGGTAGAGGTAGAGGAGGAGGAAACAATGGAGATAACAATGGTGAAGGTAATAATGGAAGAAATAGGGAAGGAGACAACTTGTTTGGATTCCCTATATTTGATGAGGAAACTCATACAACAATGAAAAATATCTCACCATCTGTCCTCCCCAACTTTTATGGATTGCGAAGTGAGGATCCTGAAACATTTCTGTTTGAGTTTGAAGTCATGTGCCGAACCTATGACTATATGGAAGACTCTCAAAAAATCAAACTGTTTCCTTCAACATTGAAGGGAGCTGCTTTGAAATGGTTCATGGGATTAGCCACTCAATCTATTAGGACTTGGAATGATATGAAACAAACATTTTTGGATAGATACTTGGACTATTGTATGCCCACTAATCACAAGGATGAGGTATTCAAAATGATGCAAAAAGAAGATGAAAATTTGGAAGACTTACTTGAAAGATTTCAATACAACTTGAAAAGAGCAAAGATGAGCAACTTAGATGATGAAATCTTGAAAGCCCTCATATTAAAAGCCATTAGAGATGAATGGATAGATATTTTAAACATGATTGGGAAAGGAGACATTTCTCAACTTCCACTTCGTGACATAACAGAATTATGTGTCCATCTCTCAAGGGGAAAATCTAAAACAGGAAAAGGGCCTAGGGATCCTTCTCTTATTAGGGCTAACAAATATGCAACTGGATCAGTAAGTAGGGCAGAGATTGGTAATATGCTTGATGAATTCAAAACTGATATCTTAGGGAGCCTTAGTGAACAACTAGACACCCTTAAGATCCAAAACAAGCAGAAAGCAGAAACAGATGCTCTAGCCATCTTTTGTCCGAAATGTAGGAAGAAACATGCTTTAAGGGAATGTCCTTTGGATGCAAAAGTTGTAGAAACATGTATAATTTTCTCAGAGAATCATGAGATCAAGGATTGTCCTTCAATTCCTGGACTCAAAGCTGTCTTTCAAGAAGATCCAAATTCAGTAGAATCTCTCTGTTTTGTTGCAAGAAGACCTTAGCAGGGACAAAAAACTCAAGGGTTTAACAACCCTATGAATCTTCAAACCCCACCAAATTGGAATCCTTGGCAACAACCTTGGCCCCAACATCAAAATCCATATCAACCATGGGTACAAGGGATGCAAAATCCTTATGGGAGATTTGCTCAATTTTATCAATACCCTCCATCTTTTCAAAATCAACAAGCTCCACAACTTCCAAACCCAAATCCATAACTTTCATTGCCATTTCCACAACAATCTTCTCAATAAAATCCAAATCCTCGAATCATGCTTCCATACCAACAAAAGACAAATCAACTTCCAACTCAGCCATTGCCAAATCCTAACAATAAAAATCCTTAGAATACTTACATGATAGAAGGACAACAATTTCCTACTTATATGATTGTTCCTCTCAATGATGTACAACTCAGATTTGGTAGAGTTTTAGAAAAACCTTCTATAGATGTCCAAGAGCAAGATACCTCTGTGGAGGACTCTCTTGAAGCCAATAAAAGTTCTGAGGAAGCATCTCTTCAAAAATCAAACATTCAAAAAGATAAAGAAAAGTTAACACCCACAACTCCTATAGTTGAGCAACCTGCATCTTCATCTACACCGCCTTTTCCTGAAAGATTACAAATTGACAAGGGGGTGGAAAAACAAATCTTGTTGCCTAACTATGATTTTCTAGATGAATTAAAGAATGTTTGTATCAATATTCCCTTGCTACAAGCCATTCGAGAGATTCCTATTCTAGCAAAAACAATAAAGGAGTTGAGTTTCAAAAGACCAGGAAGGAAACCAAAAGACACAAGAAGAATCCACCTGGTAGGAAAAATTGCAGATATTATGATGGGAAAAATTACCATGCAGAAGTATGTAGATCCAGGACGTCCAATTGTCAAGACACATATAAATGGGATAGAAATTCCAAACACATTGATTGACTTAGGGGCTGCTATCAACATTATGAGTAGACAGACTATGGAACAACTAAAACTTCCTAACCTTCTTTTTACACCTACTTTACTGCAACTTGCAGATCGATCAGTTATTAAACCAGATGGTGTATTAGAAGATATTTCAGTCTCCTTAGATTCTTGGGAATATCCAGTAGATTTTATGATTTTGACTCCCAAGAGTAATCTATGAGGGCACCCACTTATCTTAGGAAGACCTTGGCTAGCCACAGCTGATGCTTTTATTAGTTGTAGATCTGGAGATATGTACATTTCTAATGGTAATTCGACAAAGAAATTCAATTTGTATCCTCCAACAAAAGCAATCACAGAAGTAGGAGACAATGAATGGGTTGATGATGAGGACACTATACAACCTGTCTTTACCATTTCTGAAATCAGTGAGGATAGTCAAATTTTGAACACATTAGAAAATTTTGAGATATCTTCAGAATATGACCCCACACAATTTCAATTGGAATCTGACATAGAATATTTATCATCAAGACAAATGTCTCTTTACTCTATGGAAGAGTTTGGTAGTTCTATCATTGAGATTTTTCCAGGAAAAACATTGAATATCAACAAAAATTTGGAAAAGTCACAACATGAAGAACTAACCAAAATCTTGCAAAAACATTCTACTGCATTTGCATGGGAGTATACTAAAATGAAAGGTATTGATCCTAAGACCTGCATTCATCATATCTATATTGAGGAAAACAGTAGACCAATCAGACAACCTCAAAGAAGGATGAATCCAAATCTTAGGGAGATAGTGAAAGAAGAGCTCCAAAAATTACTCAATGTAAGCTTCATTTATCCAATTTCAGATAGCCAATGGGTTTCTCCTTTGGTTATAGTACCTAAAAAGAATGGTAAATGGAGGGTATGCATTGATTATAGGGAATTGAACAAAGCAAATTTGAAGGATCACTTTCCTTTGCCTTTTATCGATCAGGTATTAGACACATTAGCAGGTAAAAAGTAATTTTCATTTCTGGATGGTTTTAGTGGCTATAATCAAATTCAGGTAGCACCTGAAGATCAAGATAAGACCACATTTACTTGTCCATGGGGAACTTTTGCCTACCGAGTGCTTCCTTTTGGGTTATGTAATGCACCAGCAACATTCCAAAGAGCAGTACTAGGAATTTTTTCCGATCTAATCCATGATTGTGTAGAGGTTTATATGGATGATTTTACAGTTTATGGTAATTCATTTGAAGAGGCATTAGAAAATTTGGAAAAAGTTCTTATAAGATGTAAAGAAACAAACCTTTCATTAAGCCATGAAAATGCTTTATGATGTTTACTGAAGGGATTGTTTTAGGACATCATATTTCAGGAGATGGGATTAAGGTTGATAGATCAAAAGTTGAAGTCATCTCCAAGTTGCCTATTCCAAATTGTCAAAGAGATGTTGGAAGTTTTCTAGGATTTACTGGTTACTATAGAATATTTATAGAAAACTTCACTAAAATAGCATCTCCACTCTTCAAATTGCTTACAAAAGACTGTGAATTTAAATGGGATCCTGATTGTCAATCAACCTTTGAAACTTTGAAAACAAGAATATCTGAAGCACCTATCTTGAGAGGACCGAATTGGAAACTCCCTTTCCATATTTCTACAGATGCTTCAGATACAGCTCTAGGAGCTGTGTTGGGTCAAAAGGATTTAGTCCCTTATGCCATTTACTATACCAATAAAAATTTGACTCCCACTGAGTTGAACTATACTGTAACTGAAAAAGAGTTTTTAGTTGTTGTTCATGCAATCAATAAGTTTAGACATTATATAACAGGCTATGAAACTTTTATTCATACTGATCATTCTGCAATTAGATATTTAATGAACAAACCTATTACTAATGGCAGAGTGACAAGATGGCTCTTACTTTTGCAAGAATTCAATATTACTGTGTTGGATAGACCAGGAAAACAAAATACAGTAGCTGATTTCTTGTCTAGGATTCAGAATACTAAAGAAGATTCTCCCGTAGAGGATAAGTTTCCTGATGAATACTTGTTTGCAGTAACTATTAAGACTCCTTGGTATGCAGATATTGCTAACTATTTGGTTATAGGGAAACTGCCTTCACATTTGTTTCCAAGTGAAAAAAGAAAAATTATTCAGGAGAGTTCAAAATATTCATGGATTTCTAACGAATTGTTCAAAACAGGGCCAGATCTTGTGATCAGAAGATGTGTCAGGGAAGATGAAATGCCTGATATTCTTAAGGCATGTCATGATGAACCATGCAGCGGACACTTTGCAGACAAAAGGACAGCTTATAAAATCCTTTCTTTGGGATATTATTGGCCTTCCCTCTTCAAAGATGCAAAACAATATGTCAAAAGGTGTGACAGCTACCAAAGAGTAGGGAAACCTACCCTTTCAAATGAAATGCCATTGCAAACACAGGTACTCATCGAACCCTTTGAAAAATGGGCTTTAGATTTCATTGGACCTATTAATTCACCATCTAAGCAAAAGAAGTATATACTGGGTTGTACTGATTATGTTAATAAATGGGTAGAAGCCAAAGCATTAGTGTCTGCTACTGAAAATTCAGTTGTTAATTTTCTTTATGAGGATATTTTTACTCGCTTTGGTGTTCCAAGAGAAATTGTGACAGATCAAGGAAGCCAATTCACGTCCAACTTGGTGGAGAAGCTGATGGAAGAATACAAAATCAAGCATAGAAGATCTACTCCTTACCATCCGCAAGCAAATGGTCAAGTGGAGTCTACAAACAAAGTTCTTGAAAGTATCATCACCAAAAATGTTCATCTACATAGAAGAGATTGGGTAGAAAGGCTTTCTGAAGCCTTGTGGGCCTACAGAACTACATGGAGAAATACAACAGGACATTCTCCCTATGAACTTGTTTATGGGAAAGAAGTCCTGCTCCCCATTGAGTTCCAAGTCAAGACCTTCAAGATAGCAGTTCAATTGGGGATGGATTTATCAGAAGCTCAAAAGCATAGAATGGAGCAGTTGAATGAGCTAGATGAGATCAGACAAGAGGCAATTCTAAGAACTGATCTAGTTCAATATCAAAGAGCTAAATGGCATGACAAATACATCAAAGAGAAGAAGTTTTGAGAAGGAGATTGGGCATTGTTATTTGATTCCAAGTTTAAATATTTTAAAGGAAAATTTCAGGCTCATTGGCTTGGGCCATATGAGGTTGACAAGATCTTTAGCAATGGAGCGGTAAGAATCAAGACCATTGATGAATTTCAAACTCCTCTTATTGTGAATGGCCACAAATTAAAAGTATATCATAAGTCACTCTCAAAAGAGGAATTTTTCAAAATGTTTCAAGAAAATTTTGCAATCAGGCTGGTACAGAAGAATTCTTCTTCTCCACCAGCCTAGATTTTGTTCTTTTCAGTTAAAAAAATAAATAAATTGTTGTATAAGCCTGAAAACCAATCATTGATTGGCAGTCTTATATAGAAAATGTAGGGTGAAAATCAGGAACACCTGACACCCTGTATTTTCCAAAAAGAAAAAAATCTCTCTTTCATTTCACAAGTTTTGTGACCACCCACTTCATTCCACTTCATTTCACTCCACTTCATTCCATTTCACTTCATTTCATCTACTTCATTTCATTTCACCAATAAAATTTTCTTTCATGAATATTTTCACTCAGTCAGTTATCATCCATCTATTTCTATTCACCCAAATAATAGTTGTGTCAGTTTCTGTAGCTGACATCTGTTTCCGCAGCTGACACCAGTTTCCGCAGCCAGAAGTAGATTCTGCAGCTACCACTCTGTTTTTCAAAAGAATGTACAGTCAGATGTATTTTCACAATCAAGAAATCAAATGCAGGTATGAAGACATATTATGAAGACAGGGGGCATTCAAGACATCAAATGAGAAGCAACTAATTGAAGACCAAGGAAAAATGGCAAGAATTCCAAGGTATGAGTAAAATTTATTTCAAATATCATTTAAAACAAATTTTTACATAGTTATGAACCATAGCTCCATTATGTGCAATGATTGTGTTGAAAAACTCCGTAACCATTCCACGATCTCTATATGATCCGCCCATAATCCTTGCATTCATTTTCAAACGGTCCATAATCGAGCCTCCTATCTTCACTCATACTCCGATACTCCACCTGTGATGATGAAACGTGGTTGATTTGACTACGGCTTCTTTCAGCCGCATGAAATCCGTAGCCGTTGTATAAACGTGCTTACATTTACTCTGCAGCCACCAAATTTTAAACACTGCCGGATGTGTTATACTCCTCCTATTGTTCTATTAATCTCACAACCGCATTTCCACCGAGCTCACGTAACCCTTCTCTGTTCCGCTTCACCCCATTTGTTCTCTATTACGCTAAAGTCTGTATACCCATTCTCTGATATCTGCCTACAGTCATCGTGCTCATTTCCGCTCATTTAGCCGTCTTACTTCCGTTGAACCCTCCTCACGTAGACAAGTTTTAAAAGAGCAGAAAGAAGGATGGGTTAGTTGTTGAGAATAGAACCAGAAGGACCTAAATTCATGGAAGGATACCAGCAAGTCAGAGATTTATTGAAAAAGGAAAAGTGGCTTTGGTTCATCCAAAAGTTTAGAGGCTACCATAAAGAGGTGACAAAAGCGTTTGCAAGGTCTTTCAATGGCCTGGAGGTAGAGATTGGGGACCTTAAATTCACAGTGAATGAGGCATCCATAGCAGCTGCCACAGAACTTCCTCAAGAAGGTGAACGATGGTTCAAGAACAAAAGCATTAGTGATGAAGCCTGGAGAATGATATTGCGTAACCCAGGTATGGATGTAACTATTTTTAAAAAGGGAATTCCTGTTCATGCTTTGAAAGAGGAGTGGGCTACTTTGCTGCTAGTTATTCAAAAATTTATCACATGTGAGGGCCGTTTTGGGTCAATGTATATGTATCATACCCGGTTGCTGATGAATTTTCTAGACAACCAGACCCTCAATCTGCCATACTTTTTATTAAATAGTTTGAAGAAGATGTATGTGACCGTTCAGAAGCATTTAGGGGACGTGGAGCCACATTTGTATCACCATGGTCTTGTGAAAATTCTGATTGAAAAACAGTTAAAAGAGAAAAAGGACACATGGGAACAATTTTTGATTAGAAACTTCTTTGAAGAACCTCAAGAAATTCCTGAGGGTAGTACATGAAGAAGGAGTAGGAGGAAGAGAACAAATGATGAAACTCAAAACACTCCTACTACTACAATTGAAAGAACTAGTGGAGAAGGGAGACTGTCAAAAAAGAGGAAGGAAGAAACCAAAGGTAAAAAGCCAATAACATCAAAAGAGACAAAAAGTATTGAGGCTATGCATCAAACCCCTTCCTCCGAAGAAGATCATCAAGTGTTATCTGAGAGACTAGTTCATCTTCAGGAACAGTCATCTATGGCCAAAAAGAGGGGAAAAGAAAAACAAAAAGGAAAAGATAGTGGTCCACAGCGTGTAAGAAGAAGTTCCAGACTTAAACCAACCAAGATAAAAAGAAAAAAACCAAAAACGACAAAAAAGTAAGAGATAGGTTATCTTGCACATATAGTGCGCCACACTTCGTCAACTTACGAATCCCGGATTGACAAATTAATGTAGCAATTTAGGACACACTAAATTGACCAAACACTAACCATGGGGGAATATGTAGTGAATAGTCCAATGCTTTCCATTCCAATGGGAGGTGTTGATGTTGTACTAAGAATACAATGGTTACAATATTTAGGGACGATAACTTTTAATTTTCAAGAACTTTTCTTGAATTTTTTTTCGGAAGGAAATGAATTCGAATATGGGTTATTACAGGGAAGCCGAGAAATATAATAAGATCTAATGTCATGACAAATCTTCTGAAGAAAGAACCACGAGGCGTAATTGCACAATTATGCTCACTAGAAGTTCCAACATCAAAATCATCTATTTCTCTATATCTCCTAAAATTCTTGGATAATCAGGTGTTTGAAACTCCCAAACGACTCCCACCTATTCTTCATAATGATCATGATATTCATTTTATTCCAGGAAGTGTTCCTCCAAACATAAGGCCTTACAAATATCCTTATTTCCAAAAGAGTGAAATTGAACGTATGATTGCAAACATGTTAGAGGCTAGTATAATTCAACCTAGTCAAAGTTCTTTCTCTAATCCAGTAGAATTGGGGCACAAGAAGGATGGATCATGGCACATGTGTCCAGATTATAGGGAGCTCAATAATCTCACTATTAAAGATAAATTTCCCATTCCCGTGATTGATGAATTACATGGAAAAAGTTATTTTACCAAGTTGGATCTTCGTTCATGATATCATCAAATTAGAATGAAGATTGAAGATATTCTGAAAACAAAATTTCAAACTCATGTGGGTCATTACGAATTTTTGGTCATGTCTTTTGGCCTTACCAATGCACCTTCTACATTTCAAGGGTTGATGAATTCCATTTTCAAACCCTTCATTATAAAATTTGCATTAGTATTTTTTGATGATACACTAATCTACAACATGTCTTGGAAGGATCATGTTCAACATGTTGACAGGGTGCTCAAACTATTGGAGGAGAATCAATTATATGAAAAAACCTTCAAATGTTTCTTTGGAGTGCAAGAGGTGGGATATCTGGGTCATATTGTATCTCACGAGGGTGTTAAGGTAGACCCTGACAAAAGTAAAGTCATTAAGGAATGGAAAGTCCCCACAACCATAAAGTAGTTGTGAGGATTTCTCGGGTTAAGAGGGTATTATCACAAGTTTTTTAAGAATTATGGGAGAATATCAGCACCTCTAACAACATTATTAAAGAAAGATGTGTTTTCATGGACTCCTGAAGCAACTGAGGCCTTTGAACATCTTAAAGAGGCATTGTGCCTAGCACCAGTCTTAGCTACGCCAGACTTCACAAAAACCTTTATTGTGGAATGTGATGCCTCGGGAAATGGAATTGGTGTTGTTTTAATGCAAGAAGGAAGACCCATTTCTTTTTAAAGCCATCCAATAAAAGGTATTTAAAAAAAACTATTTATGAGAAAGAAATGTTGGAAATACTACATGCACTAAAGAAATGGTGACCTTACCTAATGGGAAGACGCTTCAAGGTACAAATTGATCATGATAGTCTTAATTTTTTTTTGAAACAAAGACTATCTTTAGAAGAGCAGAAAAAATGGGTCACAAATATTTTGGGTTAAGACTTTGAAATCATATACAAAAAAGGGAAGCTAAATGTTGTTGCAGATGCACTCTCAAGAAAAGATGAAGATGTGGAAGCATTTCTTTATGCCATTTCTATTATACAACTAGATTGGATAACCGAATCAAGAGATGAATGGAAGAAGGATGAAGAAGTGTGGACACTCATTCAAAAGTTGCAGCAAGATCCTACTACATCTGATACATTTAGTTAGAAAAATGATTCCTTATGGTACAAATATTGCTTATATATTTGTAAAAATTCCCAACTAAAAAAAATATCCTTTTGGAATTGCACACTTCTCCTTTAGGAGGACACGCAAGATTTTTAAAAACTTACCACAGGGTGAAGAAATACTTTTTTTGGGATGGCCTTAAATCTGATATTGAAAATTTTGTGGTGGAATGTTTGGTTTTCCAGCAAAATAAAGTTGAAACAATTAAGACCTCGGGTTTGCTACAACCTTTATCCATTCTAAGTCAACGTTGGGAGGAGGTTTCATTGGATTTTATCACAGGTTTACTTAAGTCCAAAGGAAAGAGTGTCATCATGGTGTTATTTTATATACTTACCAAGTATGCACACTTTTTTGCATTGTCTCATCCATTTAAAGCGAGTACAGTTGCCACTGCATTATGGAAACAATTCAATACATGGAAACCCAAAGATTATTGTAAGTGACAGAGATACCATTTTTACTGGACAATTTTGGATGAAATCATCCTCAATCTGACGGTCAAACTGAGATAGTGAAAAAATGTTTGGAAGGATATCTTCATTGTTTTGTATCTGAGAAACAAACACAATGGATCAAGTGGTTACCTTTAGTTGAATGGTGGTATAACACTTCCTTCCATACTGTAGCAAAAATAACCCCATTTATGCCACTTTATGGATATCATCCACCATCCATCACATCATATTTAAGAGAAAATTCTAATGTTCAAGTAGTGGAAGATCACATCGAGCATCAACAACAAGTTCTCCAACTCTTGAAGGATAACTTAAATTTGGCACAAAATCGAATAAAAAAATAGACAGATCAACATTGCAGCGAGAGAGGTTTTGATGTAGGAGATTGGGTATTTTTATGGCTACAACCATACGAAAAATGTCCCTCAAGTAAGCTAAGAAGGATAATAAATTATCGCCAAAGTATTATGGTTCTTACAAGGTGTTGCAAAAGATTGGTACTATGGAATACAAATTGGAGCTTCCTACTTCTTTTCGAGTGCATCCAGTTTTCCATGTTTCATGCTTAAATAAGTTTATAGGTGACAAAATTCCAGTTCAAACAATATTTCCATAAATTGATGATGAAGGAAAAATCATATTGGAACTTGAAACAATCATGGAAACAAGAACTCGACAGCTACGAAATCGGTCAATTTTAGAGTTTTTCATCAAGTGGAAGAACTTACTCACTGAAGATTCTGTTAGTGTCGATATTTTAATACTGCCATCAGCGATAAAAAATAATCTTTTCATATCATTTTAGGAGTCCCACTCAAAACTTTTTTATCATTCCATTAGGTCATGTAAACAATTCACTCACTGATGGTAGCCCTAGTCATAAAACATCACTCCTCAAAATTTATACTTACTGGCCCACCTTCATGTCTTGCTGAGCATAATTCGGTCATGAGAGTCTATTTCATTTGTCATTATGTTAGTCAAAGTCACCATGGAGTCTGCTTATTCAAGGTTCCATTAGGTCACTAGGTTTCATTTTCCAAGGTCCAAATAAAACACCATTTCATTTGCATAACATCAGAAAAAGTATGAGAGTGATTAAATAATATTCCTTTATCATATAAAGAGGATTTTCCAACATGAAAGATTAACTCGAAGGAAGATTTCCAAAGTTCTAATTCTGCTTTCAAGTTATGATTTTATTCTGCAATGTAATTTTATTAAAAAACATAGATGTAATTTATTTTTATTTTAATGTAATTTTATGTTCATTATATGTAATAATTATTATTCCCAATATTCCAATTCAACTCCATATTCCAACTGAATACCAAACAAATCAATGTAAAGAGTGCCAAACTCCAACATCATCAACTTGCAAAGAAAAATTCAAACTGTAAAGGGTATTTTCCAAAGGTTTGAAAGGTGAAATTGAAACATTAGAAAGTGGGTTTTAAATCAAAAGATCAATTTCACTCAAGTATAAGATCCTTCATGACATCAAAAGAGACTTCATTTGTCTCCTCTACCATTGAGCATCCTCAAGCAAATAAGGGTTTTCAAGTTTTGAAGGCGAAATTAGAAAAATGGGGAGGCGTTGCGCGTTTTCCAAAGGGAGGGCGCACCTGCGTGTGGCGCTACGCGCCTGCTTATTGTAGTGCACGCCTGCCTTAGGTGTTGCGTGCCTGCCAAAGAGAGGGTGCACCTTCTTGTAGTGCTGCGCATTTTCCCATCTTCCTCAACAATTGCGAGAAAGGCCTCCAAACTTCACAAAATCACCCTCCATACTTCAATTAGGGGAATTTTGAGGTCTAAAATGGGTCTCCTAAGGAAAATGTACAATCAAAATTCACTTTATGAGAACCAATCACATTTTAGAGGATGACATCATCCCTAATGGTTGAGGTGACATTGCTTGAGTTAAAGGTACTTACTTATCACATTCTCAATGGTGGATAAAAACTCATGGTTAACTATGGTAGTGCTCTAAGTACTTTTAAAATCATAAAGTAAAGTACTCATAATAAGTGCCATTTCACACTTTTTGAATAGAATATTATTATTGTCATTTCATATTTTTTGAAAGAAACAATGCATATCCCTACACAATCTTCATGTATTTACACATTTTTCAATAAATAATATATTTGTATATTTTCAAATATTTATTTATAAATCAAATAAATTCAATATGTAATATAAAGTTCATACAAAAAACAATATATTATATTATATTATTTTTATATAGTATATTAATTAAATGTTATTATATAATTTAAATAATATAAATTTTAATTAATAACATATTCTATAATTAATAATTTATGAATTTCTATTTCTATTTCTATTTTAAGTTATCTAAGTACAAAGGACAAATGCATTAGTTATGAAATGATAATGACTTTTTCTTGAAAATCTCATTTTTATTTATAGTCACATCAATGCAATTTTTTTATTATTTTTATTTTGGTACAAATTTTGAATTGAATTTAACCATGGTTACATGGATTTTGGTGCAAAAAGTGAATTGCAAATTCATAAATATTATTTTATTGGTTTAACTATTATTTTATTATTTCCTTAGGAGGCCCATTTTAAACCTCAAAATTCCCCTAATACGGTAGTTCCTCAAGCCTCAAACAATCAAGTGACAATTGCTTCATTCCTCTTCTCCATCAAATCATTTTGTGTTGTGTGAAGTTTGTTAAAAGCAATTTGGTGTCTTTATTCAAATTCAAAACCCTAGTATTCCTCAAATACCCAATTATAGTCCAATTTCAGTCCCTAAACCTTCATAACCCTTCCCACATTGCAATATACCCTTTCTCAAATCACTACATTGACATCCCCTTTCCCTAAGCCTTCATTTCCTTGAAACCCTAAGCCTTAGGTATACGATTTTCCTAGGCTCCCAATTCCCTACACCTGTAATTAATTTCCTATTCCAAACCCCTCTACACTCCTACTCACTGTCACATCCCTTAACTCATAAATTCCTACCCCCATCTCCCTCAATCACCCTATCCCATTCCCTATTACTAAAAACCACATTCCACCATCATCACACCTCCCTAGGGTTTTGACACTAACACATCATGGCAGGAGAAGAAAACAGACCATACAATGAGGGAGAAGAAATAGAGGAGAAGATGCCACATAAAGGGGGAATAATACTCAGATTAGAGACAAAAAATACCAGGGAACAGTTGGCATCTCCTATAGCCGTGACATGTTTCAAACATGTTGGATGTTTTGAGTTTTGTGAGAAAATTCAGAAGGTCCAACACCTTGCTATGTTGACCAAAAATTTCATTTCTAATCTCCATGACAACCAAGTTACTCTAGCTGGTGTCACTTTCACTGTGTCAAATGACACCATCTTAGCTGCCACTGGGATCCCAAATGTTGGGGAGAAATGGTTCAAACAGAAAGACTTGGAGGAGAATTACTATGAGCCTTTCATCAAACCTAGGTACAAGAATAAGAGAAAGAGGATTTTTCCTTTCTCTTACCTCCTAGAGAGATATGCTCCCATGATGAATATCATCATGAAATAATTTTCATGTGAAGGTAGATTCTCTAGATTGTATGCCTATCACATTCGGCTATTAATGCACTTCACTAGGGTAAAGATGCTTAACATATCCTACTACCTCTTCCGGAGCATTGATAATATGGCATTTGTTGTCCAGAAGAGAGAGTATAAAAACCAAATGAACAATATTTTCCATCACTCCCTCATCAAAATCATAGTCCTCCATCACCTCAAACAATTGAACATTCCATGGACTTCATTTATAGCTAATGACATATTCACTGCTCTACCTATTTAAAATGCCCAAAATTTACCTTCATCATCTCATCCTTCCACATACATTCCTCCATCTCACCCCATAGTTCATTCATCATCATCAGAGCAATCTCATTCATCTATTTCACCACCATCATCTCCATCCCACATTGAGACTGGATCACCTAGCAGAGTTGCAATCAATGAGACTAAGCATGCTAATATGGCTAAGATAGAGCCATTGGAAAAAACATACCAGATGGGTAATAGGCAGGTGTTTGATCCACAGATTGTAGAAGGGGCCTCGCTTTATTCACCAACAATGAAGGTACAAAAGGGGAAAGAAAATATGGTCGAGGAGGATGTACATGAAGTAGCCATTAATTATGAGGATGACCTCCATGAGACAAAATAGGATTTTGACCTTGCTGACCTATATGAGGATGATGATGATGAGATCACTAGTATAGTCATCAAGGAGAAGGATGCCAAGATTAGAGAGCTCCAAACTAATCTTGACAGGTCCAAATTTGTCATAAACTTCCTTGAGCAGGAGAACCAGCAGTTGAAGACAAAGCATGCCATTGATGAGGTGAAATTCATCACAACTCAAAGGGAGGCAGAAAAAGCCAAGGTTTTGTTAGAAGAGACACTTGAAAAGCATGGTTTTCTTGAACAACAAGAAGAAAAAGTGCCAAGGAGAAGTCTTAAGACTAGAGGGCTGAAAAGATCTCTAACACTAGAAAGGAAAAAAGAGGCTAAACTTGTTGATCAACTAACCTTGAATGAACAACTTGAAATGGCAATCAATGAAAACCGGGAGCCATGGATTGATAGATGTAAGCAACATTTGGAGAAGCTCTTGGAGAAAGAAAGCAGAGATAATGACACATTGAGAAAGAAGGTCAAACATTATTGCCCAAAAAGACAAAATTGTGATGGCCAAGATCAAAAGATCCAATGCAAAAAATGAGGCTTTGACCATGCAAGAAGAGAAAAGGAAGTTGGATATACTTGCAGAGGCTTCACTCCAACCCTAGCCACACCATCAGCAATCATTTCACCAATTTTGAAGGGTTTTGGGTCTTTTTTGCAAATTCAGTCTTTTTATTTTATTTTTGGACAGTCACTCTTTTTTGAGCCATATTTTGACCAAAAGGCCACCACCATTGGATGAAAAATGGTAAATACACCTCAGAAAACCACTTTTCCATCCTTTTTTTTGCAAAACAAGCAGGTCAAAATGTCAAAAAACTAACAAAATATCATGCTTCTGCCTCATTTTTTTCCCTAGAGCTGCGCGCTGAGCATTCTTGGGAGAATTGAGTTCTAACAAGGAAAATTAGATTCATTTTGAAAACTAAAGACATATCTAGAAAGTAGACTTGAAGGGATTTCCAACGAGCCATCATGGATCCAATTGGACACCTACAACCAAATAAAAAGTAGCATGCGAGATGGAGGGTGTGTTTGAAAAAGGGAGGGCGTGCTTGGAAAAGAGAGGGCGTGTTTGAAAGTTTGCTGATATTTTTGAAATTTCATTGAAAATTTGACTTTTAACTTAGAAAATGATGATTTAACCTATGCAATTAAGCATGGTAAATGTAATTATGATATGGATAAGTTACCTAGGGGTAGATTCATGATGTAAATGTCATCATCAAAGTCAAATGAATAAGTTTCAATGTAATTATGGAGGAGTCACTTAGAGCTCCCTACACTCTAGCTTTCAGTTCAAAATTTTTTGGATCTCATCCTCAACTCAGGGATTCAACCCCTAAGGATGATAGAATGTATTTTTGATGTCTATATCTTCCATTTATTCACTCTTAGCAAGGTTTGGAATCAGTTGGATGCTATTGTATTGATCAAGGACCACAATGTAATCAATCTGGCCAGAAATTAATGAAGAGTTGCATCTATTTCTTTGGGATACCTGTGGTATGAATGTTTGGCATTGTTTTTTCTCTGTGATCATTTGTATGAATGTTTTTTAAGCTCATAAACCATTTCATGTCTATTATATCATAATTTTCAAGTTGGTAGGCAGAATACATGTTCTTTCGTGTTCTGTTTTGGGAAAGTTGTCATAATTTGTCCATTTTCTTCAGTTTAGGAAGAATACATCTCCTATCCTCTTCCTAAATCCTCATCAGTCTTAAACCATCTAAACAAATCACCTTAAAGTGTTAAGTCATCTACCTACCTTGCCCCATCGAATGGACTACAATTCTATCTCATTTTCCCTGACCTAGTCCCCTTGACATAATCCTCATCCAACAAACCCAATCAATTCAAATCAAAACCCCTGAACTCATACCTATCCTAAAACCCTAATTTATCTAGCCCTCTTGGCTGTGACCTTGTGGAGAGAGCCCTCTTCGGTTTGGTAGGGCTAGATACTAAGCCAAAATATTGGTATGTGGTTACCTCTGTTGGGATTTCTTCTCCAGCGTTAGAGATCTGGCGGAGTGACAACAAATTCTACATGGGAGGATGAGAATATTATACAGAAGCATCCAAAGCTACTCAAGCATTGAGGACAACACTTTTTTGAAGGAGAGGGGCATGTTAGGTCCCTAAAATTAGTAGTGTTGTCCCCTATTGTTGTTAGTATAGCCCCCTTATTGTTATTTTTGTACCCCTCTAACCCCCATATTGTTGTTATTGTGCCCTTACATTATTATTGTTGGGTCAGCTAGGATTATCTTGTGACCACATGAACTCCTACATATAGAAGGAGTTTTTTCATTTGTATCATCCAAGAATGGTTCATTTATGTAATATAAATAAGGTTTCCCCCTCGAAGTGGCTTATTTATAAGCTGCTAATCTCTCTTTTATTCTATTTTTTGAGTTGTTTTCATAACAATAACACTCTAGATAAAAAATCCTCATGGGCACAAAAATTGGCAGCTTATATGGTGGCAATTCACAACCATAAGCTTTGATTTCTGTAAAATTATGATAAAGGTACCAATATCCAACGTTTGACTATTAATTGAGATGAAAAAATATTTTTATTTTGTAGATATTCTTGGAAGTGCATCACAGCTAAGTATGCATAATGACATATGAAAAAATTAATTCACAAAATCACTAAAAGAGTATTCTTCTGAATTTTTCTTGACCAAATAAGTCTGACGGATGACAAATTGTGGTTTTTCCTATGAATCAAACTTGTGCAGTGGGAGTTTGTATCTCTCTGACTCGTGGTCTAGAAATAAACATACTAATATTGATTGATGCTTAAAATATCCCTCAACACTAAATTTAAGAAAAATTTCATTGATAATATCTAATATAAATTAACTAAAATTAAAAATGACTAAGGGTTTTTTACCATATGAAAATACCAAAAAAAATCCTAGGATTACTTCATCAACCCATTGATCATTTTAGTAAATCTAAGAGACAAAAAACCATAGATATAACATGTTTTCACATTTATGGAAATATAACAGAAGAATATGGTGGGTTGGTTCGATGCAATTCTAAATTTTCAGATAAAAATGACTAAAAAATGTGAGCTTGCTACTGAAAGGTAAGTTTTTGATAAATTTCCATTAGAGAATCGCCTGAAAAGGGATGAATAGAAATCTGAGGATTTATCTGCAAATACTGGCAAATTGATTATGGGGTTATGGAAAACAAAATCTCATTATTTTGAGCAACTATGGTTCTTTAACTTGGTATGTAGCAATTTTTAGACTAGGTAACTAATTCAGGGAAATAATGGGTATGGGGTAAAATGAATTGGGGTAACATGGACTCCCAAAAATCATATTCATCACTAACATCTTCGAACTTCTGAAATGCCCAATTATGTAATTCATACAAGTCAAATTCACATTGGGTGGCTATGATTTTAAATTGAGTATTAGGAAGAGAAAATTCGCCTAAATTAGGCATGGGAGGTAGAATAGGGATTTCACTGGTTACCTTAGATTTACCCTTTTTACTGGCCATTTCGAAGTAAATTTATTAGAGAATATTTGAAAGAGAATACTCAGTGAACTAGCGATTGGTAACATTGGTTATTTTTCTGCAATATAGAGATTTGATGTCACAGAGTGCTTCGACAAACATTGGAGAATTGAAGAATAATGCACTTGATGGAAGTTAATTTGGATTTACAAACAATTTT
Organism: Pinus albicaulis; assembly: GCA_034641835.2. Taxonomy (NCBI): domain Eukaryota; kingdom Viridiplantae; phylum Streptophyta; class Pinopsida; order Pinales; family Pinaceae; genus Pinus; species Pinus albicaulis. The sequence goes on from CM076570.1 coordinate 1,152,492,222, forward strand.
GAAGATTTGTGGCTTCAAGTCATTATTGAAGCATCAATAAATGAAAATTGGGACATGCGAGATGGATTTAATAATACAATGTTCAAATAGTTAAATTACTGGGAGATATGGTGGATCTCAATTTAGCAGAAGCAATGACGATGTGACAAAATAGCGAGAGTGACAGTGGAGGGTGGAAGCAGTTTACTAGGGGGGGTGTACCGACGGTAAGTGGTTTATGAGGGGGGAGGTCCCACAATCCTCGAAAATTTGACACGTCACATTAGGCAGTAATTCGAAAACAATTTTGTGCACCCCCCGACCCTTTGTTAATTGTCGAGAGTGTGGGGGGTCCTACAATTATTTAATACTCATTAATCAGAGTGACGATGATCCAGAGTGTCCAAATTTGCTCAGATGATAACTTATTTGGTTCCATTTTATTTATATTTAAAAAAATGTTTAAATAAAATATTAGATCTTATATAAAACTTTAAAGCGAAATTTTAACATATGCTCAACTTATTACAAAGTGCGTGATAAAAATTCAGTTATTTTCCTTCTTTTTTCTTTTTTTGAAACTTGTACAATTTAAAAGGTAAACTGCATATGTAAAAAGAAGTTACAATAGAACCCATGACCCCACATGCATCTCTAAATCAATAGGGGAAGTCATCTGATAGTTTGTTGCATGCATTCTAAATAAGTGAAGGAAGTAAGGATAGTAGTGAAAACATTCAAATTAGTGGAAAGGAGGGACCCAAAGTATCAAATAGTCAGTTAGTAGGAGTATTAGTAGGTAGTACCACATAATACACAATGGTGATTGTTGATCGAACCTTGAGAATGCGTGCTTTTCATGGTATCGAGATAGAGGATCCTGAACAACATCTATTTGTTTGTGAGGCTATGTGGATTGCTAAATAGGTTCAAGATGAACCAAAAAAGGTTGCACAATTGGAAACCACTTTAGAGATTGCACACTTTCCTTGATTGTGGCAGCAGTGTAAACTAGGTCATTAGTAGACAATAGGAAAACCTTGCTATAGGAATTCCAAAAGCCAAAATTAGAGTCGGTGTATTACAAAGATCAAGGAAATCAAGCAGGGCGTTAATGAGTATATACGGGCTTCGAATGAATATTTAAGGTGTTGATGGATCGATTAACATTTGAAATTATGGGGGTAAATAGAAGGAATGGTTCATCGCAGGAATGTTGCTTCACATACACATTCCATTAACTAAGTATAATATTTTTTTGTGGTCAAAGAATTATAAATTTCCACGAAATTATAAGCATCCCCCGTAGGAAGTGAAAAAAATGCATGCAGGGCTCAAGTTCAACCACAACTAGCAGCATATACATTACAATTACAAGCTATATCCAAAGGTAAGAAAAAATGTGAGGAGGTGTGGTGTATTATATGTAGAAAGCAAAGTCACCACATAAATAAGTGTCCATTTGTGACAAAGTATATAGATACAAGGGTTTCCAACCCTTTGGAATAGGGAAGGGCATGTGGTGCAAGATTTGTAGAGTATGGGGTCTCTTAATGATAACTTGTCGCATGATGCAAAAATGCCAAATCTTAGTTAGGTATTTGTTTTACGATTTTTGTAAATCATTGGGATGTGATATCCATACATGTTGCACACTGGAACAAATAAGGGAGAACACTTATGATGCATATAGGGTACAAGAAACCAAGGGAAATGAATGAGGTGCATAGACTTACAACCAACCAGGAAACTACAACCAACAAGGTAGAGGTCAAGGAATGCAAGGGAGAGGATTAGGTTTCCAAGGTAGAGGATGTGGGGGATTTGGATGAGGTAGGATTCCAGTGATTTTCTATAATCAAGCACAACCATGAAATATTGCACAAGATTTCCCCAACACCTGCATGACTTGTACATATTGTAGGAATTTGAATCATTCTAATAGGGATTGTCCTCAGCCAATTGCAAAGTGGCAAGAGAATAGAGGTAGGAACTTGCAAATAACAGTTTTCAAAGTGTATAGGGATCATCCACAAGAAGGAGAAGTTATGTGAGGAGGAACAAGGATAGGAAAAAATGTAGTTAGACAAGGAATTCAACCTTATCAGTGGGTAAAAAAAGTTGCAAAACCAACCATAAAGTTTTAATTGATGAAATAAAATGATACATATAAGGAATCCAAGAAGTATTTAATTATGATAGAATTGGATCCATCAATATCGGTTTCACATCAAGAACTTCCTGTATATGATATGCCACTAGTATATGATAAATCCACACTTAGATAAGTTGTTGAAGAGGTAATTCCTATTAAGAATTTCTTGAAAATCTATTTAAAGTTAATGAAGGATGCAGACCTAAAAAAACTATGGAAAATGATTGATTAGTGCAAGAAAGAACAATAAGTGCCTACGACATAGACTCCCTAATGCAAAATAAACTAAGTTGTGCACAAAATAAGGACAAATAGAGAATTCAAATTTAGTGCATATATAGGGGATTATGACATGGATAATATCATTATGGATCTAGGCTCAGATGTGAACATCCTTCCTAAAAATACATGGGAGATGATGGGGAGACCTAAGTTGAATTGGTCACCCATCTAGCTAAGACTAGAAAACCAATACATGATTTTTCCTATTAGTGGGATGATAGGTATATAAGTCAACATTGATGGAGTAAAAAGCACGATCGATTTTAAGGTGATACCTATTGTAGCCGACAGAGATTGTAGGTGATAGAGATTTAATACCTTGATAATGTTTGCAATGTGATTACATGGAGGGAAAATGATCAGGTGCTCAGTTTTATGCTAAAAAATAAAACTTTTTGGAATGGGACGAAAACTGAACGAACGCATAGTGCTCGTCGTTCTGAATCCGACGTACTTCGTTTCGCAAAAAATAGACTCCATATTCTCTCGTAAACGAGTTATGTTCGTTTGCAAAAACAGGCAAAAAAATGGCGTCAGGGAGCACAGTCAGTAGTTCGTACTATTGACTTGGCATGTTGACTAGGCAAGGTCAATGTTTTTTCAAAGTCTATCCTCCGGCGAATGATAACTCCCCAAGTGGCATTATCTTATTGGTTTAATTGTTGGGTGATTTGGTGTGTTTTTAGTGGTTTAAATTTGGACCAATGGGGTGAGGACACGTGGTGTAGCCTGGGGCCGCCATGTACCCCCCTCCCCCTCCACAGTGGTGTAAAATACCAAATTGTAAAAAAAAATTAAGTCCGGGAGGAGGTGCTAATGTTCGACCCCACAACCTCCCATGAAACACGCGCAACGAATACCACTACACCACACATTTAGTTCTTAACCATGTATGCATCACACATTTATTTATGTTTTCAAATGTTTAACAATGGGGGGAGAGGGGGCCAGCCCCCAACGCATAAGACCATAGTCTGTCACTGTCCAACAGAGCTAAATTTTAATGCGGAGTTAAACGGTTAAACACCATTAAATTAATGCTAATCCATAGTTATGATCACTAAACTAGATTAGCACAAAAACATCGGATTAAGGGCTAAATAGGGTTAATTAGTGCTAAATGCGCTTAATTAAATTAATGCAGATTAATTATTTTTAAACCAGATTAGTTTGGCGGTCCACAAAATCCAGCAGAACTTCCAATTTAACTCCAGCTAACCGGATTTAGCTCCAGTTAGCTAAATTTAGGCTTGAAATTGTGGGAAAATTTGAAAAGGCCATAAATTTTGGAGTTTTCGACCAAATCAGGTGTAAAAAGAGGCTAGATGACCATTTCTGGGAATTTTGGACTCATTGTTGTAGGTTTTAGGAGAAAAAAAGCATTTTAAACAAGTCAATTTGTTAATTTGAGCATAATATAGAGGCCCAAGCCATGGAAACTGGACCAAGGAGATGTAGCCCAGGAGGGGTGAACTCCTCCATCAAATACCTCTATTGATGTGTTGTATGGTGATGTTCTGTACTTTATTTGCTACTTTTTAGCCTTTGTTTTTATGTTAAATTGTTCATTAAAAAAACACTAATGAGACTTGATAATTTTTCAGAGAACTTGACCCCTTAAGCACACATAAAACATTTGAATTCAAAATATGAAAGAGTAATTAGCAAAATAACACTAACATACTCTATTTAGATCATTTTTTGTATCCTATAACTTGGTTTTTAGGATTTTTTGTGAAAGAAGGGATCTAATTGTTTGCAAGTTTGTGTCATGCTTACAAGGTTAAAACTCAAAAGAGGAGAAGGGAAGCTGGTTGAGAGCCCTGTAGTTGAGTTAAGAGGAAGACAGGAAAGGTTTCCAAATTCTTCAAAACTAGTACAACATCAAGTTTAAGTTGAGGCTTCAGTGAGCATGTTTCATGAAGGAGAACCTACCATGATAGAAGATGAGAGAGCATTCAAGAAGGCATTATTTGATATGACTAAGATGCAATAAAGTCCTCTATGAGGAAATGAATTTAAGGATGCAAGGAGAAAGTTCAAGGCCTCCAAGAGGAGAGGGTTCTACAGGAGGAGGAGGACACAGAGATGGTAATAAGCCACCATCCACTCTACCATCATCCTCACCACCATCTACAACTTCTTCTTCATCATCTTCCACTACCAGAACTTTTCAATCTGTTCATACACATACTTCAAAAGGAACTGGTAAATCACCCTCACTTAAACTTGATGTAAAATTTGAGCTACTGATGTATAATGGTGAAGTGAATGCAGAGAAGCTAGATAATTGGATTCGTTAATTGGAGGTTTATTACAGAATTCAAAACCTTCAAGAAGATGACATAAAGATTCAATTGGCTTCCTTGGGAATGGAGGGCGCAAAACTTCTATGGTGGGAAGCAAGGACTCAAGATGAGATTAAAAACCACAGTAATATCTCAATGTCTTGGTCAAATTTTATTGCTGACATTAAAAGGAAATTTTAAGCTCTAGCTTACATGCAAAAAGATATTATGGATTGGCAGAATTCTAGAAAATTAAAAGGGAAAAGTGTTCAAGATTACAGTCATGAATTTAGGATGTGAGCTCTTATTTTGGGTGTCAATTTGTATTCTCAAGAAACTTTGTTAAAGTATATTGGGTGTTTGCACAGTTTTTTTAGACATACAATTCTCATGTTCAATCCCACAAACTTAGATTAGGTTTGCATTCAAGCCATACATCTAGAAGCAAGAGGGAAACATAGTGCAGATGAGAAAAGTGATAGTTTTCTTGAGTATGAGGGTAAAGGAAAGGGTAATTTTAATGGAAGAGGAAAGAAAAATGGTTCTAGAAAATAGAGAAAGAGAAACTCATATTTAAACATTGTTAGAAAAATTTCCATGATGACGACGATTGTTGGCAACTCCATCTAGAGTTGAAGCCCAACAAACTTAAATCCAAAGAGAAGGGGAAAACTGTTGCAATCATTGAACTTGACTTAGGTTCAGATTTAGGAGATGAAACCAAGATTACAACAATGGGTTTGAAAGGTAAGAACATAGTATGCACTATTTCTTCAAGTTGTTCTAATGTAACTCAAGATGAAGATACAAGAATTGAACTCTTTCATATTAGATTTGTTTCAAAGAATACCAAAATAGACACACTATTTGATAGTGGTTCTCAAGATAATTTGATTTCTGAAGACTTATTTAAGAAGTTAAATCTTGAAACTATTACACATCCAAGACCTTATCCTTTAGGGTGGATATGCAAGAATGAAAATTTTCAAGTAACAAGGAAGTGCATCCTAAGGTTTTCAATCTATTCAAACTTTCTTGACAAAGTTGAACTTCATGTAGTGTCGCATGAGATTTCAGGTATTGTTTTGGGAAGTCCTTATCTTTATGATAGGAAAGCAATATTTCATCACCATGAGAATAAGTATCACTCGTTCAAGGATGGAATTGAGTACATAGTTAGAGCGCATAAGAAGAAGAGAAGTTTGTCTCTTATACATGCAGGAGAAATGAAGAGAATAGTGAATGCAAGTCAAAATTTGACTTTGTTAATGTTCAAGCATAAAGATGTTTTGAATGAGACCTTTAAAAAAGATGCATCAAATGAACAAGTTGATTTCATTGAAGTTGATATTTTTTGTAATAATATGTTTCAAGACTCTAACATGTTGCCTTTGAAAAGAGGTGTGAAAGATGTGCAACAATCTACATCAGTGTTGAGCAATGATGGAAACAAGATGTCAGTGCAAGATGGTGCAAAGGTCAAAGAGAGAGCACAAAAAAAATTTGAAAAAGAAGGCATAGGTTCCACAAGAACTTTTTTTGGTTTCAAAATGGTACATGGCAATGGTTAAAACACTTGGTCAAAATTCAACGCACGTATAAAGCAAGACAAGCTAAAAATCGCCATGTCGACAATGTTCGAGGTGAGATAGTTTTCAAGTTTTCTTTGATTGACGACAGAGGTGGAAACAAGTTTTTTTCCTCAGGGAAAGATTGTTGTTCTGAAAATTATAGAAAATTTCAGCATGATGATGTCTACAGCAGCAAGACAGGGTCTCAAGAATCAAGAAAAAAGATTAGTTTTTATGAAAAGATCAACTTGTCGAAACTGGGAAATTTCTAGTGGATTGAGATGGGAAGGGTGAGGGAACTATTATCTCATCCACATGTCCAATAATGAAATATATTTTGGGGTCAAAAATGCTTCTAGTGGGGAGGAATGATCAGGTGCTCAGTTTTATGCTCAAAAAGCAAAGTTTGCAGAATGGCGTGAAACCTGAACTACCACATAGTGCTCATCGTTTGGAATATGGCGCACTTGTTTTTGTGAAAAATGGACCCTATATGCTCTCAGAAATGAGTTTTGTTTGTTTGCACAAACAAGAAAAAAAATGGCGATAGGGAGCCCAGTCAGAAGTTCGTATTTCTGACATGGCATGCTGACTGGGTAGGGTCAATGTTTGGTCAAAGTTTGTCCTATGGAGAATGATAACTTGCCAAGTGGCAGTATCTTATTGGTTGAATTATTGGGTGATTGGGCGTGTTTTTAGTGGTTTAAATTTGGAGAAATGGGGTGAGGATACATGGTATATCTTGGGGCCGCCACGTGCCCCCCCCCCCCCCCCATGGTGGTGTAAGAAACTACATTGTATTTTTTTTTAAGTTCAGGTGAAGATGCCAAGGTTTGACCTCACGACCTCCAATGCAACACACACAACAAATACCGCAACACCACACATTTAGTTCGTAACCATATATGCATCACACAATTATTTATGTTTTCAAATGTTTAATGGTAGGGGAGAGGGGGCCAGCCCCCAGTGCATAAGACCATAGCACATGATCGTCTGGTGGAGCTAAACCTTAATGCAAAATTAAATAGTTAAACACCATTAAATTAACACTAATCCACAGTTATGATCATTAAACCAGATTAGCACAAAAACGTCGGATTAAGGGCTAAGCAGGGTTAATTAGCATTAAACGCACTTAATTGAGTTAATGAGGATTAATTATTGTTAAACCATATTAGTTTGGCAGTCCGCCAAATCCGACGAAACTAACAATTTAACTCCAAATAACTGGATTTAGCTCCAGTTAGCTAAATTTAGGCCTGAAATTGTGGGAAAATTTTAAAAGGCCATAAATTTCGGATTTTTCGACCAAGTTAGGTGAAAAAAGAGGCTATATGACCACTTTTGGGAATTATAGACTCATTGGGTCAGGTTTCAGGAGAAAAAGAGCATTGTAAATAAGTCAATTTATCAATTTGATCACAATATAGAGGCCCAAGCCATGGAATTTGGACCAAGGAGATGTAGCTCAGGAGGGGTGAACTCCTTCATCAAATACCTATGTTGATGTGTTTTATGGTGATGTTATGTACTTTATTTGTTGTTTTTCAACCTTTTTTTTAATGTTAAATTGTTCATTAAATTTAAATAAAAAAAAAAACTCATGAGACTTGATAATTTGCAAGAGAACTTGACCCCTTAAGCACACATAAAACATTTGAATTTAGAATCTAAAAGAGTAATTAGCACAACAACACTAACATACTCCATTTATATCAGACAATTATGTCAACCCAATTGCTGATAGCTTGTTGATCTAGAGTAGTATTAATTATTTTTCCTCATAGTCTGAGGAAGCACTAAAAAATCAATGGCAAATATTGCACAAAGTATTCACTAGAAAGTGCACACATATTACCCGTGTAGTACAATGGATAGGAACATAAGTATGGAATCCACCAAATTTTTATGGATTTTCAGATGTTTATTCTTGTATGGAATGGTTTGAATTACAAGTACCTAAACATCTAATAATGCAAGCTTTAACCATAGGTTTGAAATCAACTCTTACACACTAGTGGGTCACACACAAAGACAAGATGGAAAGTTGGCAGACATGTAGACATTTTCTGAAAATCAAGTTTGAGTTGGATGGAGGAGACATTGAAACAAAGTATATTGGGTTGATTTTCCCTACTGATCATGTTAAAGACTATGTTGTAGCGTGGAATAAAAAGAAAATACTAGATAAAGAATGGGTACATATGTTTGTACATACATTAGGTATTATCTCAAATAAATGTTACAATGATTTAGAGGTGCACAAAGGAACAATGGACTAGGGATAAATGACTCATAATTTTATGGTAACATTAACTTTGAATTAGACAGCCCTTTAGTTGATATGGCTATACAAAATGTCAAAAATAAGATATTTTTGCTAAAGGGCTAAACTGCGGAAAGTTTGATACCCTTGTGCTTCACGCACACGAATTCCAACAAAGTTGAAGAATTCATGGAATGCTATAATTTCACGGAGGGAGGTGATGAAGAGGATGACCTTAGAAAATTAAAATTACTTCAAGTAGAAGGAGAGCACACATTATTAGGTCCAAATATGGAATTCGAAATTTATACAAGGCCTATTAAGATGTGAAAAATGAATATTAGAACCGAACATAATCCTAAACTTGCAATTATTGGGGGCTATGGGGATGAAGAGATAGTGGGAAATATTGTTTATTTAATACATGAATACTAGGATATTTTCCCAGCCACATTTTAAGTGATGAAAGGGATTGATGTGGATCTAGGAGAGATTAAAATCCCCCAAAAACCATGAATGAATCTAGTTAAACAAATACCATATGGACTAAACCTAGTATATAAGTAGAACATGAAAAAAGAGCTAGATAGGATGTTATAATATATAATCATTGAACCAATATAAGAGTCAGAATGAATAAGCCCAATGGTAGTGTAGGACAATAAGACACGATAAATCATAATCTATGTGGATCTGAGAAAACTTAACTATGCCTACTTGCATGACCCATTTCTCGACCCATTTACAGATGAAGTGTTGGAGAATATAGGAGGATAGGAGGCATATTCATTTACTGATGGATTAATGGGCTATTATCATATTAATATCACACCAGAAAAAAAACATAAGACTAATTTTGCGATCGAATGGGGATCCTTCCAGTATATTTTCATGCCTTTTGTTGGGAAAAATACTGAGAGGGGGAGGGGGGGTGAATCAATATTTAGAGCTCATATCTATAAATTTAACTTTTTCTTTTGCAGAATTCCATACACGGCTTTTATGAACTGAACTCGCAAATACATGTGGATATGCTGAAAGAAACTAGTGTATACTGATATAAATTTCTAGTTTAGAAAACTTCTTAGAAATAGTCTTTAAATCAGATTTACCAGTTATGCATCAAGTTAGATAATTAGTAAATATGTGCAAAAATAGCAGTATAAAAAATCACACAAGTGGAACACACATGAACACCAATATTTAAGGTGGAAACCCAATTCAGGAGAAAACCACCGCTGCTGTTGCCTTTGTCTTCAATATTTATTATATGGAAAACTATTTACAAAATTGTACTGATGCAGACTCATATCAGTACATAGGCTTCTACCTATAGAAGGCTGCAACCTTCACTCGTTTACTAGCTGCTCCTGGAAGGGAGCTCCAACCCCCTTTCTTCTCGTTTACCAGCCACTCCTGGAAGGGAGCTTCAACCCCCTAAACATAACATCAACTTCTACTAGCAGAAAGCTTCTACTTCCATACTGAAGGCTTCAACCCTCAGACCCACTGCAGACCACGTTTCATCAATTTTCATACTATATCAAACAACATCAACACAACCCTTTATCAACAATCATAAAATTTGCATAATACTTCAATTAGAACAGTGAAAACATTGTAACCAGAACTTCAGAAATAACCCAGACTTTAGAATAGATATGCAGATACAAACTCAACCCTGAACAGTCATTAATTGAAACACATACACTACTTTTCTTACCTGAAGCCGCGTACATATGCTCTTTCCTACACACCAACCTGTGTATGCCTCAATGCATACTGTTTTCATAACCTGGAATGAATATGCTACTTCGCTTTGTTAAATCTGCGTGTATACGAGCTTTTATTTATACCAACCCACATATACTTCTGTGTATACTGTTCTTCAGAATGTGATCAGACTTAGATTCAAATCTGAGGCTTTTAGGCAGACATTTTCTGAGCAGTGCAGAACCTTTAGACAGTCAGTCAACCTTAGTCAAATTTTCTCAATCATTGGTTAGATTTTTTCATGATCAACTTAGTAACATAATCAGTATTCAAACAAACTAGAACTTCAAGAAGACTTCATTGACAGACAACAGACAAAAAGAAGGAATCACAGTAGTAACATCTTCAATAAGCTTCAGAAAACCCTAATTGGCATAAGCACTTTTCATGAAGCGAACCCGCGTATATATGTTCTTTTACTGAGACCAACTAGCGTATAGATCTACAGAATAGACTGGATCTATAAAACTTACCCAAATTTCTTCATTTTCTTCAGCGGACTTGCGCCAGTTCTTCATCATTTCTTCAGTAGATCATACTAGAGATTCATCTTCTTCAGATCTAGAGATCTTGAACCATCATTATATCCATGGGTGCATCATAGATTCAGATCTATCAATTAAAAATAGAGTTCATCCATGCAGATATTCCTTAGATAAATTTATTCATTAACAACCCTTACTCATGCACACTTTGCACTATGATCTTCTTCTCCTTATATAGATTTAGATTTTACCAATACCATGAGTCAAACCACTCAACTGCTGATGGTAATCCTGGACGGAATCAAATAGATAATACAACGCTCAATACTATGGACTAATACCATGGTAAAGCCCCCTGGTATTATAATTTTGGAGCACAACCAGACATACGTGACTTGGGACTGTTGGGTATGTGTTATATTCTTTCCATGACTAATCACGCGTGGGGGGGTAAGAGGGCGGGCGATAGGCCTCCCTGTCGAGGTCGAGGCTGACAGATTTAAAAAATTTAAGGCTCTGGTGGAAAACCAGACAGAGAAGAAGATAAAGGTGCTAAGGACAGATAATGGCGGGGAGTTTTGCAAGAAGGAATTTGAAGAGTTTTGTAAGAAGTGTGGTATAGCACGACAGAAGACTACTCCATACACACCTCAGCAAAACGAAGTTGCAGAAAGAATGAAAAAAACACTGATGGAAAAGGCAAGAAGCATGCTCAGTGGTACCGGGTTAGGACAAGAATTCTGGGCAGAGGCAGTGGAGATTGCATGCTATCTGGTTTGTTACCCCCCCTATAAGTTTTTAACAAAGCAAAGTAGGGGGGATAAATTGTTTTTGAGCCTTAAAGGAATGCATCTCCCCTGAAGACACATCATCCTTGAAGTCTCTTGTGCCTTTGCCTTTGAAAAATTTCCCTCTGCTGACTCCCTTTATAAGGTCTCATTGATTACATAAATTTTGCTCCAAAAGGCCTACATTAACCCTTATATCCCTGTAGAATGTCCCTTTCACCTCTTATTCCCTTTGTCAAAATCCCCTTTTCTAACCCCCTAAACCTCCCAAGTCACCTTCATTCCTCTCTCAAAACCTTTAAAAACCCTTAGCCCCTCTATCGCTACCCTTCCCTAGCCTAAAAAAGCATTAAAAAGGCTGAAAACCCATTTCCTAAACATATTACAGGCTAGCACCTTTCGGCTAGCCCCCTCGGCCTTTCTTCCACCTTGTGACCTGGGTGTCGAAACCAGGCGCTAACCAAAAAGTGCTTATCTCAATTGATATCTGAAGAAATATCAATCGTCAATCGACGCAGATCGTACGGTCCTTGTTAACTCCGCAGCGCCTGTGGTCTACCCCGTTACACCCCTTCGATCGCCTTTCAACCATTCATATAACCGCAGATCAATGGTCCACAATACATCTGTCCCGGTGGTCCCCGCCCTGCTTTCACTGTTCATAAACCATCCGGTTTCTATCGCATTGCCTTTTAGAGGTAGGCGGTATTTTCTGATGGGCCAGCGATTCCACTCATCGATCGATGCGTGTTAGGCACACTATTTCAAAACCACTACCTCATCGCACGTTATCGTTCATCCGCGGATGTGTAGCGATATTGCTATGAGCCGTCTAATCTGAGGTGGCCCATCCAACAGTCATCGATCAACGAAGTTGCGTGAGGTTTAACTTGAGGAAACCGTACCCCTAGCCCACTTTCCATCGCCCTTCAATGAATTTTTCACCGTTGATCTCCGCCAAGATCGGATGGTCTAGATTCAATCACACGCCCGCCGTTGACGTGGGCCCGCCACGTCATCCGTCCATGTATCTTCATCATTTTTCTCGCTCGTCCCATTTATAATCCATTCAAATATTAAATTTTAATTTTTTTTAACTTTAAACGTCTGCCTCAACACCTTCCACTGTTTTTCGCCAACCTTCACCAGAGCATTTCTCCACCATTCCTCTGCATTTTTTCGCCATTTCTCCGCAGTCCCACTATCATCCTCGCAGTCATCCACATCATCCCACCCCCATACATGTTTTTCGTAACAATTTTCATGTTTTACAGGGTTACCAACAGTAAATGGCCGCCATGATTTAGGGTTTCTATCACAGCGATAGAAAACACAGGGAAGAGCGTGCACAGAGATCGTATCATGGGGAAATGCCCGGGATAGTGCTCTGACATGAATTCCATTAAAAGAATAGGGTTTGACCCTGTAAAACTATCCCGGAGCCATTAAAATGTGGATTCCGCAGACAGAGATATAAATGAAGCAGCAGAGAGCTTAAGGCATGCAAATGAAGATATATAAGCCTTATGTTCAGAGATTTAAAGGTAAAGAATCAGATTGAAGACCCATGGATCACGCAGAAGGTACATCACGAACATCAGTGTGTCAGGGTTTCTACATTAGCAGAATGTTTTTTTCCTAAAAAAGGATGGAGCACCCATGCATATTTTATTATACGTCGTGTTCCTAAAGAAACTTTCACCCTGACATAAGTCCTAAGCTACCAGCGCATTTGTTTCATAAGTATGGCAGACTTCTTAATCATTCATTTATCTTTTGTTTATTCACCAATAGTACCACAGAGTCCTGCAGCCAAAGTACATCAGAGACATACTTGGAGTAAATAGAAGTCTGATGAGGACCACTCTTTCATCCACAGAGTGCCAGAATTGAAAGCTCAGAATTTATATAGAGTGGGCTTCGGCCTTCTTCCTCCCCCGAGTTTTTAATGCTGCATTTAGTTCTCACCTACTTTCTCTACTCCACTAGAGCTATAAATTCATGAAGAAACTCATTGTAAAGGTTGTTGATCAGTTATCAGATAATTGCAAGTAGTTTCTTTGAGACACAGTCTTTGTTTAAAGTTGTAATATAGGCTGAGGAATATGATTTCAGACTGAGTATTCGGCTATTGGCATTGTTGTACTTGACTGGTATTGCTATTCAATATGACAAGCACATTTCTTTGGATCCCGATCTAAAGCAGCGGTGATGTTTTCCTATCTCTGTGTTTAATTCATTTCATTTCGTTTCTACTGGCTTGCATCATAATATTGGCATAGGATTTACCCTTGTTAGGTACCCTATGTTTTTTCTCTCCTTGCCTTTGATGTTTTCTGCTATATGTGTGATCTAAGAATTGATTTCAGTTAATTTAACCAGTGTAGTGGATGTTATTTCCTGCTCTCTGACGTATGAATTAAATGAATTAGTTCTTAGATGTTTCTTATTAAAGATTTAGCTGGAAGATTTGGGAACACTAGGGATTAGAGTTAGCCCTGTCCACTAGGATCCTTGTGCGACCAAATGGTATTTAACTTTGTACCCTGAAATATGTGTTTTTTCCTCCTCTCTTATCATTCCATATCACACAATCATCTTTAAGATCCAATGTTTTAGATGACTAGCCCAATTGAAAGCTTGCACATTGGATAGTAAGAAAATCCTTTCCTGACTCCATTTCCCAATGGTTTTGAATGCTCCCGGAATACTTCACTTCTGCCTTATTTCTCTTTGCTCATCCTAGTCTTACATTGAATCCTTCTTTCCTGATAACCAGCAACCAAACAAACAAACCCTGAGCCTTATACCTAGCCTAACATTTTAACACTGAGCTTTCAAAGACATAAAACTTTTGCTTATATAGAGAGATCCCTCTCTGGACCCTAGAGGGCTAGATCCTGAGGTCTGAAAGTGGTTTGATGTTGCCTCATCTTTTGGTCTTTCCAATCTGGCCAAAACATGGGAACCCCAACATAATGGCGACTCCACTGGGGAAAATCTGAGTACCATCCATCTTACTACATTGTAGGAACCTCAGAAACCTACAATCTCTGGTTAGGTTGGTAGCTAAACATTCCTATTCACAGATCAACCTCTATACCATTGTTGTGTTTTCTCCCATACTCTTAGACAGAGTCTGGAAAGGGCCAGGTAGCCTCCAGATCTCACACTCTTTCAGAGGTGACATATCTGGTAAATGCCCTCCCAGTCAATCTCTGGTTAGAGTTTGCTGTGTTTGGAAGATATCCATGAAAGGGGATATCTCATAGTACTGTGGTGGATAGTGTACCCTCCAAAAACATCCTAAACCTTCCACCTGGCGACTCCATAATTCCTAAATGATTTAAAGACTCCACTGGTGATCAGTAGGCCTACTGATTATCTTGGTTTCACACAAGGATCCACTGGGAGACCAGCCTCCATGACAACATCAACCATAGTAGAAGTAAAAATTAGGGTTAAGCTGCTTGGTTAGAAAACAACATTATGGCTTCAAGAACCATTCATACAAGAGCTTACCCTAACCCAGACCCACTTGAAATAGTTGACAACCCTGAGAGTATCCTCAAGGGATCTCCTACACCTAAAAGACCAACTACTTCCAGCCACATCCATAGAGCTAAGTCTACACCAGAAAACTTTACAGCTCTATCAGACCCACTCTTTGACCTAGGCACTCAAAATAGTTTACCAAGGACTAGGTCATTCAGTGTCCTAGACCAGCCAGACCTTGAGCTTCCTGGTTCACCACCCCAAAGTGGTAGACATCTTGGGAATAGACAGACCCCTCCATCTACACCCCCTGACATACACTTTATTCAGAACTTGGGCCTCATTCATCCTAAATCTACTCAACTAACTTCTGTTGGTCCTAGTGTCCTTGTCATCCAAATACAAACTGCTTAATTCAACCCTTTACCTCATCAGAACATCATCATGGCAGCCTGGTATGCACCCCTAGTTTTACCTCAGCCTCTATTCCCCTTACCGAATGATTATCAATCAAATATCCCACACTTCACTGCAAAAGAGTCCATCACAGTCCAGCAACATGTAGATAATATGGAAGATTCTTTTGACTACATGGAAATTGATGATCATACAGTCAAAATGAGATTCTTTGCCCAAATCTTAGGAGGTGATGTGAAGAAATGGTTTAAAATCTTACCTCTGGGTAGCATTAATGACCTCCCTACCATATATCAGACTTTTATCAACAAATGGGAACTTAAGGCTAACCCTCGCCAACTCCTAGCAGAATACATGAGCCTTAAAAGAAATGTAGGAGAGAGTGTCCATGATTACTCAACAAGATTTAACAACATTTACAATGCTCTCCCTCCAGATATGAAACATCCCCAAGGTATGGCCCTAGCAAAATACCCTGAAGGCTTTGATGCTAACATGGCCTATCAGCTTAGGGATAAAGAGTACAACACATTGGAAGACATGAAGAAATGAGCAGTGAATATAGAAGCCAACTTGATTGAGAAAAGGGCAAGACTGAGAGCTGAGAAGAGGGTAACATATAGAGATGACAATGTAGCTTCCACATCTGACCCCAATTATGACCGTCTATCTAAAAACGTGGAAGAGCTACAAAAAATGGTGAAAAAAATGGTTTTCAGAGTTAGTAACCAAAATAGAAATCAAAACAAGAACCAGAACCAGAACTTTAGAAGAAACAATGCCACTCCCAACAGACAAAGAGAATCAGATCAGCAAGTTATTCCCCCATTCCAAGCGAATTTTCTTGATGAAGATGAGGGATTCATAGAAGAGTCTGAGGGAAACACAATAAACATGTTTGAAATGGAAGATTCAATCCATAACTGTTACTCAGAAGAAGATCAACCCTCACCCTCTAGTTGGGATGAGGAATGGTTAGAAACTGAGGATTACAGATTAGGATTTGAAAATGCCATGATGCAGGTCAGAGAACAATATGAACTTAGAAGCGAAAAGAGCCAATAAACTCCCAAACCAAAAGCTTTTGAGGTCACCATCAAGAAAAGACCTGAAAAGACTTCTAAAGTGACTGTTGAAAGCAGCAAGCCATCAGTTGAGAGTTCTGGAAAAAAAAAAAAAAAGACAACCAAAACACTGATACACAAGGTCAAACAACAAGCAGTACTAACACTACAGTTAGTACTTCTGATAAAACAGTTTCTAACACTGTACATAGTGAGAATCAGCACATTGATTCAGCCACTAAGGTAGTGGCTAACAAAACAGAGTTGAACGTTCCAAAGAGTCAGTCCACTTTCAATTTGGAGAGTGATATTGCAAAAATTAAAATCTCTATCCCACTCTCTGAGCTGGCCACTCAGGATGTATATAAAGGCCAAATTTTGAAAGCTTTAAATTTAGGTGAGAACAATGACACTGTAAATCTGAGTGATGATCAACCTGCCCTTCTGTTTGGTCCAAAGATAGAAGGAAAGTTTCAGGAAGGGGTAGTGTCCCCTTTTTATATTAGTCTTAATGTCCATGATAAGATTCTCCACAATGAAATGCATGATTATGGGGCATCACACAACTTGATGCCTACAGTAGTGATGGAAAGATTAGGCCTAGAGATAACCCATCCCTATAAAGACCTATATTCATTTGACTCTAGTAGAGTAAAGTGTCTTGGCTTGATCAAAGATTTATGTGTGAGCCTTACTCAGATTCCTGCCAAGTGTATGGTCATGGATTTTATTGTGGCAGATGTGCCACCCAAGTATGGCATGTTATTATCAAGATCATGGGGAGCCAAGCTGCAAGGAACAATGCAGATGGATGGGGCTTATGCCACAATCCCAATATTTGGCCAACTTAGAAGACAGTATAGGGAAGCGAAAATGAAATTCCTGGTTAGTAGCCTTGAAAAGCCTAAAAATTCACCTCTATACTCTGTACATACAGACCTGGATTCATTTATCTTCTGCAATGATGAATATTTGGGGGGACCAAAATCCGAAAACGTAGATACAAGAAAAGGTACACATGATGAAACAAAGCCAATGGATTTTAACATAATGGCTACCCTAGACTCAGAGGAGGAAGATGTAGAAAACTTTGAACAGTGCACTGAAACAACAACGCAAAGTGAACCAGAAACAGAATGCGATCAGCCAACTAGTCACCTCTCTGACTTCCACACCCATAAAGAAAAACTAAACAGCCCACAGTCTAGTGCAGACCCTATAATGCAAAATAATGGCAAACCCAGCTGTAGGGAAAGAAATGATAACAAAAACAAGAGTGAACCCCTGTGGGAAATGAGTTTCGATGGATCCTACACAAGAAGAACTACCAGAGCTGGGGTTTGGCTACGTAACACAGAGAGCGACTACGCGGAAAGCCATGCCTGCAATCTGCATTTCAAATGTACCAATAATATTGCAGAATATGAGGCCCTTATCCCGGGTTTAAATCTGTTGAAGAAAATAGGAGCCCGTAGAATAGCCGTGCAGGGAGACTCTGAATTGGTTATCAAACAGGTGAACGGTGAGTACACAGCCAAACACCCTAGGTTGAGGGCGTATAGGAACGATGTCATAGATATATTGAAAACATTTGTTGAATACGAGTTAGTGTTTGTCCCCAGGAGTCAAACTGTCATTGCAAATGGATTGGCTTGCCTAGCTAGTTCATATCCTAAGACTCCAAGCGACCAACAAATTATCATACAAACCCGATTCAGACTTGCAGTGCTAGATAATAAAAAATATTGGCAGGTCTTCGAGGGCGATAAAAAAATTGAAGATTTTTTGATGGGCATGAACGATTTTGAGTTTTCCGATTCAGACTCTACGTCTAGTGATAGCTGCCTAAGTGAGGAACCCTCAGACGAGGAAGAAACTCCACCAAAAAATGTAGAAATAAACGCTTTAAATGAAGAAACCGGAAATTCAACCATAGAGTGTGAAAATGTAGACAATGAAGAAGTAGAGGTGCTGTAGGCCAAAGATAATAACATACCTCGAGGTTTGGCGCAGTTAGAAGACCTTTTTGACTTCGATGATGTGGCAAAAAAGCCCACAATTGAGCACGCAGACTCTGACGTAGAAGAATGAAATATAGGCACAGAAGATAAGCCCAAAATGATCAAATTGGCTAGGTCTCTTCCTACAAACGTGAAAAATAAATACATCGACCTTTTCAAGGAATTTGTAGACGTGTTTGCTTGGGGCTACGAAGACTTAAAGGCTTATGACACGAACATCATATAGCAAAAAATACCCTTAAAAGAAAATCAGAAACCCTTCAGGCAAAAACTTCTTAGAATAAACCCAAAACAATTGCCTGCAGTTGAAAAAGAGATTAAAAAGATGTATGAGGCAGGCATAATAGTTCCTGTGAGGTTCTCTGATTGGGTTTCGAATTTAGTGGCTGTAAGAAAGAAAACAGGGGAGATCAGGTTGTGTATTGACTTCCGAAATCTTAATAGAGCCTTACTCCAAGATAACTACCCTTTGCCAAAAATGGAACACGTTCTTCAGAAAGTAGTAGACTCTAACAGAATCTCCTTGCTAGATGGTTTCTCAGGCTACAACCAAGTCCTAGTTCTCCCAGAAGATCAACTCAAAACAGCCTTTACCACTCCATGGGGCACCTTTATGTATGTTAAAATGCCTTTTGGGTTGATAAACGTTGGTGAAACCTTCCAAAGAGCGATGGATATAGATTTTTCAGATGAGATAGGGCACTTCATTGTTATTTACTTGGATGACATAATAGTCTATTCCAAGACTAAAGAATAACATCTAAAACATCTGAGGAAAGTGTTTGAAAAATGTAGAAGGTTTGGTCTGTCACTAAATCCAAAAAAGACTGTATTTGGGCTGCAAGAAGGAAAGCTTCTTGGCCACATTATATCTTAAAAGGGAATTAAGCTAGACCCACAAAGAGTTGAGGGAATACTACATATCACACACCCAAGAAACATCAAAGAATCACAGTCCTTCATTGGGAAAATCAACTTCCTTAGGAGGTTTATTCCCAACCTAGCTGAACACCTTAGGAATATGACTAACATGCTGAAGAAAGGTGAAGGAGTTAAATGGACTGTTGGAGCTAAACAATCTTTTGAATCAGTAAAACTTGCACTCACCCAAGCTCCTATCCTAATCAGCCCAGATTTATCGAAGGATTTCCTGATTTTTTCATTTGCCTCCAAGCATACAATAGTTGCAGTTCTACTGCAGAAGAATTCAGAGGGAATGGAACAACCCATTTATTTCTTCAGCAAAGCACTCAGGGATGCACCCTTGAAATACAACATAATGGAAAAACAGGCCTATGCTCTGATTAAGGCCTTGAAAGACTTTAGGGTGTACATACTGCATTCCCACACCATAGCCTATGTTCCAAATATAGTGGTTAAAGCCATTTTTTCCCAAGACCCAGATGGGAAAAGGGGAAAATGGATTGATGTGATCCTAGAATACGACCTTGAGATAAAACCCACCAAACTAATTAAAGGTCAGGGCTTAGCACAACTGATGGCTGAATCAAATCTACAAGCCCTAGACATTAACATGGTAAATTCCTTGGATGAGCAGTAGGGATTGCCTTATCCCACTATTGAAGAAAGGTTTCAGAGCTCTCCTTGGTATTCTAACATTTTGTATGTGCTTACACACCTAAATGCCCCTCCTGAACTATCAAAGACCAAGGCTAGGTTCTTAAATCTAAAAGCCAGGAGCTATTGCATATTGAATAAATGCTTATACTGGAAGAACCCAAATGGCCTATTGCTTAAATGTTTGCCTGAAAACGAGGTAGAGAGGATTAAACAAGAATTCCATGCAGGAGAGTGTGGAGGCCACCTGAGCTGGAAAGCCACTGCAAACAAAATACTCAGAGCTGGCTACTATTGGCCTACACTCTTCAAATATGTCCATAAAATGATCATTGCCTGCCACAAATGCCATATTTTTGAAGGCAAAAGAAAACTCCTCCCCTTACCTCTAAAACCCATCACTGTTGAAGGTCCCTTTCTACAATGGGGCCTAGATTTCATAGGGGAGATTCACCCTGCTTCTTCTGCACAACACAAATGGATCCTAATAGCCATAGACTACTTCACTAAGTGGATAGAGACCATACCTACTATGAATGCCACAGATTCAGTCATCATTAGTTTCCTAGAAGGTCATATCCTCTCTCGGTTTGGCTGCCCAAGGAAAATAATCACTGATAATGTTGCTGCTTTCGGATCCAAGAAAATGGTTGATTTTTGTCACAGGTATCAAATAGCGCTTGGTCATTCAACTGCCTATTACCCTCAAGGTAATGGATTAGCTAAATCATCAAACAAGAGCCTGGTGATCATCATCAAAAAGCTGCTGGAAGAGAATAAAAAGTCATGGCATAACAAGCTAGTACATGCTTTGTGGGCTGATAGGCTTACAACCAAGAAGTCCATTGGCATGTCACCATTTCAGCTTGTCTGCGGTAAAAAATTAGTATTTCCTACCAGCCTTGGAGTACCAGTAATCAAACTCATCCAAGAGATTGAGTCAGAAGAAGACAGTATGGTGAGAAGGATAAACCAAACAATTCATCTCCAGCAAACAAGGGAAGAGGTCTATAACGGAGCTATCAAAGTTTAGGAAAATATAAAGAGGTTGTTTGACAAGAGAACCAAAGCTGCTGATTTCAAAATTGGGGATAAAGTTATGAAGTGGGACTCAGGAAGGGAGGATAAAGGAAAGCACAACAAGTTTGACAGTCTGTGGCAAGGTCCATACATCATCCAGACCATTGTGGGTCCAATTTTTTTCTTCCTACAGGAATTAGATGGTACAGAGCTGTTTGGGGGTACTGTCAATGGCAGGATGATAAAACACTATTTCTGCTGATTTCTGATTTCCAGTTTCCATTTCCATTGTACATACCATTGCAATTTTTTATTTTTCAAGAAAAGGAGAAAATGTTCCAAAAAACAGAGAGAA
This sequence comes from Pinus albicaulis, assembly GCA_034641835.2. Classification (NCBI taxonomy): domain Eukaryota; kingdom Viridiplantae; phylum Streptophyta; class Pinopsida; order Pinales; family Pinaceae; genus Pinus; species Pinus albicaulis. The sequence goes on from CM076570.1 coordinate 1,152,513,762, forward strand.
AGGAGAGGTTCAAACATGCTTAAAACATGAACCTCTGAAGTGAAAAGATTGGCTCTAATATGCTCAAAACCCGAGCCAAAGAAAGCAAAGCAGCTAGTCCTAACATGCTCAAAATCTGGACCATCAAAGAAAAAAGAAGATTCGGCTCTAGCATGCCCAAAACCAGAGTTGAAATGAAGAAAATAAGTGACTCTAACATGCTCAAAACTTGAGTCACAAAAAGAAGGAGGATACTTCAAATTTTAGATTTCAAGCCTTCACAAATTTGTTTTCAGTTTTCTGCAAATTTTTGTCCATGTGTAATTGTTTTTATGCCTCGGACCCACAGCAAACTAGATTGTCTAATCCTAGTTTGACTGTTTTTAAATTTATGTTGTAGAATGTAGAGAGGAAATCTGTTGGACAGTCTAATCCCAGTAGATATTAGATTAGGTAGAGAAACAAATGAGATCAACAGTCTAATCTGGTCTCATGGAGTAATAAGGGTATAAATAGAATAGGTTTATTTTCCTGTTTGTAAAAAATAAATGATGTAAAGGGTCTGTAAGTCCAAATGCATCCTAGAAGAAGAAAAAATGCTAGGACTGTAGTGTGGGTAGGTAGATTGATTGGGAAAGTTTTTCTGCTAAATTAATGTCTTCACAATTGTGGCAGCTGAAAATCAAAGAAGAAGGTGGCTTAAGCAGCAGGCATCTGGCCTACATCAAAGATCATTTTCTGAATTCTTGACTCCTTCAAGAAGAAGCCATCCCCATGTGGAGCCACTATTAGCCCCCCTATAAATTTTTGACAAAGCAAAGTAGGGGGCTAAATTGTTTTTGAGCCTTAAAGGAATGCATCTCCCCTGAAGACACATCATCCTTGAAGTCTCCTGTGCCTTCGCCTTTGATAAATTTCCCTCTGCTGACTCCCTTTATAAGGTCTCATTGATTACATAAATTTTTCTCCAAAAGGCCTACATTAACCCTTATATCCCTACAAAATGTCCCTTTCACCTCTTATTCCCTTTGTCAAAATCCCCTTTTCTAACCCCCTAAACCTCCCAAGTCACCTTCATTCCTCTCTCAAAACCTTTAAAAACCCTTAGCCCCTCTATCGTTACCCTTCCCTAGCCTAAAAAAGCATTAAAAAGGCTGAAAACCCATTTCCTAAACATATTACAGGCTAGCACCTTTCGTCCAGCCCCCTCAGACTTTCTTCCACCTTGTGACCTGGGTGTCGAAACCAGGTGCTAACCAAAAAGTTCTTATCTAAATTTATATCGAAAGCAATATCAACCGTCAATCGGCACAGATTGGACGATCCTTGTTAACTCCGCAGCACCCGTGGTCTACCCTGTTACACCCCTCCGATCGCCTTTCAACCGTTCATATAACCACAGATCAACGGTCCGTAGTACATCTGTCCCGGTGGTCCCCGCCCCGCTTTCACTATTCATAAACCATCCGGTTTCTATCACATCGCCTTTCGGAGGTAGGTGGTATTTTCCGATGGGCCAGCAATTCCACTCATCGATCGACACGTGTCAGGCGCACTATTTCAAAACCGCTACCTCATCGCACGTTATCGTTCGTCCGCGAATGCGTAGCGATATCACTGTGAGTTGTCCGATCTGAGGCGGCCCATCCAATAGTCATCGGTCAACGAAGCTGCGCGAGGTTTAACACGAGGAAACCATACCCCTGGCCCACTGTCCATCACCCTCAGATGCATTTTTCACCGTTGATCTCCGCCGAGATCGAACGGTCCAGATTCAATCACACGCCCACCGTTGACCCGAGCCCGCCACGTCATCCGTCCACGTTTCTTCATTGTTTTTCTTGCCCATCCCCTTTATAATCCATTCAAAGATTAAATTTTAATTTTTTTTACGTTAAACGTCTGCCTCGACACCTTCCATTGTTTTTTGCCAACCTTCACCAGAGCATTTCTCCACAATTCCTCTACATTTTTTTGCCATTTCTCCATAGTCCCACTATCAGCATCATAGTCGTCCACATCATCCCACCCCCATACATGTTTTTCGTAACAGGTTTTCGTGTTTTGCAGGGTTACCAATAGTAAATGGCCGCCATGATTCAGGGTTCCTTTCACAGTGACAGAAAACACAGGGAAGAGCATGCACAAAGATCGTATCATGGGGAAAAGCCCGAGATAGTGCTCTGACATGACTTCCATTAAAAGAATAGGGTTTGACCCTGTAAAACTATCCCGGAGCCATTAAAATGTGGGTTCCACAGACAGAGATATAAATGAAGCAGCAGAGAGCTTAAGGCACGCAAATGAAGATATATAAGCCTTATGTTCAGAGATTTAAAGGTAAAGAATCAGATTGAAGACCCATGCATCACGCAGAAGGTACAACACAAAAATCAGTGTGTCGGGGTTTCTACATCAGCAGAATATTTTTTTCCTAAAAAAGGATGGAGCACCCATGCAGCTTTTATTATACGCCGTGTTCCTAAAGAAATTTTTACCCTGACAATAGTCCGAAGCTACCAGAGCATTTTTTTCATAAGTATGGCAGACTTCTTAATCATTCATTTATTTTTTGTTTATTCACCAATAGTACCACAGAGTCCTGCAACCAAAGTACATCAGCGACATACCTGGAGTAAATAGAAGTCTGATGAGGACCACTTTTTCATCCACAGAGTGCCAGAATTGAAAGCTCAGAATTTATACAAATTGGGCTTCGTCCTTCTTCCTACCCCAAGTTTTTAATGTTGAATTTAGTTCTCACCTACTTTCTCTACTCCACTAGAGCTATAAATTCATCAAGAAACTCATTGTAAAGGTTGTTGATCAGTTATCAGAGAATTGCAAGTAGTTTCTTTGAGACACAGTCTTTGTGTAAAGTTGTAAGATAGGCTGAGGAATATGATTTCAGACTGAGTATTCGGCTATTGGAATTGTTGTACTTGACTGGTATTGCTATTCAATATGACAAGAACATTTCTTTGGATCCTGATCTAAAGCAGCGGTCATGTTTTCCTATCTCTGTGTTTAATTCATTTCATTTCGTTTCTACTGGCTTGCATCAGAATATTGGCATAGGATTTACCCTTGTTAGGTACCCCATGTTTCTGCTCTCCTTGCCTTTGATTTTTTCTGCTATACGTGTGATCTAAGAATTGATTTAAGTTAATTTAACCAGTGTAGTGGATGTTATTGCCTTCTCTCTGATGTATGAATTAAATGAATTAGTTCTTAGATGTTTCTTGTTAAGGATTTAGCTGGAAGATTTGGGAACACTGGGGATTAGAGTTAGCCCTGTCCACTAGGATCCTTGTGCGACCAGCTGGTCTTTAACTTTGTGCCCTGAAATCTGTGTTGTTTCCTCCTCTCTTATCATTCCATATCATGCAATCATCTTTAAGATCCAATGTTTTAAATGACTAGCCCAATTGAAATCTTGCACATTGGATAGTAAGCAAATCCTTTCCTGACTCCATTGCCCAATGGTTTTGAATGCTCCCTAGAATACTTCACTTATGCCTTATTTCTCTTTGCTCATCCTAGTCTTACATCAAATCCTTCTTTCCTGATAACCAGCAACCAAACAAACAATCAAACAAACAAACCCTGAGCCATATAACTAGCCTAAAATTTTAACACTGAGCTTTCAAAGACATAAAATTTTTGCTTATATAGAGAGATCCCTCTCTGGAACCAGGAGGGCTAGATCCTGAGGTCTGAAAGTGGTTTGATGTTGCCTCATCTTTTGGTCTTGCCAATCTGGCCAAAACATGGGAACCCCAACAATGGCAACTCCACTGGGGAAAATATGAGTACCATCCATCTTACTACATCATAGGAACCTCAGAAACCTACAATCTCTAGTTAGGTTGGCAGCTAAACATTCCTATTCATAGATCAACCTCTACACCATTGTTGTGTTTTCTCCCATACTCTTAGACAGAGTCTGGAAAGGGCCAGGTAACCTCTAGATCTCACACTCTTTCAGAGGTGACATATCTGGTAAATGCCCTCCCAGTCAATCTTTGGTTAGAGTTTGTTGTGTTTGGAAGAGACCAGCCTCCATGACAACATCAACCACAATAGAAGTAACAAGTAGGGTTAAGTTGCTCGGTTAGAAAACAACATTCTGGCTTCAAGAACCATTCATACAAGAGCTTACCCTATCCCAGACCCATATGAAATAGTTGACAACCCTGAGAGTATCCTCAAGGTATCTCCTACACCTAAAATACCAACTATTTCCAGCCACATCCATAGAGCTAACTCTACACCAGAAAACTTTACAGCTCTATCAGACCCACTCTTTGACCTAGGCACTCAAAATAGTTTGCCAAGGACTAGGTCATTCAGTGTCCTAGACCAGCCAGACCTTGAGCTTCCTGGTTCACCACCCCAAAGTGGTAGACACCTTGGGAATAAATAGACCCCTCCATCTACACCCCCTGACATACACTTTATTCCGAACTTGGGGCTCAGTCATCCTAAATCTACTCAACTAACTTCTGCTGGTCCTAGTGTCCCTGTCATCCAAATACCAGCTGCTCAAGTCAACCCTTTACCTCATCAGAACATCATCATGGCAGCCTGGTATGCACCCCTGGTTTTACCTCAGCCTCTAGTCCCCTTACCGAATGATTATCAATCAAAGATCCCACACTTCACTGCAAAAGAGTCCATCATATCCCAGAAACATGTAGACAAGATGGAAGATTCTTTTGACTACATGGAAATTGATGATGATACAGTCAAAATGAGAATCTTTGCCCAAAGCTTAGGAGGTGATGTGAAGAAATGGTTTAAAAGCTTACCTCCGGGTAGCATTAATGACCTCCCTGCCTTATATCAGACTTTTATCAACAAATGGGAAGTTAAGGCTAACCCTCGCCAACTCCTAGCAGAATACATCAACCTTAAAAGAAACATAGGAGAGAGTGTCCATGATTACTCAACAAGATTTAATAGCGTTTACAATGCTTTCCCTCCACATATGAAACCTCCCCAAGGTATGGCCCTAGCGAAATACCCTGAAGGATTTGATGCTGACATGGCCTATCAGCTTAGGGATAAAGAGTACAACACATTGGAAGACATACAGAAAGGAGCAGTGAATATATAAGCCAACTTGATTGAGAAAAGGGCAAGACTGAGAGCTGAGAAGAGGGTAACATATATAGATGAAAATGTAGCTTCCACATCTGACCCCAATTATGACCAGCTATCTAAAAACATGGAAGAGCTACAACAAATGGTGAAAAAAATGGTTGTCATAGTTAGTAACCAAAACAGAAATCAAAACCATAACCAGAACCAGAACTTTAGAAGAAACAATGCCAATCCCAACAGACAAAGAGAATCAGATCAACAAGTTATTCCCCCATTCCAAGAGAATTTTCTTGATGAAGATGAGGGAGTCATATAAGAGTCTAAGGGAAACACAATAAACATGTTTGAAACAGAAGATTCAATCCATAACTGTTACTCAGAAGAAGATCAGCCCTTACCCTCTAGTTGGGATGAGGAATGGTTAGAAACTGAGGATTACATATTAGGATTTGAAAATGCCATGATGCAGGTCAGAGAACAATATGAAATTAGAAGAAAAAAAATAAAAGAAACTCCCAAACCAAAAGCTTCTGAGGTCACCATCAAGAAAATACCTAAAAATAATTCTAAAGTGACTGCTGAAAGCAGTAAGCCATCAGCAGAGAGTTCTGGAAAAAACAAAGAAAAATACAACCAAAACACTGATACATAAGGTCAACCAACAAGCAGTACTAACACTTCAGTTAGTACTCCTGATAAAATAGTTTCTAACACTGTACATAGTGAGAATCAACACACCGATTCAGCCACTAAGCCAGTGGCTAACAAAACAGAGTTGAACGTTCCAAAGATTCATTCCACTTTCAATTTGGAGAGTGAGATTGAAAAAATTAAAATCTCTGTCCCACTCTCTGAGCTGGCCACTTAGGATGTATATAAAGGCCAAATTTTGAAAGCATTAAATTTAGGTGAGAATAGTGACACTGTAAATCTGAGTGATGATCAACCTGCCCTTCTATTTGGTCCAAAGATAGAAGGAAAGTTTCAGGAAGGGGTAGTGCCCCCTTTTTATATCAATCTTAATATCCATGATAAGATTCTCCACAATGCAATGCATGATTCTGGGGCATCACACAACCTGATGCCTAAAGTAGTAATGGAAATATTAGGCCTAGAGATAACCCGTCCCTATAAAGACCTATATTCATTTGACTCTAGTAGAGTAAAGTGTCTTGGCCTGATCAAAGATTTATGTGTGAGCCTTACTCAGATTCCTGCCAAGTGTATGGTCATGGATGTTGTTGTGGTAGATGTGCCACCCAAGTATGGCATGTTATTATCAAGATCATGGGGAGCCAAGATGCAAGGAAAAATACAGATGGATCGGGCTTATGCCACAATCCCAATCTTTGGCCAACTTAGAAGACTGTATAGGGAAGCACAAATGAAATTCCTGGTTAGTAGCCCTGAAAAGCCTGACAATTATCCTCTATACTCTGTACATACAGACCTGGATTCCTTTATCTTCTGCAATGATGAATCTTTGGGGGGACCAGAATCTGAAAACGTAGATACAAGCAAAGTAACACATGATGAAACAGAGCCAATGGATTTTAACATAATGGCTACCCTAGACTCAGAGGAGGAAGACGTAGAAAAATTTGAACAGTGCACTGAAACAACAACGCAAAGTGAACCAGAAACAGAATGCGATCAACCAACTAGTCACCTCTCTGACTTCCATACCCATAACGAAAAACTAAATAGCCCACAGCCTAGTGCAGACCCTATAATGCAAAATAATGGCGAACCCAGTTGTAGGGAAAGAAATGATAACAAAAACGAGAGTGAACCCCTGTGGGAAATGAGTTTCGATGGGTCCTGCACAAGAAGAACTGTCGGAGCTAGGGTTTGGCTACGTAACGCAGAGAGCGACTACATGGAAATCCATGCCTGCAATCTTCATTTCAAATGTACCAATAATATTGCAGAATATGAGGCCCTTATCCTGGGTTTGAATCTGTTGAAGAAAATAGGAGCCCGTAGAATAGCCGTGCAGGGAGACTCTGAATTGGTTATCAAACAGGTGAACGGTGAATACACAGCCAAACACCCTAGGTTGAGGGCGTATAGGAACGATGCCGTAGATATATTGAAAATATTTTTTGAATACGAGTTAGTGTTTGTCCCCAGGAGTCAAAACGTCATTTCAAATGGATTGGCTTGCCTAGCTAGTTCATATCCTAAGACTCCAAGCAACCAACAAATTATCATACAAACCCGATTCATACCTGCAGTGCTAGATAAAGAAAAATATTGGCAGGTCTTCAAGGGCGATAAAAAAATTAAAGATTTTTTGATGGGCAGGAATGAGTTTGAGTTTTACGATTCAGACTCTACATCTAGTGATAGCTGCCTAAGTGAGGAACCCTCATACGAGGAAGAAAATCCACCCAGAAACGTAGAAATAAATGCTTTAAATGAAGAAACTGGAAATTCAACCACATAGTGTGAAAACACAGATAGTGAAGAAATAGAGGTGCTGCAGGCCAAAGATAAGAACATACCTCGAGGTCTGGCGCCGTTAGAAGACCTTTTTGACTTCGATGATGTGGAAAAAAAGCCCACCATTGAGCACGCGGACTCTGACGTAGAAGAATGCAATATAGGCACAGAAGATAAGCCCAAAATGATTAAATTGGATAGGTCTCTTCCTACAAACATGAAAAAGAAATACATTGACCTTTTCAAAGAATTTGTAGATGTGTTTGCTTGGGGCTACGAAGACTTAAAGGCTTATGACACGAACATCATACAGCACAAAATACCCTTAAAATAAAATCAGAAACCCTTCAGGCAGAAACTTCGTAGAATAAACTTGAAACAATTGCCTGCAGTTGAAAAAGAGATTAAAAAGATGTATGAGGCAGGCATAATAGTTCCCGTGAAGTTATCTGATTGGGTTTCGAATTTAGTGGCTGTGAGAAAGAAAATAGGGGAGATCAGGTTGTGTATTTACTTCAAAAATCTTAATAGAGCCTCACTCAAAGATAACTACCCTTTGCCAAAAATGGAACACGTTATTCAGAAAGTAGTAGGCTCTGTTGTGGACAATTTTGTCACCCCCTAGAGACAGCCTAGAGTTGCCATAGACCAGTGCCTAGGACATCTTAATATAGCAAGGAGCTTCTCATATAGCTTGGGTTTTCAATCCAAAAACTCACTTACTATCTCTTGTTTGAACAAGGAAATTAGGTTATAATGGGACCAATCTCTCTCAGAAGCTGGTGCAAGGATAAGAATAGTGTAGGAACATCATGCAAAACTTCAATACAAAGGCATCAGACAGTTAAGAGACATCTTACTGTAAAGAGGGCCAGTTCAGATAATATGTCACAAAATTCAAATATCAGGAAATGAGTGCAGTGAGGAAAAATAAAGAAGATATTAGTTAACATGAGACTGATACCCAGATACACAATAGAACCACATAAGGGCATATTAATTTATGAATCCTTATATGAAAATGGCGTTTTAAAAGCACCCTCCTCAAGTAACTAATATAGCAGAAAATATGGATGAAGTGAACATGGAACAATATATCATGACTAGGCCTATTTAAAGTGCTTGACTAATTCCAGAAAGGGCATCAACAAGGATGAACAGGAAGAGTGGCAGAGGAGAAACAATGGAGGCTTTGATTAAGAAGACAGAGTGCGACTTCTCCTCATGAAACAGTTTGAACGTGAGGAATGAATATGAACGAAGGGTATGAATGAAAACACACACACACACACACACACACACACACACACACACACACATATATATATATATATGACTGGGGAAATATCTTAGACGCGCGGGAGTAAAACACGTGGATGTACGGGGGACAGGTGGAAAGGCGACGTGGCTGCGGAGTCAACAGACGGGGAGACTGGATTCTGGGCCGTCGGATTGCAAACACAGATCAACGGCTGGAAGTTGATGGGAGTAGCACAATGGTGGGCCACAGGACATGACGGACACGAGATAACGGGCGAGCAGCTTCAGAGGATATCCACTGTCGAATTGAGGCCAGCAGATCTAACGGCACGGGTGAGTTCCGCTGCCCGACCTTTGTACAGACTTTAATGCGTGGGAAAGTGGTTTTTAGGGCCCGTACCAAAGACACATGGCACGTTTTTAATGGAATCGCTGCCCCCATGGTAAATACCGCCGGCTCGGTGGAAGTGGTGTGGGATTTACCACCGGTTTTCTGCGCGCGGGGCCCTCCACATAGAACGATTGCCACTCCGTTGATTAAACTAGATCGGACGGTCACGATTGCGCCCGAAAGCCTTTAATGTTAAGCTCCCTTCCCTTTTGCATATTAATTCACGCTCAGGTCACATGGTAGCCAAAGCACGGGGGGCTAAGATCTTAGAACTGGGCCCGATAAATTTAAACTATGGGTTTTTGACCTTTGTAGAGTGGAATTTTGGGCGGGGACGGTAATATCAAACAGGAGCATGAGGTTTTAGGCCACGGCGGGGGTCTAAAAGAAATTTGAAAAAGGTGGCAGACCAAAAATTTACATGTAGGAGTAAATATGTACAACATCGACTCCATCTGGGGATAGCATGTTCGTCCTCGGACATGTCGAGAACACGCAGACCACTTAATATTTCACTCTATTTTTCAATTCCCCTGCGCTTCTTCTTCAGGTAATTGCCAGCATCCTTTCTCTATGAAAATAAAAACTAAAATAACTTATATACAATATAATACAGTCAGGCATTCCCAACCTGGGTCAGAATTGAAAGTATGGCTTGAGAAATTGGCCATTCACAGGGGCGTCCAGCAGATCACCCTGTAGGTTTTCTAACATAAAAGTATTATTGCCCCCTTGATTCACAATTTTGAATGGGCCAAACCATAACAGATCAAATTTAGCATGCTTGCCTTTCTCTACTCTTCGAACATCCCATCTGAGAACGAGGTCTCCAATTTGGAATTTCCGGTCTTTCGCATGCCGATCAAATACATTCTTCATTTTCTCCTGATATTCTATCAATCTCTGATTTACCTGGTTCCGTGTTTCCTCTAATTCGACCAATTGATTAATCCTTCTGATCATGTCATCTGGTTCTTCCTAGATTTCCTGCATAAAGCGTGCTACCGGCAATGCCAATTGCACAGGGAACACTGCTGCTCGCCCATACACCAATTCATAGGGTGACTTCCCTGTTGCTCTCTTGCTGGTTATTCTATTTTCCCACAGAGAAAATTTTAATTGAGAGTCCCAATTCTTCTGATTCTCACTGATTGTTTTCTTCAAGGCCCTCACCAGGGTTTTATTAGAAGATTCTGCTAGGCCATTTCCCTGTGGATAATAAGCAATAGAGTGAGTCAATATGATATTATATCGTTGGCAGAAATTTACAAACCTGGCAAATTTGAAAGCTTGTGCATTGTCAGTTACAATCCTAGCAGGACAGCCAAACCTAGATATGATATTTTCCTCCATAAACTTGATTATCACAGTATCTGTAGCATTTCTTGTAGTATGGATTCCACCCATTTTGTAAAATAATCTGTGGCTATTAGTATCCATTTATATTGGCCACTTGATGGGGGATGTATCTCTCCTATAAAATCTAGTCCCCATTTTTGAAATAGTTCATTTATATGAATAGGAATCAAGGGCAAAGCTGCTAATTTCTGCCTTTCTGCAAATCTTTGGCACTTGTCACATGCTTTGACCTAGGCAAAAGCATCTGTAAATAGTTTTGGCCAATAGAACCCAGCCTTCAGGATCTTTTGAGCTGTAGCCCTCCAGCTGTAATGTCCTCCACATATTCCCTCATGGAATTCTGTCATTATATTCTCTATTTCATTCTTTGTGAGGCACAACAGTAGTATACCTGAAGGGTCTCTCCAATATAGCTGTCCATTGGCAATTATATACTTCTGGGATTTCATTCTTACAACTCTATGTTTTACCTTGTCACAACTTGGAGGACAACTAAGTGTTAAAAGATATTCAACTGTTTCTTTATACCAAGGACTAGTGAGGTATTCCATGTGCATCTTTTGAGTGGCCATCTCCAGTCCTTGCTGTTCTTCTCCTTTTTCAGATTCTTCATTTGCTATCATGGATAGATTAATGCCCAAGGCTTGGTGGTTTGATTCAGATAACATCTTAGCAAGTCCCTGTCCTTTAATCAGCCTAGTAGGCCTTATGTCCAAATCATACTCCTGTATTTTTGCAATCCATCTTCCTCTTTTACCTTCGCTATCCCCCTGAACAAGAATGTCTTTGACAGCTGCTGTGGGAACATATGCAGTAATGTGAGACTGCAAAACATAGGTTCTAAAAGCTTTAAGGGACTTTACTGGGGCATATGCCTGCTTCTCCAATATATTATATTTCAATTCAACATCATGCAATACTTGGCTGAAGAAAGCTATTGGTTTCTCGTATCCATCTTCATTTTTCTGCAGTAATACTCCAGCAATGGTATGGGGAGAAGCAAAAGAAAATATCATAAATTATTTTGTATAGTTTGGCCCAGCTAGCACGGGAGCTTCAGAAAATGCTTGTTTTATCCTTGTAAATGCATCTCTAGACTCCTGGGACCATTTCACTTCATTATCCTTTTTCAACATATCAGTTATATGCCTAACTATCTCAGCATAGTTAGGAATAAACCTTCTTAGAAAATTAATTCAGCCTAAAAACACCTGTACTTCTTTCTTATTCCTTGGTAAGGGAATACTGTTTACTACTTCAACTCTCTTAGGGTCAATTTTCACACCATCTTTAGTTACAATGTGCCCTAAGAGTTTTCCCTCATCTAATGCAAATAAAGATTTTTGAGGATTGAGGGATAGGCCATACCTTCTGCATTTTTCAAAAGTTCTTCTTAAATGCTCAATATGGTCATCATCATTCTTTGAAAACATTGTGATATCATCAAGATATGCCACCAAAAACTTGTCCTGCTCCCCCACAAAATCTATGTCCATTGCCCTCTAAAAAGTAGCTCCTGCATTAATTAGTCCAAATGGCATCCTCGCATACATAAATGTTCCCGATGGTGTATTAAATGCAATTTTCTTCTGGTCTTCTGGAAACACGGCCACCTGATTATAACCAGAAAATCCATCCATCATTGACATTCTAGATGCTCCTACCACTTTCTACAGGATGTAGTCCATCTTAGGCAGTGGATAATTATCTTTCAATGATGCTCTGTTTAAATTCCTGAAATCCACACACAGCCTTATTTCTCCATTTTTCTTTCGAATAGGAACAAGATTTTCTATCCATTCTGAGTATCTCAATGGCACAATTATTTTGGCTTTCAGCAGCTTCTTCACTTCTCTTTCAATAGAGGGAAGCAGCAGAGGATTTATCTATCTGAGCTTCTGCTTATAAGGCTTTGCATCTTCCCTCAAAGGAATTTTATGCTGCATTATATTAACATCAAAAGTTTTTAGGTCCTGATAGGACCAAGAAAATACATCTTTATAAGATTGAAACAACTTCAAATATTTTTCTTTATATTCTTCTAGGACTCTTTTAGATAATTTGACAATTTTGGGATCAACATAAGTACCCAGATATAAATCTCCCACTTGATCTTCTTCTGTCATCTTGCTTGGCTGAAATGGAATGTCATCCTTGTTAAATAATATTTCTAGAGGCACTAGACCTCTAGGTATGACATTACCTTTCAGCTGCAGCACTCTGTTACCTGCTATTTTCTCTTCCCATCTGTTTTCTGCAATATTTTCAACTTCTTCCTCCTCATTATCATCAATCTCCATATTGGAGAACTCTCCCACTGTCTCCATGAATCTATTCATCTGTTCATCATCTTCAAATACCTGCCAATGCTTTATATTATTTGGAATGGATGGTCTGTAATGTACCTCCACTTCGTATCTTAAAAGTGGATTCTGAGGAGGACAGAATGTGCTGGCAGCCACAGCAAGAGAATCTACTATTCTGTTTTGCTCTCGGGGCATGAACTGTATGTTAAATGTTGAGAAGAAATTTTCTATCATGTCCCACACTTCATTTCTATAAGCTCTCAGCCGTGGATGCTTAGTTTGGCATTGATTTTTGATCTGTCTTACCACCAGCTCAGAGTCTCCCAAGACTTTTAAACATTGGATGCCCATGTTTCTTGCTGTTTGCAGTCCCAATAATAGTGCCTCATATTAAGCTATATTGTTTGTAGCCTCATACTCCAATTTAAAGGACAGTGGCACCCATCTTCCTGTAGGAGAGATTAATAGCACCCCAGCTCCATTGCCTTCTCTTGAATTTGCTCCATCAAAATGCAAAGTCCAAATTCCTGATGCCTGATCTTCTTTAGGCTGCTCAGCTTGGATTTGACCAAAAAGGGGCTCATGAGCATAATTTTGATTTTCTTCTAACATCAAACATGAGAAGTCTCCCTCCTTGTTATACACTAGATAATTCTCTGAGCAGTCAGCCTTAGTTACCATTTTAACAAATCTAGTCTCCCTGTATAACCTCCTCTCCTGGCCTCCAAAGACTGGGACAGTAGCATATGTCAAGTCTAATTTGATTGATCCCCCAATCTTTGTACCCCAGGACCTTGACAGCAACATGCCAAAGCGGGTTGGGATATCGGCCACCACATTGTCCATGACCACACTTTTTGCTGGAATTTGGGCCAAATTGACCACTAAATCCTTAATCATTCCCAAGCATTTAACTCTTTTAGAATCAAATGAATATAAGTCTTTGTATGGTCTTGTAATTTGCAGCCCTAGTTGCTCCATGACAGACAGGCATAAGAAGATTATCAAGCCTCAGACCCAATATACAATTGTGTACTAGTGTCATGAATGATCTTTTGGGAGATAAAAGGAGGAGTAGAAGGGTCTATCTCTCGACATGGGGCCAAAGACCGCCTGCACAGTCTTTCTTCTTGAAGGTTTAAACTATCAGGCACAATTGATATTTCAGGAGGGAGCATAAAAGAAGTAACTTGAGACTGATATGCAGGTTGTTTTAGCAGCTCGGTCAAGGGGACTGGAATTTTATTTTTCTCAAGTTCTTTTTGCAAACTAAAAGCAGGAGGGGGCTTTTTTATTACAACATCTTTTGACTCTTTATTTTCAGCTGAGGATTTAACTTCTTTGGACACAAATTCAACATTGGGAGGACTGACTATTTTTGAAAAAGAAGAGGCTTGGTCATTAGACTGTGAAGGCTTGTTCAGAGGACTCTTACCTTTTTCTATGTTTCTCTTTGTTGCTGATCCTTTCTGAGCAGATGCTGCTTTCTGAGGTGGCTCTTCTTCTTGATCCTGATTTCTGGTCCTCTTCCTTGAAGATCTGAGATCATATTTGACATTGAATTGTGCTTGCATGAAATCAGCAAATTGCTTACAATAATGGTCAATCTCTGCTTCTTCTTCTTCGTCTTGCAATGGGCATTCCATATCATCATTATTTGAAAAAGCCAGATTTGAATCTTCTAATCCATAAGCCGCATCTTCGGTGGGGTCTTCTGCTGGACCTTCCAGGTACAGTGGATGTGGTACCTGGTCTTGTGATTCCTTTGCTTCTCTTGGCAATATCTGCAATGGTGGTCTTCTATATTGGGGATTGTATCCTCTGTTTGGAGTGTTATAGAAGTTTTTGGGAGCTGCATTCTTAGCTTCCAGTTCTAGCTTGACCATCTTCTTTATTATCTTGCTTATTTCATCCATTTTGTCTGAATCCTTTTCTTGATAAGAGGTGGAAACCTCTTCTTTGCCTCTTCTCCTAGTTTCTTGTTCAGCTTTTCCTTTTAATTTCCTAGTGGAAGCAAATTTTGCTTCCAACTCCAGAGCATCTGACTGTGCATCATCTAAAGTGGCAGGTTTTCTTTCCCTCAGTGAGAATCCAAAATCAAAATCAAAGGCTGCTATAAAAATTATCTTTGCAGTAGCTTCATGGGGCTTCATTTCAGGAGGCAGGCTCAAATACAGCTTGTTAAATCTTTTAATAAACTCTGACACCCCTTCATTTTGTTTCTTCTTCATAGTATTAAACTCAGTAAGACACTGACCATGATCTTTCTTTTCTCCCCACTTCCTGAGAAAAGTATTCTCCATCTGGTCCCAGGTGGTCACAGAACAATTTCCCAATGTCTTGAACCACTTTCTGGCTTCACCTTCCAAAGACTGTACAAACAATCTCAAGACCACATCCAAATGTTCAACATTTAAGTTCTCTGCAAAAGAGCAAAAGGTCTCAAGATGCTTCTGAGCATCAATTTCATTTTCACCATTAAATCTCGGCAGTATCTTCAAATAATCCTGTGGCATATCATTTAGCACTTGGGGTAAGGCCAGTGGGGCATATTTGTTCAACAGAAAAGCAGGAACATTAGCCATTGGGGAGGGGTTGAAGCAATGTACCGAGAAACAATGGCTGGGAGAGGATAGGAGGAAGTGATATGAATAAAAATGAATATGCCTACGTATATCTAGGTGTGGATGAATAGTTCACCACAATCCGCGCGATTGCGGACTTCTTTAATTTCCAAATTTCTGGACAGGGAAGGACACGCATCCAGCACTACGTGCTTCTTATAAAACTCATGATTGCTCGATTCTTGAGAAGAGGGCGTGATAATTTTCAATTCGAATATTTCATGTTTCTATTAATCCCGACTTTCCTTCAAACTTTTTTATGAATGATCTTTCCAAGCCACATATCGTGTTTTTTGACCTAGGACAGTATCTAATCAAATGTGTCTATTATAGAGTCAAGATCATCAATAAATTTATCAAATGAAAGCAGTGGAGTCGCCAAGGTGAGAGATACGAAACTCTTCAACTCTCTGTGCTCACCTGATTAGAGAGTGAAAACAATTTGTCGAGGCCTAGGGAAACTGATATTCTTAAATTCGTTCCCCAGCAACGGCGCCAGAAAGATGTTGTGGACAATTTTGTCACCCCCTAGAGACAACCTAGAGTTGCCATAGACCAGTGCCTAGGACATCTTAATATAGCAAGGAGCTTCTCATACATCTTGGGTTGTCAATCCAAAAACTCACTTACTATCTCTTGTTTGAACAAGGAAATTAGGTTAGAATGGGACCAATCTCTCTCAGAAGCTGGTGCAAGGATAAGAATAGTGTAGGAACATCATGAAAAAATTCAATACAAAGGCATCAGACAGTTAAGAGACAACTTACTGTAAAGAGGGCCAGTTCAGATAATATGTCACAAAATTCAAATATCAGGAAATGAGTGCAGTGAGGAAAAATAAAGAAGATATTAGTTAACATGAGACTGATACCCAGATACACAACAGAACCACATAAGGGCATATTAATTTATGAATACTTATATGACAATGGCGTTTTAAAAGCACCCTCCTCAAGTAACTAATATAGCAGAATATATGGATGAAGTGAACATGGAACAGTATATCATGACTAGGCCTATTTAAAGTGCTTGACTAATTCCAGAAAGGGCATCAACAAGGATGAATCCTTACTGCAAACTAGTGAGCCAATCGCATTCTAGAACATGATACAAGAAGATAAACAACATGAAATGAGATATTGTATTAACACATAAGAGAAAATTACATACTGTGAGATACCAAAGACCAGAATCCTCATTACAGTTATAACTCCTCACTAAGACCCTACGGGCTCTGAACCTTCATACAGAAAAATTACAAAATGTATACAAAAGCATTTTCACTGCATAGTCTGCTGATAGAAATCTGGAACCCTTACAATGTCCTCTTTTCAGGTTTTTATAGAAAAGATAGAGAATTCTAGAGGAGGAGGTAGATGGAGCACATTTAATGACTCAATTTGAATAAACTGGTGGAAAACATTCGCGCCCACACTATGAATGACTAACTATAAATGACTGTACTTTACAAATCACCTCCAGAAATAAATGCTGAGGAGGAAAATCTCCTTATGAATAAGACACAAAATAATGAAATATACAATGTTCTGCCTTTCGCTGAGGAAAAATCTGCTGCCATAAAACCCTGAGATAACTTGTGATTGTGTATTGTACTCTCAGCCCTTTTAATTTTGAATTTAAATTCCAGATCTTCAATACAGGACGACATGTCTCTTGATTTTCTCTTGAGGGTTTTGTAGATTCATATATTTGTTTTCTTTAATGATGGTCATTTCACACACCTACCCTCAGCTTCCCTCTTGAATTTCTTCCTCGGAAACAGTCAAGGGCAATGCTCCTGATTTCCGCATACAAAGCAGCAAATTATGATGGATCATCGACCGTGGCAAACCTGCAAAAACAAGAACTATTTTAAGAAAAACCAGACAGGGATGGGGACGGGGACGATGGAGACATGGTCAACTAGGAAGAACATGAAGAGTGGCGGAGGAGAAACAATGGAGGCTTTGATTAAGCAGACGGAGTGAGACTTCTCCTCGTGAAACAGTTTGAACGTGAGGAATGAATATGAACAAAGGGTATGAATGAAAACACACACACACACACACACACACACACACACACACACACACATATATATATATATATGACTGGGGAAATATCTTAGACGCGCGGGAGTAAAACACGTGGATGTACGGGGGACAGGTGGAAAGGCGACGTGGCTGCGGAGTCAACAGACGGGGAGACTGGATTCTGGGCCGTCAGATTGAAAACATAGGTCAACGGCTGGAAGTTGATGGGAGCAGCACAATGGTGGGCCACAGGACATGACGGACATGAGATAACGGGCGAGCAGCTTCAGAGGATATCCGCCGTCGGATTGAGGCCAGCAGATCTAACGGCGCGGGTGAGTTCCGCTGCCCGACCTTTGTACAGACTTTAATGCGCGGGAAAGCGGTTTTTAGGGGCCGTACCAAAGACACGCGGCACGTTTTTAATTGAATCGCTGCCCCCATGGTAAATACCACCGGCTCGGTGGAAGTGGTGTGGGATTTACTGCTGGTTTTCTGCGCGTGGGGCCCTCCACATAGAATGATCGCCGCTCCGTTGATTAAACTCGATCGGATGGTCACGATTGCACCCGAAAGCCTTTAATGTTAAGCTCCCTTCCCTTTGGCATATTAATTCGCGCTCAGGTCATATGGTAGCCAAAGCACGGGGGGCTAAGATCTTAGAACTGGGCCCGATAAATTTAAATTATGGGTTTTTGACCTTTGTAGAGCGGAATTTCGGGCGGGGACGGTAATATCAAACAGGAGCATGAGGTTTTAGACCACGGCGGGGGTCTGAAAGAAATTTGAAAAACGTGGCAGACCGAAAATTTACATGCAGGAGTAAATATGTACAACAGGCTCCAAGAGAATCTCCTTGCTAGATGGTTTCTCAGGCTACAACCAAGTCCTATTTCTCCCAGAAGATCAACTCAAAAAAACCTTTACCACTCCATGGGGCACCTTTATGTATGTTAAAATGCCTTTTGGGTTGATGAACGCTGGTGCAACCTTCCAAAGAGCGATGGATATAGCTTTTTCAGATGAGATAGGGCACTTCATTGTTATTTACTTGGATGACATAACAGTCTATTCCAAGACTGAAGAAGAACATCTAAAACTTCTGAGGAAAGTGTTTGAAAAATGTAGAAGGTTTGGTCTATCACTAAATCCCAAAAAGACTGTATTTGGGTTGCAAGAAGGAAAGCTTCTTGGCCACATTATATCTGAAAAGGGAATTAAGATAGACCCACAAAGAGTTGAGGGAATACTACATATCACACACCCAAGAAACATCAAAGAATTACAGTCCTTCATTGGGAAAATTATCTTCTTTAGGAGGTTTATTCCCAACCTAGCTGAACACCTTAGGAATATGACTAACATTCTGAAGAAAGGTGAAGGAGTTAAATGGACTGTTGGAGCTAAACAATATTTTGAATCAGTAAAACTTGCACTCACCCAAGCTCCTGTCCTAATCAGCCCAGATTTCTCAAAGGATTTCCTGATTTTTTCATTTGCCTCCAAGCATACAATAGCTGCAGTTCTACTACAGAAGAATTAAGAGGGAATCGAACAGCCCATTTCTTTCTTCAGCAAAGCACTCAGGGATGCACCCTTGTAATACAACATAATGGAAAAACAGGCCTATGCTCTAATTAAGGCCTTGAAATACTTTAGGGTGTACATACTGCATTCCCACACCATAGCCTATGTGCCAAATATAGTGGTTAAAGACATTTTGTTCGAGGACCCAAATGGGAAAAGGGGAAAATGGATTGATGTGATCCTAGAATACGACCTTGAGATAAAACCCACCAAACTAATTAAAGGTCAGGGCTTAGCACAACTGATGGCTGAATCAAATCTACAAGCCCTAGACGTTAACATGGTAAATTCCTTGGATGAGCAGCAGGGATTGCTTGATCCTACTATTGAAGAAAGGTTTCAAAGCTCTCCTTGGTATTCTAACATTTTGTATGTGCTTACACACCTAAATGCCCCTCCTGAACTATCAAAGACCAAGGCTAGATTCTTAAAGCTAAAAGCCAGGAGCTATTGCATATTGAATAACTACTTATACTGGAAGAACCCAAATGGCCCATTGCTTAAATGTTTGCTTGAAAGTGAGGCAGAGAGGATTAAACAAGAATTCCATGTAGGAGAGTGTGGAGGCCACCTGAGATGGAAAGCCACTGCAAAAAAAATACTTAGAGCTGGCTACTATTGGCCTACACTCTTCAAATATGTCCATAAAATGATCATTGCCTACCACAAATGCCATATTTTTGAAGGCAAAAGAAAAATTCTCCCCTTACCTCTAAAACCCATCACTGTTGAAGGTCCCTTTCTATAATGGGGCCTAGATTTCATAGGGGAGATTCACCCTGCTTCTTTTGCACAACACAAATTGATCCTAACAGCCACAGACTACTTCACTAAGTGGATAGAGGCCATACCTGCTAGGAATGCCACAGATTCAGTCATCATTAGTTTCCTAGAAGGTCATATCCTCTCTCGGTTTGGCTGCCCAAGGAAAATAATCACTGATAATGTTGCTGCTTTCGGATCCAAGAAAATGGTTGATTTTTGTCACAGGTATCAAATAGCGCTTGGTCATTCAACTGCCTATTACCCTCAAGGTAATGGATTAGCTAAATCATCAAACAAGAGCTTGGTGATCATCATCAAAAAGCTGCTGGAAGAGAATAAAAAGTCATGGCATAACAAGCTAGTACATGATTTGTGGGCTGATAGGCTTACAACCAAGAAGTCCATTGGCATGTCACCATTTCAGCTTGTCTGCGGTAAAAAATTAGTATTTCCTACCAGCCTTGGAGTACCAGTAATCAAACTCATCCAAGAGATTTAGTCAGAAGAAGACAGTATGGTGAGAAGGATAAACCAAACAATTCATCTCGAGCAAATAAGGGAATATGTCTATAACAGAGCTATCAAAGTTCAGGATAATATAAAGAGGTTGTTTGGCAAGAGAACCAAAGCTACTGATTTCCAAATTGGGGATAAAGTTCTGAAGTGGGACTCAAGAAGGGAGGATAAAGGAAAGCACAGCAAGTTTGACAGTCTATGGCAAGGTCCATACATCATCCAGGCCACTGTGGGTCCAAATGTTTTCTTCCTACAGGAATTAGATGGTACAGAGCTATTTGGGGGTCTTGTCAATGGCAGGATGCTCAAACACTACTTCTGCTGATTTCTGATTTCTAGTTTCCATTTCCATTGTACATACCATTGCATTTTTTTATTTTTCAAGAAAAGGAGAAAAAAAAACAGAGAGAAAGGAGAAGTTCAGACATGCTTAAAACATGAACCTCTGAATTGGAAAGATTGGCTCTAATATTTTCAAAACCTGAGCCAAAGAAACCAAAGTAGCTGGTCCTAACATGCTCAAAATCTGGACCAGCAAAGAAAAAAGAAGATTCATCTCTAGCATGCCCAAAACCAGAGCTGAAATGAAGAAAAGAAGTGACTCTAACATGCTCAAAACTCGAGTCACAAAAAGAAGGAGGATACTTCAAATTTCAGATTTCAAGCCTTCACAATTTTGTTTTCAGTTTTCTACAAATTTTTGTCCATGTGCAACTGTTTTTATGCCTCGGACCCACATAAAAATAGACTGTCTAATCCTAGTTTGACTGTTTTTAAATTTCTGTTGTAGAATGTAGAGAGGAAATCTGCTGAACAGTCTAACCCCAGCAGATATTAGATTAGGTAGAGAAACAAATGAGACCAACAGTCTAATCTAGTCTCATGGAGTAATAAGGGTAGAAATAGAATAGGTTTATTTTCCTGTTTGTAAAAAATAAATGATGTAAAGGGTCTGCAAGTCCAAATGCACCCTAGAAAAAGAAAAAATGCTAGGACTGTAGTGTGGGTAGGTAGATTGATTGGGAAATTTTTTCTGCTAAATTGATGTCCTCATAATTGTGGCAGGTGAAAATAAAAGAAGAAGGTGGCTTAAGCAGCAGGCATCTGGCCTACATCAAAGATCATTTTCTGAATTCTTGACTCCTTCAAGAAGAAGCCATCCCCATGTGGAGCCACTGTTAGCCCCCCTATAAATTTTTGACAAAGAAAAGTAGGGGGCTAAATTGTTTTTGAGCCTTCAAGGAATGGATCTCCCCTGAAGACACATCATCCTTGAAGTATTTTGTGCCTTTGCCTTTGATAAATTTCCCTCTGCTAACTCCCTTTATAAGGTCTCATTGATTACATAAATTCTGCTCCAAAAGGCCTACATTAACCCTTATATCCCTGCAAAATGTCCCTTTCACCTCTTATTCCCTTTGTCAAAATCCCCTTTTCTAACCCCCTAAACCTCCCAAGTCACCTTCATTCCTCTCTCAAAACCTTTAAAAACCCTTCTCCCCTCTATCGTTACCCTTCCCTAGCCTAAAAAATCATTAAAAAGGCCTAAAACCCATTTCCTAAACATATTACAGGCTAGCACCTTTCGGCCAGCCCCCTCGGCCTTTCTTCCACCTTGTGACCTGGGTGTCGAAACCAGGCACTAACCAAAAAGTGCTTATCTCAATTGATATCGGAAGCAATATCAATCGTCAATCGACGCAGATCGAACGGTCCTTGTTAACTCCGCAGCGCTTGTGGTCTACCCCATTACACCCCTCCGATCGCCTTTCAACCGTTCATATAACCGCAGATCAATGGTCCGCAGTACATATTTCCCAGTGGTCCCCGCCCTACTTTCACTGTTCATAAACCATCCGATTTCTATCGCACCGCCTTTCGGAGGTAGGCGGTATTTTTTGATGGGCCAGCGATTCCACTCATCAATCGACGCGTGTCACGCGCACTATTTCAAAACCGCTACCTCATCGCACGTTATCGTTCATCCGCAGATGCGTAGCGATATCGCTGTGAACCGTCCAATCTGAGGTGGCCAATCCAACAGTCATCGCTCAACGAAGCTGTGTGAGGTTTAACCCAAGGAAACCATACCCCTGGCCCACTGTCCATCGCCCTCCGATGCATTTTTCACCGTTGATCTCTGCCGAGATCGGACGGTCCAGATTCAATCACACGCCCGCCGTTGACCCGGGCCCGCCACGTCATCCGTCCACGTATCTTCATCGTTTTTCTCACCCATCCCCTTTATAATCCATTCAAAGATTAAATTTTAATTTTTTTTACGTTAAACGTCTGCCTCGACACCTTCCACTGTTTTTCGCCAACCTTCACCAGAGCATTTATCCACCACTCCTCTGCATTTTTTCGCCATTTCTCCACAGTCCCACTATCATCCTCGCAGTCATCCACATCATCCCACCCCCATACATGTTTTTCATAACAGGTTTTCGTGTTTTGCAGGGTTACCAACAGTAAATGGCCGCCATGATTCAAGGTTTTTGTCACAGTGACAGAAAACACAGGGAAGAGCGTGCACAGAGATCGTATCATGGGGAAAAGCCCGGGATAGTTCTCTGACACAACTTCCATTAAAAGAACAGGGTTTGACCCTATAAAACTATCCCAGAGCCATTAAAATGTGGATTCCGCAGACAGATATATAAATGAAGCAACAGAGAGCTTAAGGCATGCAAATGAAGATATATAAGCCTTATGTTCAGAGATTTAAAGGTAAAGAATCAGATTGAAGACTCATGGATCACGCAGAAGGTACAACACGAAAATCAGTGTGTCGGGGTTTCTACATTAGCAGAATGTTTTTTTCCTAAAAAAGGATGGAGCACCCATGCAACTTTTATTATACGCCGTGTTCCTAAAGAAATTTTCACCCTGACAACAGTCCGAAGCTACCAGAGCATTTGTTTCATAAGTATGGTAGACTTCTTAATCATTCATTTATCTTTTGTTTATTCACCAATAGTACCATAGAGTCCTGCAGCCAAAGTACGTTAGAGACATACCTAGAGTAAATAGAAGTCTGATGAGGACCACTCTTTCATCCACAGAGTGCCAGAATTGAAAGCTCAGAATTTATACAGAGTGGGCTTCGGCATTCTTCCTCCCCCAAGTTTTTAATGCTGCATTTAGTTCTCACCTACTTTCTATTCTCCATTAGAGCTATAAATTCATGAAGAAACTCATTGTAAAGGTTGTTGATCAGTTATCAGAGAATTGCAAGTATTTTCCTTGAGACACAGTCTCTGTGTAAAGTTGTAAGATAGGCTGAGGAATATGATTTCAGACTGAGTATTCGGCTATTGGCATTGTTTCACTTGACTGGTATTGCTATTCAATATGACAAGAACATTTCTTTGGATCCTGATCTAAAGCAGCGGTCATGTTTTCCTATCTCTGTGTTTAATTCATTTCATTTCGTTTCTACTGGCTTGCATCAAAAGATTGGCATAGGATTTACCCTTGTTAGGTACCCTATGTTTCAGCTCTCCTTGCCTTTGATGTTTTCTACTATATGTGTGATCTAAGAATTGATTTCAGTTAATTTAACCAATGTAGTGGATGTTATTGCCTGCTCTCTGATGTATGAATTAAATGAATTAGTTCTTAGATGTTTCTTGTTAATGATTTAGCTGGAATATTTGGGAACACTGGGGATTAGAGTTAGCCCTGTCCACTAGGATCCTTGTGCGACTAGCTGGTCTTTAAATTTGTGCCCTGAAATCTGTGTTGTTTCCTCCTCTCTTATCATTCCATATCACACAATCATCTTTAAGATCCAATGTTTTAGATAACTAGCCCAATTGAAAGCTTGCACATTGGATAGTAAGAAAATCCTTTCCTGACTCCATTGCCCAATGGTTTTGAATGCTCCCTGGAATACTTCACTTCTACCTTATTTCTCTTTGCTCATCCTGGTCTTACATCGAATCCTTCTTTCCTGATAACCAACAACCAAACAAACAATCAAACAAACAAACCCTGAGCCTTATAACTAGCCTAAAATTTTAACACTGAGCTTTCAAAGACATAAAACTTTTGCTTATATAGAGATATCCCTCTCTGGACCCAGGAGGGCTAGATCCTGAGGTCTGAAAGTGGTTTGATTTTTCCTCATCTTTTGGTCTTGCCAATCTAGCCAAAACATGGGAACCCCAACATGGTTAACAGATCACCTTCATCAATGTTGGAGGATAAGACTCCACATGAGGTATGGACTAGTAAGAAACCCTCTCTTTCACATCTAAGGGTATTTGGATGTGATGCATATGTACATGTTCCAAAGCAGAAAAGGACCAAGTTGGATAATAATTCTGAAAGGTGCATCTTTAATGGGTATAAGGATGGTTTAAAAGGTTACAAGCTTTGGAACCTGGAAACAAGGAAGGTTGTGTATAGCCGATATGTGGTGTTTAGAGAGGTGAAAGATGTTGTTAAACATGAATTCATACCAAAGGAACCTGAGAAGATAGAGTTTGAGCTAAAGGATTATGAATCAGACTCTACAACAGAAGAAGATTCAGAAGAGGAAGAGCCACAAAATCCAGCTATGAGAAGATCAGTTCGGGAAAGAAGGCAACCAGAAAGGTATAGTCCATTTGCTTTCTAATCAGGTTTTTCCTTAACTATAACTAATGATGATCCCAGAACTATTAGGGAGGTAGTAGATTCAGAGGATGGAAAACTCTGGAAGGATGCCATGGCTGATGAAATGGCATCCTTGCACAAAAATGAGGCATGGGATCTGGTGGAGTTACCGGCTAGAAGGAAGCCCATCGGGAGAAAATGGGTGTTTAAGAAGAAGATGAATGTAGAAGGCGAGGTGGAGAAATACAAAGCTCGGTTGGTAGAAAAAGTTTATTCCCAGGTGCCAGGAATTGATTTTGGTGATATTTTTTCTCCTATTGCCAAAGTTACTTCTATTAGATTTCTTTTATCTGTTGTTGCTGCATTTTATTTTGAGATAGAATAGATGGATGTGAAGACAACATTTCTTCACAGGGATGTAGAAGAGGAGACCTACATGAAGAAACTTGAAGGCTTTATGGTGAAGGGTAAGAAAGAACTGGTATGTAGGTTGAAGAAGTCTCTGTATGGGTTAAAACAGTCAACAAGGATGCGGTATCAGAAATTTGATACCTATATACAGGGACTTGGCTTCACCATAAGAAAGGAGGATCACTGTGTTTATTTTGAATTAATTGGTGACCGTGTTATTTATTTGGTCTTTTATTTGGATGATAGTTGTTGATTGGAAATGACAAAGAAGTTATCCAAGATTTGAAGACCCAACTATTCTCCAAATTCGACATGAAGGATATTGGTGCTGCAAACTATATTTTGGGCATGGAAATTAAGAGAGATAGAGCAAAGAGGAAGCTCTGGTTAAGCCAGAGGAAGTATGTCGAGACTATATTGCAGAGGTTCAATATGCAAGATAGTAAACCGATGAATGTTCCTATTCTTGTAGGTGTAAAGTTGTCTGCTGAACAATGTCCCAAGACACAAGAGGAAGAGGAGGATATGTCCCGTGTTCCATATGCAAGTGTAGTGGGTAGCCTGATGTACGCAATGGTATGTACTAGACCAGACATTGCACATGCAGTGGGAGTATTAAGCAGGTTTATGTCAAACCCATGGAAGGAGCATTGGACAGCAGTGAAGCGGGTTTTCAGATATTTGCGTGGCACTAGTAATTATGGCTTGTGCAACCAGGGAAAACCAGGATTGGAAAGAATGTTGAACATTCGTGGTTTTTTTATGCAGACTGGGCTAGAGATCATGACCAAAGAAGAGATACAAGTGGGTATGTGTTTAGCCTATTTGGAGGTGCAATCAGTTGGATGAGTAAAATACAGTCTGTAGTGGCTCTTTCAACTACAGAGGCAGAATACATGGCAACCACTCATGCAAGCAAGGAAGCAGTTTTGTTGCAGAGATTGTGTTCAAGTATGGGGTTGGTA
Organism: Pinus albicaulis; assembly: GCA_034641835.2. NCBI lineage: Eukaryota > Viridiplantae > Streptophyta > Pinopsida > Pinales > Pinaceae > Pinus > Pinus albicaulis. The sequence continues at coordinate 1,152,540,111 of CM076570.1, forward strand.
TACAACAAGCTATAAGGATAGAATGTGATAGAAAAAGTGCAATTTTCTTGGCTAAGAACCCTGCTTATCATTCAAAGACAAAGCACATTGATGTTCAATATCACTTTTTTAGAGATATGGTTGAGGCTAAAAGGGTGTTTTTGGGAAAGGTGGACACTTTCAAGAATTTTGCAGATGTATTGGCGAAGTCTGTGAGCACTCAGAAGTTCTCTTGGTGTAGAGAAACAATGGGTGTTGAAGAATTGGGCCAATGACTAAGCTCTCCTGTGGCCCCCTGCGGAAAGAAAACAACAAGTGGGAGAATGTTGGGTATGTGTTATATTCTTTCCATGATTAATCACGCACGGGGGGTAAGAGGGGGGGTGATATCCCCCCCTGTTGGGGTCCGGGGCAGCGCCCCAGAGAAAATTTTTTGGTCCTTATTTTCCGGTGGGTGGTCCATGCCCATGGTTTTGTGCATAGTTTTGCACATGGTTTTGGGGTACGATGGTTTTCGGCCCCTGGTATCCCGGTGAGATAAAGTAGACTTCCAATCATGGATCTATATTCTGGATGATTCACCGTGGAAGACTCATCATGAGAACTGAGGTTACACCCGGTTATCATTGGTGTACTTACAGGTTTGCAATCTTCCATCCCATACTTCTTTAGAATTTGCTTAAGATATTTTGCTTGTGATAAGAATATGCCATTTGTTGCTTGTTGCACTTGTAAGCCAAGAAAGAATGTTAGTTCCCCAAGTAAAGAAATTTCAAATTTTTGCTGCATAACAGAAGAAAATTTCTGACTCATGGACTCTTCATTACTTCCAAAAATGATGTCATCAACATATACAACCACAATCAATAGTTTATAATTTTTAGTTTTTGTGTATAAGTTTCTATCAGCAGATCCCTTTGAAAATCCTTGTTGATGAAGATATTTGTCAAGACGATAATACCATGCCCTTGGAGCTTGTTTGAGACTATATAAATCCTTTTTAAGTTTACAAACAAGTTTTTCATCATTGCCCAAAATGAATCCTTCTGGTTGTTCTATATAAACTTCTTCTTCTAGATCACCATTGAGGAAAGCAGATTTAACATCCATTTGATAAACTTTGATTTGTTGAAAGCTTAGAAAAGAAAGAAACATTCTGATGGCTTCAAGTCTAGCTACAGGAGAAAATGTTTCTTCAAAGTCTATACCTTCTTGTTGAGTATAACCTTTACAAACAAGTCTAGCCTTGTTTCTAATAACATCTCCATTTTGATTTAACTTGTTTTTGAATATCCATTTTGTTCCAATAACAATTTTATCATGAGGTCTTGGAACTAGTTCCCAAGTATGATTATTTTCAATTTGATCAAGTTCTTCATTCATGGCTTGAATCCAACATTCATCTTTGCTAGCTTGATTGAAATTCTGTGGTTCAATGGTGGATAAAAATTCTAGATAGCTAGTAGACCCTACAAGAGTTCTTTTTGTTTGGACACCTGATCCCTTTTCTCCCAAAATTTGAGATTCTAGATGATTCTTTTGAACATACCTGGATGGATAATTTTCAGATAGATCTTCTTCTATTGTTTCATTGGGTTCACCTTCTATATTGTCTCTATTAGATGTAGAAAGATATACATCTTCATCATCTTCATTTGTTGTTTGTATTTCCCCTTTTGGAGCTGAGAGAGATTCATCAATTACAACGTCAATGCATTCAAAAATCTTCCGAAGTCTTTTATTGTAGCATTTATATGATTTACTTCTAGAAGAGTAACCAAGAAATATTCCTTCATTTACTCTAGGTTCAAACTTGCCAAGTTTTTCATCATTGTTCTTGATAAAACATTTTCTTCCAAAAACTTTAAAATGCTTTACAGTGGGAAGATTACCATACCAGAGCTCATATGGTGTTTTATCACTGTTTACACGAACATGTGCTTTGTTAAGAATATTTACCGCAGTATGTGCTACTTCTCCCCAAAATGTGTTAGGTTTTCCTGAAACATCAAGCATAGCCTGAACCATCTATTGAACTATTCTATTCATTCTTTCTGCTATGCCATTTTTTTGTGGGGTACCAGCTACAGAAAACTGTCTTTTTATGCCATGTTGTTCACAAAAATCAAAGAATTCATCTGATATATATTCACCTCCTTGATCAGATCTAAGACACTTGATTTTTAGATCTAATTCATTTTCAACCAGTGCTTTGAAGATCTGAAATTTTTCGAATGCTTCATATCTGTGTTTTAGCAACCCAATCCAACACATTCTAGAGAAATCATCAATAAACAGAATATAGTATTGTTCTCCACGGGGTGACCCTTTTCTCATAGGTCCACATAAATCAGTATGAATGAGTTCAAGAAGTTTACTTGCTTATCCTTCTTTGGCATTAAATTGCACTCTGGTTTGCTTACCGAATTGGCAAGATTTTCATATGGTACTCTCAGGCAGGGTAATATTGGGGAGATCATGAACAACTTTGAGTTTTCTAGATTTGTTGATTTGAGAGAAGCTCAAATGCCCCCATATTCTATGCCATGACCAATTTTCTGAATATTTACCCAAATAACATTGTTCTTTACAACTTTTCAATACATACAAATTTCTTGGTGTTCTATTTCCTTTTATAATTGTTTTTCCTGTATCAAGTTCACGTACCACACATTCTTTTGAGCTAAAGAAAACTTCAATTCCTTGATCACACATTTGAATTACACTTAACAGGTTATGCTTTAGTCCATCCACATACATAACATTGTTAGCTTTCACCTTTTCCTTTAGAAAAACATAACCTTTTCCCTTAATGACAACAAGAGTATCATTTCCAAAAGTAACATTCTTTTCTCTTTCTAGAGCATTGTATGTAAGAAGTTTATTTTTGTCACCTGTCATGTGTTTTGAGCATCCACTATCAATGTACCATTGATTTTCTTCTCCTTCTGCAAATAAAGCTATGCCACAGTTCTCAACCTGTAATTCCTTCTTTCTCCATACTTTGGAAGTTGAAGGTATATGCTCTTTTGGCTGAAGTTTGCTCCTACATTCAGATTCTTCATGACCAAATTTATTGCAATAAGCACATTCAATTTCATTTTGAAGAGGAGAAAAGTTGTTATATGTATTCTTCTTTATTCCAGTATCAATTTTTTTCTTTCTTGCTTCTCTAGTCATGATGGTTTTGTATGGAACACATTGAACAACTTTATGACCAAAATTATGACATGAGAAACATTGTCCATTGAATAAGAAATTTCTGTGATCATGGAACCTTCTATTTGTGTTTACCCGTCTCTAAAAGGTATTCCTATTAGTGTTATTTGTATTGTGGTGGTCATGCTTTACCAGTAAAGTTTATTTGTTTCCTTGCTGAGTGGCAGAATGTTGTAGGCTAGTTGTAGCTGCTTTTAGATAGTTTGGTGCTGAAGACTAAGAAGATTCTTCGACATATCCAAGGCCTATCTTTATAAGAGGAGAACGTTGTACCTTGATAATTTCATCTAAGGTTTCAGATCCTTTAGCAAATCTAAGATTCAAAGCTTTTACTTTCTCAATTTCTTTTCTTAGACTTACTATTTCACATTCTAATTTCTCATTGTGTTTCTCCTTTTCTTCAAGCTAATTTTTTAGAGTTTCTATGGATATTTTGTTTTCTTCCAAACATATCTTGAGCTGATTGATTTCTTCAAGAAAATAATTGTCTTCTAGAGCATCCATAAAAGTGTCATTTTCTTCCTGAGACTCTTTTTCAAATGCGATGAGAAGTCTAAGATCTTGATCAGATTCTTTCTCACTGTCTGATAACCCATCACTATCTTTAAGAGTATAATAACTTTTTCTAGTGCTAAACCGATTCTTATTTATTTTTGTTACTTCCTTTCCCTTTTCATGTGTTTCTTTATGAGGACACTTACCAGCATAATGACCAACTTTTCCACAAGCAAAACATTTGAAAGGAAGCTTACCTCTGAACCTTCCAATGCCAAGTTGGAGCTTCTTTACAAAATTTACCTCATCTTCTTCTGAAACATACCCTGATACTTCTATTTCTTGTACTTCTTTTCCTTTTGTAGAAGCTCTAAAGACGACTTCTTTGACTTCAGATGATCCTCCTTTCCTCATTTCACATGGATTTAGAATTCCATGAAGTTGAACAATAGTAATATTTTGAAGATCCTTCTTCTCTTCAATAGCAGACACTTTTGACTCAAATTTTGAAGTTAGAGATCTTTAAAATTTTTCAACCAGAGTAGTGTCAATTATGGTTTCACCCAAATTTCTCATGCGATTTACAATATCATCTAGACATAAAAAGAAACTGGCAATGCTCTCCTCATTATGCATCCTTAGATTTTCATATTGAATTCTGAGAGTTTGGAGTTTAACACTTTTTACCTTTGTATCACCTTCATAGCTTAGAATGATTTTGTCCCATATTTCCTTTGTTGTATGCAACTGCATGACCTTAACAAATTTTGATTCAGTTAGACTCCCCAATAGTGCATTGATTTCCTTTGCATTTGTTTCATAGTTCTTTCTTGCCATTGCATCTGTTGGAATTGAGGCTAGATATTGATAACCTCCTTCAGCAATAGCCCGTACATCTGCTCCAAGAGAATGAAGATAGGATCTTATCCATGTTTTCCAGAAGATTAAATTTTTTCCGTTGAAGAGTGGAGGTCTGATAGATGTTGTCCCATATTGATTTCCCATCTTGGCTGATCTTCCTTCTAGCAGCTAAGCTTCTTCAGAAGGACTTGTTTTGATACCAATTGTTGGGAAAAATACTGAGGGGGGGGGGGGTGAATCAGTATTTAGAGCTTATATCTATAAATTTAACTTTTTATTTTTCATAATTCCATATGCGGCTTTTATTAACTGAACTTGCATATACGCGCGGATATGCTGAAAGAAACTACCATATACTGATATAAATTTCTAGTTTAGAAAACTTCTCAGAAACAGTTTTTAAATAATATTTACCAATTATGCATTAGGTTAGATAATCAGAAAATGTGTGCAGTAACAGCAGTATAAAACATCACACTAGTGGAACACACATGAACACCAATATTTAAGGTGGAAACCCAATTAAGGAGAAAACGACCGTTGCTGTCATCTTTGCCTTCAATATTTATTATATGGAAATTTTTTTACAGCATTGTACTGATGCAGACCAATATCAGTATGTAGGCTTATACCTATAGAAGGTTGCAACCTTCACTCATTTACCACCTGCTACTGGAAGGGAGCTCTAACCCCCTTTCTTCTCGTTTACTAGCCACTCCTGGAAGGGAGATTCAACCCCCTGAACATAACACTAGCTTCTACTGGCAGAAAGCTTCTAGTTCCATACTAAAGGCTTCAACCCTCAGACCCACTGCAAACCACGTTTGATCAATTTTTAGACTGGATTAAACAACATCAACACAACCCTTTATCAACAATCATAAACATTGCCCAATACTTCAATTTGAACAGTAAAAACACTGTAACCAGAAATTTAGAAATAACCCAGACTTCAGAATAGATATGTAGATAAAAACTCAACCTTGAACAATCATTAATTCAAATATCATACGCTACTTTGCTTCACTGAAGCCGCGTACATACGCGTTTTCCTGCACACCAACCTGCGTATGCCTCAGTGCATATTGTTTTCATAACCTGGAATGAATACACTACTTCGCTTTGTTAAAGATGCGTGTATACATTATTTTATTTATACCAACCCATGTATACTTCTGTGTATACTGTTCTTTAGAATGTGATCAAACTCAGATTCAGATCTGAGGCTTTCAGTCAGACATTTTCTCAGCAGTGCAGAACCTTTAGACAGTCAGTCAACCTTAGTCATGTCTTCTCAATCATTGATTAGATTTTCTCATGATCAAATTAGCAACATACTTCATATTCAAACAACCCAGAACTTCAAGAAGACTTCATTGAGAGACAACAGAAAAAAAGCAGGAATCACAATAGTAACATCTGCAATAATCTTCAGAAAACCCTAACTACCATATGCGCTTTTCATGAAGCGAAGCCACATATATACGCGCTTTTACTAAGACCAACTAGTGTATAGATCTACAGAATAGACCAGATCGATAAAACTTACCCAAATTTCTTCATTTTCTTCAGCAGACTTGCACCAGTTCTTCATCATTTCTTCAGTAGATCATACTAGAGCTTCATCATCTTCAGATCTAGAGATCTTGAACCATCATTATATCCATGGGTGCATCATAGTTTCAGATCTATCAATTAAAAACAGAGTTCATCCATGCAGATATTCCTTAGAGAAATTTATTCATTAACAACCCTTACTCATGCACACTTTGCACTATGATCTTCTTCTCCTCATATAGATTTAGCTTTTACCAATACCATGAGTCAAACCACTCAACTGCTGATGGTAATCCTAGACAGAATGAAATAGATAATAAAACACTCAATACTGTGGGCTAATACCATGGTAAAAACCCCTGGTATTATAATTTTGGAGCACAAACAGGCATACGCGACTTGGCCTTTACAAATCCACGTATACAAAAAATAACCAATATGCTGCACAAAACTTCTTAGAGACTGTTGAGATTCTTCATACAGATAGTTTCTTAGTCCTTTTCGAGAGAGTTGCCATCAAGGAAAATCAATTTAATATACAAGAAACATATTTCCAACAATCTCCCCCTTTGGACTTGATGGCAACCATAATCATTAAAACATTAGGCATCTGTATTCAACTATCCTCATAATTCTCCCCCTTTGACATCAAGGGAAAAGGGAAAATCAACATCCCTTGTACAGAAATTACCATGCTCCCCCTGAGTTCATGCTTGAATATTCAGACATATTTTTCAATGAAGTACATGATTTTTCAACCGAGTGTGACCTTTCCTATCACCAATTACTCATACTTGCATCAATGACCCAACCAAGTGGGTGTAAAAATTTTGAATGAACTACCCAACCAAGTGGGTTTACAAATTGGAACAAGTACTTACATGACTAAATATAACAATTTACATCATAGATCTCAACATGAACTTTTCATCAAATTACTTTTTTTTTTTTTTTATAAATAAGATCAATGAATCTCAATCATGAGATCATACCACAACAAACACTTAGAATGCCAACAATGCATCCTTTCCCACAGGACAAGTGCTACCCCTTAGTTTGTGCACCCTAAACACTTTCAACAGCAAATCATCAAGGCATCTTCATAAAAAAAAATATTAGAGAATGAAATAGAAATGTGAGAACTGGAACATCACTAGAGATACCCAACAACACCGCAACTGTTCTGAAAATGTTGACCTAGAAAATCGTGCCAGCAAAAACCCATATGCGGTTTTATGTTTATGAACTCGCGTATATACATGATTGTCCTTTATGAAATCCGCGTGTCCAATTTAATATTCAGAATTTAAGAAGATCTGATCTTCTAAGCAACAGAGACAACTCCCAGCTTTTGTCTGAGATATTCGAATGCTTCCCTGGGAAAAGGTTTAGTAAATATATCAGCAACTTGTTCTTTGGAGGGAACATACTCCAATTTCACCTTTTGTCAAGCACTTGTTCACGTAAGAAGTGATACTTGATAGGAATGTGCTTGGTCTTGGAATTCATAACATGATTCTTTGAGATACTGATGGCACTTCTATTATCACACATAATGGATATTGGAGGTGAAAATTTGATTTGAATGTCTTGTAAAGTCTGCATCATCCAAAGAAGTTGTGTGTAACATGATGCGGCAGCCACATATTCTGCTTCTGCTGTAGATAAGGCAATAGAGCTTTGCTTCTTTCTGAACCAAGATACTAATCGGGGCCCCATATAGAATGCACCACCACTAGTGTTCTTCTGATCATCAACATTTCCAGCCCAATCTACATCTGTGTAAGCATGAAGAGTGAGATCAGCATTCTTGGATACCATAGTCCAAAGTCTTGAGTGCCTTGTAGATATTTGAATATTCTTTTTACAGCCTGAAGGTGAGATTCTTTTGGATTAGCTTGGAATCGTACAACAATCCCAACTGCATGCATAATGTCTGGTCTTGTCCCGGTGAGATAAAGTAGAATTCCAATCATGGATCTGTATTCTGGTTGATTCACCGTGGAAGACTCATCATGAGAACTGAGGTTACACCCGGTTATCATTGGTGTACTTATAGGTTTGCAATATTCCATCCCATACTTCTTCATAATTTTCTTAAGATATTTTTCTTGTGATAAGAATATGCCATCTGTTGTTTGTTGCACTTGTAAGCCAAGAAAGAATGTTAGTTCCCAAAGTAAAGACATTTCAAATTCTTGCTACATAACAGAAGAAAATTTATGACTCATGGACTCTTCATTACTTCCAAAAATGATGTCATCAACATATATAACCACAATCAATAGTTTATCATTTTCAGTTTTTGTGTATAAGTTGCTATCAACAGATCCCTTTGAAAATCCTTGTTGATGAAGATATTTGTCAAGACAATAATACCATGCCCTTGGAGCTTGTTTGAGACCATATAAAGCCTTTTTAAGTTTACAAACAATTTTTTCATCATTGCCCAAAATGAATCCTTCTGGTTGTTCTATATAAACTTCTTCTTCTAGATCACCATTGAGGAAAGTAGATTTAACATCCATTTGATAAACTTTGATTTGTTGAAAGCTTGAAAAAGCAAGAAACATTCTGATGGCTTCAAGTCTAGCTACAGGAGAAAATGTTTCTTCAAAGTCTATACCTTCTTGTTGAGCATACCCTTTACAAACAAGTCTAGCCTTGTTTCTAATAACATCTCCATTTTCATTTAGCTTGTTTTTGAATATCCATTTTGTTCCAATAACATTTTTATCATGAGGTCTTGGAACTAGTTCCCAAGTATGATTCTTTTCAATTTGATCAAGTTCTTCATTCATGGCTTGAATCCAACATTCATCTTTGCTAGATTTCTTGACATTCCTTGGTTCAATGGTGGATAAAAATTCTAGATAGATAGTAGACCCTACAAGAGTTCTTATTTTCTGGATACCTGATCCATTTTCTCCCAAAATTTGAGATTCTAGATGATTCTTTTGAACATACCTAGATGGAGCCTTTTCAGATAGATCTTCTTATAATGCGTCATTGGGTACACCTTCTATATTATCTCTATTAGATGCGGGAAGATATACATCATCATCATCTTCATTTGTTGTTTGTATTTCCCCTTTTGGAGCTAAGAGAGATTCATCAATTACAACATCAATGCATTCAACAATCTTCCAAAGTCTTTTATTGTAGCATTTATATGCTTTACTTCTAGAAGAGTAGCCAAGAAATATTCCTTCATCTGCTCTAGGTTCAAACTTGCCAAGTTTTTCATCATTTTTCTTGATAAAACATTTGCTTCCAAAAACTTTAAAATGCTTTACAGTGGGAAGATTACCATACCAGAGCTCATATGGTGTTTTATCACTGTTTACACGAACATGTGTTTTTTTAAGAATATTTACCGCAGTATGTGCTGCTTCTCCCCAAAATGTGTCAGGTGTTCCTGAATCATCAAGAATAGCCCGAGCCATCTGTTGAACTCTTCTATTCATTCTTTCTGCTACGCCATTTTTTTGTGGGGCACCAACTATAGAAAACTGTCTTTTTATGCCATGTTGTTCACAAAAATCAAAGAATTCATATGATATATATTCACCTCCTTGATAAGATCTAAGACACTTGATTTTTAGATCTAATTCATTTTCAACTAGTGCTTTGAAGATCTGAAATTTTTCGAATGCTTCATCTTTGTGTTTTAGCAACCCAATCCAAAACATTCTAGAGAAATCATCAATAAAAAGAATATAGTATTGTTCTCCACAAGGTGACCTTTTTCTCATAGGTCCACATAAATCAACATGAATGATTTCAAGAGGTTTACTTGATGATCCTTCTTTGGCATTAAATTTCACTCTGGTTTGCTTACTGAATTGGCAAGATTTGCATATGGTACTCTCAAGCAAAGTAATATTGGGAAGATCACAAACAGATTTGAGTCTGCTAGATTTGTTGATTTGAGAGAAGCTCAAATGCCCCAATATTCTATGCCATAACTAGTTTTCTAAAGATTTACCCAAGTAACATTGATCTTTACAGATTTTAAATACATACAAATTGCTTGGTGTTCTATTTCCTTTTATAATCGTTTTTCCTGTATCAAGATCACGTACCACACATTATTTTGAGCTAAAGACAACTTAAGTTTCTTGATCACACATTTGACCTACACTTAACAGGTTATGCTTTAATCCATCCACATACATAACATTGTTAGCTTTCACATTTTCCTTTAGAAAAAAAGAACCTTTTCCCTTAATGACAACAGGACTATCATTTCCAAAAGTAACATTCTTTTCTCTTTCTAGAGCATTGTATGCAAAAATTTTATTTCTGTCACCTGTCATGTGTTTTGAGCATCCACTATCAATGTACCATTAATTTTCTTCTCCTTCTACAAATAAAGCTATGCCACAGTCCTCAACCTATAATTCCTTCTTTCTCCATACTTTGTAAGTTGAAGGTATATGCTCTTTTGGCTGAAGTTTGCTCCTGCATTCAGATTCTTCATGACCAAAGTTATTGCAATAAGGACATTCAATTTCATTTTGAATAGGAGAAATGTTGTTATATTTATTCTTCTTTATTCCAGTATCAATTTTTTTCTTTCTTGCTTCTCTATTCATGATGGTTTTGTATGCAACACATTGAACAGATTTATGACCAAAATTATGACATGAGAAACATTGTCAATTGAAGAAGAAATTTCTGCAATCATGGAACCTTCTATTTGTGTTTACCTATTGGTTTTTATTTCTTTGAAAGGTATTCCTATTAGTTTTCTTTGTATTGAGGTGGTTATGCTTTACTATTAAATTTTCTTTGTTTCCTTGCTGAGTGGCATAATGCTGTAGGCTAGCTGTAGCTGCTTTTAGATAGTTTGGTGCTGAAGACTGAGAATATTCTCTGACATATCCAAGACCTGTCTTTATAAGAGGAGAACGTTTTACCTTGATAATATCATCTAAGGTTTCAGATCCTTTAGCAAATCTAAGATTCAAAGCTTTTACTTTCTCAATTTCTTTGTTAGACTTACTATTTCACATTCTAATTTCTCAATGTGTTTTTCCTTTTCTTCAAGCTGATTTTTTAGAGTTTCTATGGATATTTTGTTTTCTTCCAAACATATTTTGAGTTGATTTATTTCTTCAAGAAAGTCATTGTCTTCTAGAGCATCCATAAAGGTATCCTTTTCTTCCCTAGACTCTTTTTCAAATGCCATGAGAAGTCTAAGATATTGATCAGATTCTTCCTCATTGTCTGATAACCCATCACTATCTTCATGAGTATAATAAATTTTTCTAGTGCTAAACTGTGTTGGAAATATGATGCAGAGTGTTGTCCTTGATGGCAACCCACTGAATGAAGATGAAGACATGCGACTGTTGACATGTGTTGTCCTTGATGGCAATCCACTTGATGAAGTTATTCTTGACTTGATGGACTTGGTAAATGATGTAAATCTGATGTGATATGATGTTTGTTGAACAATATGATGAAGAAAGTTGTTCTTGAATGGCAACCCACCTGATGAAGATGATGGCAACTTACTTGATGAAGTTGTGCTTGCTAGAATATGTTCTTGATGATGTATCTACAGTATGTATAGAAGGCAATGAAGAAAGGAATTCAGAATGTGCTCAAAGTATGATGAAAAGATTATGTCTCTATGAATACGCGGATATGTTTAAGGGAAGTCGCGTATGCACGCGGAAAAGAACGTGCCAAGTCGCGTATGGGCAAAAGCGCTCAAAAAGTGCAAATCCAGGGGCCCGTGGTATTGAAGGCTCATGGTATTGGTGTGGCTCATGGTATTGAAGGCTCATGGTATTGTTTTGGCTCGTGGTATTGAAAAAGGATAAACCTATATAAGGAGAAGAAATTCATTGTGCAAATCATGAGTGTGAGAGCAAGATGTCTGAGCTTGAATGAATACTTCTCTATGAAGTATATCTGTATGGAAAGGGTAAAGGTTTGATGATAGATACGAATCTATGATTTCCCTATGAAGAAATGATGAAGCAGGATATCTAGATCTGAAATGTATCTATATTTGCTAGATCTGTTTATGGAAGGCTTAGATCGGTGATGAGGCGAGCATCTAGGCGAACATCTGTCTGAAGCAAAAGGGTAGATCTGAACTGAATATCTGATCTGATGAAGTATGTTGCTCTGTAATGATTGAATATCTATACGCTACTTCGCCGCAGAGGAAGCGCGTATATACGCGGCTTCGAAGAAGAGAAAGCGCGTATGCACAATGAAATATACACAGAAGTGTACGCTTGTTTGTGTGGACGGAAGCGCGTATATACGTGACATCAGTGAGGTGAAAGCGCGTATGCAAACTAGGGTTTGTTGAAGATTGTGGTAAGAAATGTCTGATCTATTCTGCTGTGTTACTTCTATCTGTATTTCTATAGTGCTGAGTTGTCTGTATCAGTTTGGTTGTATGTTTGAGCATAAAAGTATGGAAAGGGTCCAAATATGAAAATATGATGAAACGTGGCCTGCAAGTGTTGTTCTATTGAAGTTGTTGGATCCAGTGTGAAAATTGATGAAACGTGGTCCATATTGGTTCTGAGGGTTGTAGCCTTCGATCACACAAGTCAAATACTTCGGTGAATGACCCGGTAAACGAGATCGGGAGTTGCTCCTTCGGGGAGAGAAATTTTGGTAAAGCGGGTCGGAGGTCGTAGCTCCTTCGGGGAGAGAGTGAGTAAGCTTGATCATAGGGAATTCGTAGCTCCCTTCTAGGAGAGGCTGGTAAACGAGCACGGGTGGGTGCTGCGTGTCTTGGTCAGAGTACGTACTTGACACATATGTTCTAAGATGTTTTCTCTGTAATAAAATATTGAAGGTTGAGCAACTGCAGCGGTGGTTTCTCCCGACTTGGGTTTCCACCTAAAATCCTGGTGTTCATGTGTGATGCTTATGTGTGATGGTTTATTCTGTTCTTACTGCACATGTTTACTGTTTATAGAACATCTAATGAATGAATGATGGAATGATATAAGTGAAGAACTAAAGGCATAATTAGATCTCTGTGTATACACGAGTTTTATGAAGGATATCCGCGTGTATACGCTACTTGGCTTCATCAAAGTAGCGTATGGGTTTTAAGGAATGAAAAAGTAAAAAGTTTTGAATATGCAGTAAATACTGATTCACCCCCCCCTCTCAGTATTTTTCCCAACAATTGGTATCAGAGGAGGTTCTTCTGCAGAAGCTTGATCGCTTGAAGGAGATCCGTCATAATGGGAAAGAAGCAAAAGAAGAAGCCTACTCGGAGAAAGGAGATATTTCAGAGAACATGGATACCAGAAATCAAAGAAGATGAATCAGATAGTGATTGGGGTCATCCTTTGCATGATCTTAGTGGTACAAACAATAGTGAAGAATATGCTATCGACCTAGAAGAAGCCGAAGAAGATTCTGACCAAGCTCTACAAGTACTCATGGCAAAGAAGCAAAATACTCAAAGTAAGGAGATGTCTCAGAAAACCGGTACAACAAAAGTTGACAAAGATGAATCTGATAGTGATCTTTGTAGTCTTATATGTGCAAGCAATGATGTAGATAGTGAAAGTAATATTGTGGACTTAAAGAAGGTTATCAAAGATCAACAAAGAATTTTTAATGAGAAGGACGCTGCCTCCAAAGCTTTGGTATTTAGACTGAAAAGGATGTTCGATGATGTATACAATCGAAGTAAAGGATATGAAGCTGGAATCATCTCTCTGCAAGCAGAACTTGAAGAATCAAATGAGAAGAATGAAGGACTTGAAGCATAAAACGTTTCTCTAAAAGCAGATCTGGAAAAATCAAAAAGGAAGAATGAAGGTCTTGAAGCTGGAATCATCTCTCTACAAGAAAAACTTGAAGCATCAAGTAAGAAGAGTGAGGAACATCTACCATCATTTGAAAAGGAAGGACTTGAAGCAGAAATCATTTCCCTTAAAGAAGACTTGGATAAATCAAATAAGAAGAATGCAAGACTTGAAGCAGAAAACACATCCCTGAAGATAGATCTCGAAGCATCGAAGAAGAAGAATGAAGAGCTGCAACAAAAATGTGAAGAAAACGAAAATTGGTTGAAAGAAGAGATTCTAAATCTGAAGGATCAAGTAGAAGATGGAAGAAGGAAAGAAGAAAGCATGACAAAGCAATGTCAAGACTTGGAGGTTGAGGTAAACATTCTCAAAAGTAAATTAGAAGAAAAGAGTAAACTTTTGAGGTTTCATGATAGTACTAATATCTTGGACAATATTCTGAGTAATCAAAGGTCTCCTGCTATCAAACATGGTCTTGGTTTCCATGAAACTATTAAAGGTGAATCTAGCTCACAAGTAAGTGCTAAAAATTCAGAGGTAGTCAATGCAAAACCTGAAGTGTTGAAAGAGACAAAAGCTCAACCAACAATCATGAATTCTCAAAGGAATTCATTCAAGAATGTTGAATGTTTTAAATGTCATAAATATGGACATGTTGCAGCAAATTGCAGGAGCAGATCATTTCAGCCTCAAACAAACAGTTCCTACATAGAAAGGTACTCTGGTTTCTTCAAGGGATATTATTTTTCATGTAACAAGTATGGACATAAAGCAGCTGATTGTAAAAGGAGGAAGATTAGAAATACTCATTATGATTCTTATGCTTATTTCTCTGGACACATGAGATGTTATTCTTGTAACAAGTATGGACATGTAGAAAAAGAATGCAGGATGAACAGATCTGGGAAAGTGGACAATTTTCAGCACACAGTTGGAAAGCTCAAGAAAATTTGGAAAAAGAAGGAGGACCGATAAAAAACGTAGGGAATTCTGACCCTACTGCAGTCATCCGCTTCTGAAACTGACTTTTCTTATTGACTGCAGGAATGATGTGAGATACATTATGAGATCTAGTAATGTATCGTCACAAGGGGAGCAATGCATGATGACTCTCATGGTTGATTTGATTATACTGGTTATGTTTACTTCTGACAGCGCATCTAATGTGGAAAGGACAGGTACAAGAGGTACAAGCTCAGGAAGAAATGAAGGAAGATGAAAATTTTCTATGCTTCACTTTCCATACGTGGGTTCTATGAAACAAAGTCGCGTATACACGTAAGTTCCAGCTGACACAGCCGCGTATGCATTGATAATGAGAAAATTTATCTGATAGCTGAAGATGTGGAGCAGAGGTCCAGGGGGAGCATCAGTCTGACTGCTGATGATTGCACTGTTAGCATTATTCTGGTTATACTCATGATAATGAAATGATACATGGGGTCTTGTGTTGAAGATTATGGATGAAGCCTGGTTGCTTTATGATGAAAAGCATTCGTTGTTGAGATGAAAGTCTTATAATTCAGAGATGAGGACAGATCATGCAGAGATTGTTGCTGATGACTTGCTATTGAAGGTGCTTCAGATTGCACAAGCACTGGTTTAGGGGGAGCAGCAGGTTGAATACTAATGATTGCATTGCTTATTCTTTGGTTTTTGTGATACTCATGCTCAAATGATGATGACTTGGTACATGGTTTATTATGATGAATTTTTGAGCCCTGGTTGTTGATAAGTATCTTTTGTACTCACACATGGATGAGTTGGATGTCATTTGATTCAGAAATAAATCATGCAGATTGTGTTACTATGATTGAGAGATATTTTTATGTTACTTCATGTTAAATCTTGAAGATCATGGTGATGTTGGACCACATGGATGATTGCTTGACACCTACGTGAAGATGTTGTTCTGATATGAGAATCTCTCTTGGAAAGATTGTATTGATGCTGCAAAGAATCTGAAGGCTTGGTTACTATTGTGCTGATGCTACAACCATTGGATGACGCTTGAAGACACCACTACACTGTTCTATCTATCTGTAGTCCAGGGAAGCATTCAAATATCTCAGAAAGAAGCTGAACACTGTCTTTGCCTCACAGAGAATCAGATCTAGTTGAAATTTAGAAGATGGCATTGGATACGCGGGTTTCATGAAACACAGTCGCGTATATACGCGAGTTCCTGCACAGAAAACCGCGTATGTTTGGTTGCTGGCAATTTTTGGTTGGTTCAGCTCTCTTCAGCACAGCTGCAGTGCTGTTTGGTATCTCTGATACTGTTTGGTATCTTTGGTGGTGTTCCAGTTCTCATAATTATGTTTCTAATGTTTTGATGAAGATGCCTTGATGATTTGTTGGTGGAAGTTTTCAGGATGCACAAACTAAGGGGGAGCCTTAGTCATTTGGAAAGATTGCTTGGTTGCACAGATTCAGGGGGAGCATTAGCTTTGCTGAGTATAATGCAGTGTTGGAATTATGATGGTTCTGAAATATGTTCTCTTTCTTGAGGAATTTTTGGTGTTGGTCTTAAAAGTTATATCTGTAGTTTGATGAAAAGGTCTTGTTGAGACTCATGTTGTAAAATTGTAATATTCAGTCATGTAAGGACTTGTCAAATTTGTAAACCCACTTGGTTGGGTAGCTGAGTCAAATTTTGTAAACCCACTTGGTTGGGTAGTTGAGTTGAAATGTGTAAACCCACTTGGTTGGGTACTTGAGTCTTATATGTAAATCCACTTGGTTGGATATTTGATGTAAGTATGAGTCTTTTGGTGATAGGAAGTTCATAGAGTCATGTACTTCATTGAAAAATATGTTTGAAGATTCAGCATGAACTCAAGGGGAGCTTGGTCACTTCAGTATACATCAGATCTGCAGAATGCTTCTTCTACATGAGGAGAAAAGGGGGTGAGTGTGTTGGTTTTGATCCGCCCGTTGCCCTTGATGTCAAAAGGGGAGAGTGTGTTGGTTTTGATCCGCTGGTTTTGATCCGCCCTTTGCCCTTGATGTCAAAGGGGGAGAGTGACATGGTGTTTGAATGAAGAGAAAGAATGGTGTCAAAAATGGGGAGAGTGACATGGTGTCATTGTATTCTTAATGTACTTATTTGTTGTGGTAACCAAACACCATCATGGTGGCCATCAAGTCCAAAGGGGGAGATTTTTGGCAATATGATGCAGAGTGTTGTCCTTGATGGCAACCCACTTAATGAAGATGAAGACATGAGATTGTTGGCATGTGTTGTCCTTGATGGCAATCCACCTGATGGAGTTATTCTTGACTTGATGGACTTGGTAAATGATGTAAATCTGATGTGAAATGATGTTATATGATGCTGAGTGTTGTCCTTGAATGACAACCCTCTTGATAAAGATGATGGCAACTTGCTTGATGAAGTTGTGCTTGCTAGAATATGTTCTTGATGATGTATCTACAGTGTGTACAGAAGGCAATGAAGAAAGGAATTCAGAATGTGCTCAAAGTATGATGAAAAGAGTATGTCTCTACGAATACGCGGATATGTCTAAGGGAAGTCGCGTATGCACGCGGAAAAAAACATGCCAAGTCGCGTATGGGCAAAAGCGCTCAAAATGTGCAAATCCAGGGGCCCGTGGTATTGAAGGCTCATGGTATTGGTTTGGCTCATGGTATTGAAAAAGGGGCCCGTGGTATTGAAGGCTCATGCTATTGTTTTGGCTCGTGGTATTGAAAAAGGATAAACCTATATAAGGAGAAGAAATTCATTGTGCAAATAACATAGGTGTGAGAGCAAGATGTCTGAGCTTGAATGAATACTTCTCTATGAAGTATATCTGTATGGAAAGGGTAAAGGTTTGATGATAGATCTGAATCTATGATGCACCCATGAAGAAATGATGAAGCGGGATATCTAGATCTGAAATGTATCTGTATTTGCTAGATCTGTTTATGGAAGGCTTAGATCTGTGATGAGGCGAACATCTAGGCGAACATCTGTCTGAAGGAAAAGGGTAAATCTGAACTGAATATCTGATCTGAAGAAGTATGCTGCTCTATAATGATTGAAGATCTATACGCTACTTCGCCACAGAAGAAGCGCGTATATACGCGGCTTCACAGAAGAGAAAGCGCGTATGCGCAATGAAATATACACAGAGGTATACGCTGTTTTGTGTGGACGGAAGCGCGTATATACGCGACATCAGTGAAGCGAAAGCGCGTATGCAAACTAGGGTTTGCTGAAGATTGTGGTAAGAAATGTCTGATCTATTCTGCTGTGTTACTGCTATCTGTATTCTACAGTGCTGAGTTGTCTATATCAGTTTGGTTGTATGTTTGAGCATAAAAGTATGGAAAGGGTCCAAATCTGAAAATATGATGAAATGTGGCCTGCAAGTGTTGTTCTATTGAAGTTGTTGCATCCAGTGTGAAAATTGATGAAACGTGGTCCAAGGTGGTGCTGAGGGTTGTAGCCTTCAGTCAGGGGGTCGTAGCTTCCTTCCAGGTGAGGCTGGTAAACGAGATCGGGGGGTCGTAGCTCCCTTCCAGGAGAGGCTGGTAAACGAGAGCAGGGGGTCGTAGCTCCCTTCCAGGAGAGGCTGGTAAACGAGTCAGGGGGTTGGAGCTCCCTTCCAGGAGAGGCTGGTAAACGAGCGCAGGTGGGTGCCTGCGTGCTGGTCAAGTCTGCGCCAGCACATATGTTGTAAGATGTTTTC
Source organism: Pinus albicaulis (assembly GCA_034641835.2). Classification (NCBI taxonomy): domain Eukaryota; kingdom Viridiplantae; phylum Streptophyta; class Pinopsida; order Pinales; family Pinaceae; genus Pinus; species Pinus albicaulis. The sequence continues at coordinate 1,152,558,724 of CM076570.1, forward strand.
TCTATAATAAAATATTGAAGGCTGAGCAACTGTAGCGGTGGTTTTCTCCCGACTTGGGTTTCCACCTAAAAATCCCGGTGTTCATGTGTGATGCTTTGTGTGATGGCTTATTCTGTTCTTACTGCACATGTTTACTGTTTATAGAACATCTAATGAATGAATGATGGAATGATATAAGTGAAGAACTAAAGGCATAATTAGATCTCTGTGTATACGCGAGTTTTATGAAGGATATCCGCGTGTATACACTACTTGGCTTCATCAAAGTAGCGTATGGGTTTTAAGGAATGAAAAATTAAAAAGTTTTGAATATGCAGTAAATACTGATTCACCCCCCCCCCCCTCTCAGTATTTTTCCCAACAAACTGATTCTTATTTATTTTTTCTACTTACTTTCCCTTTTCATGTGTTTATTTATGAGGACACTTAGCAGCATAATGACCAACTCTTCCACAAGAAAAACATTTGAAAGGAAGCTTACCTCTGAACCTTCGAGTGCCAAGTTGGAGCTTCTTTACAAAATTTACCTAATCTTCTTCTGAAACATACCCTGATCCTTTTATTTCTTGTACTTCTTTTACTTTTGTAGAAGCTCTAAAGAAGACTTCTTTGACTTCAGATGATCCTCCTTTTCTCATTTCACATGGATTTAGAATGCCATGAAGTTGAACAATAGTAATATTTTGAAGATCCTGCTTCTCTTCAATAGCAGACACCTTTTACTCAAATTTTGAAGTTATAGATCTTAAAAAAAATTCAACCATAGTAGTGTCAGTTATGGTTTCACCCAAATTTCTCATACGATTTACAATATCATCTACATGTAAAAAGAAACTGGCAATGCTCTCCTCATTATGCATCCTTAGATTTTCATATTGAATTCTGAGAGTTTGGAGTTTAACACTTTTTACCTTTGTATCATCTTCATAGCTTAGTATGATTTTGTCCCATATTTCCTTTAGTGTATTCAACTACATGACTATTGAGTCATAAAAAGGTATCTTTGAAACACCTAATTAGCCTACATTAATTATCAATCCGGGAGCGAATTTTTATTTCAAGGGTGTACTCTGTCTGAGGCTGCAATTAACTAAGAGTAATGATATGAAGATGTAGTACAGAATCAAGAGTAAACGGATGCTTGTAAAGAAATCTAATTACAGTAACATAAATGAAAATGCTTTTAAATCTTAACTACATCAATCTGCAAACCATCGATCAGGGATTAAGTAGTAGTAACTCCTTCCCTTAGAAATCGATGCAACTGAAATCACACTGAGGCAAGATAACCAATCTGGGAACTTGGAAGCAGTAACCAATGTTATCTATAGTTGGTGGTCTTGTTATTAAAGCAATAGAAATGAAATCAAACTCAAACTACTTGCTAATAAAAATAACTGAAAGGAACTTCAAAGGCTAGAAAGGAACAACAACTCGTAATTCCTATGCATTCATAGCAACTGTAACCAATCTATCTGCTAATCTGAAGCTATGAATCAAAAATGAACAATAAATAGAAATGGAACAACAACATGAAATAAATAGCAATTATAAACTTAACTAATCACAATACTTTAACCCTATCGACAACCAATACCATGAAACCATCAATCATAAAGAATCATAAACTAATAGAACAACAACTTAGAATTGAATATAGAACAGTAAAGCTTTATAACGATGGCAAGGTAAATAAACAGTGAATGCACTTCCTACAGATGATAAAATAGCAATGCAATTCGTTAATGATCACAATGAATCTCTATTCAATCCAACGATAGTCAATCAACTCTGCAATCGAAATAAACTTTAAACACAACTTCACACAACAGTAAGCAAGGATTAGAAATACAAACAACAAGGTAATTCCACCAGAGCCGGGCCCTTAGTGCCAGTGAAATACTGTTGGGCTACTTCAGAACTTAAGAGATGAAATGAAACGCGTCTTTGATATTAATCGAACATAAAGTATTACAGAGACTGCTCTCTTAAAGCCGAGAGTCAACAAACACAATATTACAGAGGAAATGTTTGAATATGAGAATTTTTTCCAACCTCCTTAATCACCAAAGGCGTTGCCTTATATAACAGACCCTGATGGACAAGACAAGGAATAAGTTCGCTTCTCTTCATTTAGTTATCATATGGTTTACTTTGACCGAAGCCGAGCTGTCCCTTGCCTTTTCTTGGAAATGCGTTTGGATTTCCTTGTCTTTGGATGCATGTGGTTTAACGCTGGTGGAGCAGCAGTTGCATTAATCTCGACCTCGCCTTTGGTACAGTTGTTCACTTTGTCTAATTCTTGTTTTATCAACAAAAAACAATCTTCAGTCATATTTTTACAATAAACATAAACCTTTCCAATTCTACCATAATTCTTATAATAAATTACGTTTCTAAGGTAAAAAAGAGTATGTCTATAGTAAAATAATGAGAAAATACACAATGATTTCATACCTTTTTCACTGCCCAACACACCCCCCTGCTTAATCTTTTTCATGTCCTCATGAAAACTATAGTTCACATGGAGAGCAGTCAAATAATAATTCAGATAAGTTTTTTCATCAAAAGGCCTATAACCATGCAGTGCAACTAATGCTTCAAAAACATGTTCTGTCTATCCTTCGGGTAGTTCGTAAATGGCTTTGTAGTCTGTAGTAGGATACCATGCAATGGGGCTTCGGAACCTACACCCTAGCCAGAATGGTCCTTCTTTTAAAATGATATGACTATAGGAAACCAAGCGGTCTGCAACTAGCCCAAAGTTTTTATAATTAAATGGTTCCCTATTTTGCACATTCTTACTGGAAATTCTCCACCGGACCTAAGCTGCTATATAAGCCTGGCTTCTAATGGATAAGAAATAATCTGTCCCATTTAATATAATCGATTTGTGGATAGGCCTCAATTCTTGGATAACACCTTTCTTTGTCATCAAAATTTTCTTCCTAGCCCAAAATTGAAATGGGTTCTGAGGTTCACTCCTAACCCACAAATCTAATTCATTTTCCTTCCTTTGAAAAGTATTATAGGCTTTAAGCCATTTTAATTGATTTACAACAAAGGAAATAAATGCCTAATGTTGGAAATCTCCCACAAAAGGGCTAGGATTTGATTCATAATCGTTTTCAAGTATTAGATTATGAAAATAAAATTCACACAAAAGACGTTGTACTTTGACCCCATAAATTTTGCAACATGATACAAAGTCATCTATAGTTTTTATCTTTATAGATTTTCCTAGCCTAACAACCTTAATATTTAGCTGTAAATATCTTTCTAGTAAAAATAAAGCATAGTTTTTGGCAGGGCATCTACAGGCTAAGACATCAGTGTACAATGAGCAGAGAGTGTACATTCGATTGTAGGCTAATTTTAATTGGTTCATTACCTTGTCAGCCTTTTCCTCTGCTTTCGATACTTTTCGTGGCCTTTAGCTTCTGCTTCATGGATAGTCTTCATTTTCTGCTGCAACTCCTAATATCTCTTCCTAGGGACAGTGTCCTCTTCCAACCCTTTCCTTTCTAGTTGGGCCTGTGCCAACTCTTGGAGTCTGGCTAATGTAGGGTCACTAAAAGTATGCTGAATACTAGCTTGCAGATTTTCACTTGAAGTGGTCCCTCTGGAACAACTTGTGTTGGAACAGCTGTTTTCTGTTTCGTATCTCCATAATTAGGCTTAGGCATGGCTTCTGCAACTTGGGGGTTCCTCTTAGCAGCCACTTTTCTCTTTTTTGAAGCTCGCTTGGTAGCTATTCTTCTTCTCTTGGGGGCTTGCTTAGGCATTTTTTTCATTCTAAGAACCCTAATGGTTTGCCTGAGCTATTCCATGAGTCTATGAAGTTTCATTCGTTCCCTGTGAAGCTTTTCAATCTCAGTTACTTTCTTCCTCTTTTTTAATGGAACGGATGTTCCTTTTTCTGAACCTGTTTTCTCAACAGGGTTTTGGTCCATATCAGCCCTGCCTTCAGTTAAGTTCTCTTCTTGGTTTTATTCTTCAAAATTCATATGCCCTTGGCTAGATTCTTCGGGAATTACACCCTCATTTGATTCTGCAATCCCTTGGGAACTTTTAGGTTGGGATATTGCTTCGGTGTTTTCTTGTTCATGCCTTTAAGGGAAACAACCCTAGCTGACTCTATCACTTCGTTAGGGCTTGCTGTTTCATTTAGCATTTCTTCAGTTGTTTCTTTTTCGATAACAGAGTGCTTTGGTAACTGATTAATATCAATGTTAAGGTCCAAAGGGCTATGAGGCTGCACATATTCATTCATACTGGCCAGAATTTGGGCCAATTGGTCTTCCCTTAAAGGGCTTCGTGGTGAACTTATAGTAGTATTTTCGGGAGGTTTTATTCCTTCTCTTCCACTACTATGATTATCTTCATCCTCCTCACAGGTATGATAGCTTCCTTCTTCCTCATCCGAATATCGAATTTCTCCTTCAATTTTCTCTTCTTCATTATATTCTTCTTCTGCACTGATTTGTTTCTCACCACTAGTGTGGTGACTCATTTCTTCTTCATCCGAATATCAAATTTCTCCCTCCATTTCCGCTTATTCATCAGTACGAGGACTTCCTCCTTCCAATTGTGGAGGTTTTTCATCCTCCGAGCTGGGAAATTCCCAGGGCTGGCTACTACTACCTGGAAGTCCTTCTATCATTTTCCTACTTCACTTCGAATGGGGGGACTACCTGCGAATTGATGGCTCAGATATTGAACCAGCCATTATTTTGTGTTTCGGGGCAGGTAAGTCTAACCCTCCATCAATGGAGAATATCAACTCTTCCCAGTTTGTCTATTGTTGGACGAGACTACGACTCACTATTAATCTGATTAGGCAATGGTGGCTGACCACCATGTTTGCATGCTGAGATTTTCTTATATTACGGGCAATATCATGCAGTAAGGAATTTAAAAATGCAGGAAAATTTACAGTGCATTTCTGTTTTAATATAGCCAGTAACTTAAGGTGGCAAGGTCTTACCACGTCTTTCCTTCCGTCGCATGTTATATAGGCCTGTACTATCCTGGCCAATTCCATCCATGGTTCTCCCAATGATGCTGGCTGAACTCCTTTTCCCTTGACAACCAATGTTTTTCTGTCATCCTGAAAAATCTTCATGGCTTCTTGAAGCCCGAGCTTCTTTTGAGTCCATATAGTTCCTTGTGCTGGTATGCTAGACACCTCTACAATTACTTCATTGGATATAGCTATCTATCTTCCTCTAACCATGGAGAATCCTTCTTGCAAGTTCTGTAAAAATTTTATGGCCACTGCTTCATGAGGTTGTTGCATCCTTGTGAAATATGTAATCCATCCTAATATTTCCAAGATCTCTCGTGCAGCATCAGAAACAACTAGCACCTACGGCTTACTGCGAATTGGTCATCCTCCCATCGTCTCTGCACACTGTTAGTTCTTTCCAAACACACAGTGATCGCAATGGAATAACATAGCACAGTGAATTGGAATAAGAATTGGAATAATGTCGTTAAATTTTTGTTATTCCCTAGAATGCAGGGATTTGGTTCGCATACAGGTAAAGAAATATGGGGATTTGATCTACATGCAGACATCCACGCCCCCCCTGATGGATGATAGGTCGTCCTCGACCGTCAATTGAGAGAGGCAAGTGTGGCACAACAGTAGTACAGTAGGAAAAAGTAGGCATAATTATGATACATTCAATCAAATTATAGAAATTACTGAAATCAATGTGTGTGATAAATCGTTGATAGATATAAAATCGTTTGTAATGATTCAAATATAAGGAGAAGGGACAACTTAAGATAAACATAAGTACATATACATTTATTACCCACTTCAAACTAATATGATCGATTTGTAATGATTTTCATGTATAATTGGTTCGAAAGCAAAGGTTAAGGATTCATACTTTCATTTGATATTTAAATAGAGATATAGGAAAAAGGGTTTAATATGACTATTGACGTGTATAAATGTGACTCCAATACCATCAGCAGAGCTCTGTTGCCCACAGGTGTCCATAACCTTGAAAGATTTGCTTTCTCACCCTTGGAACCATTGTCCTTTGTTTATGCTGAGGAAGTGCTTGTTAAATTTCATAATGGAGGCCAATGTGCTGTCTTGGTGACCATATAAATCACAATGCCATTCATCGGGAAGAAGTGAAAAGTGGGCAGGTCGGCTTGTGATGAGACCTCCTGTTCCAAGGACTTCCTTAATTTTTTCAATTGTCCATTAGACCATATCCTTGGTTTGGTGGCCATGATGGGAATGCCACTTCACTGACTTCCTTATGATCATTGTAGGCTGGCTCTTGATGAGACCCCCTATCCTCCATCTGCCAAATCATAAAATTATTAGTGAACTATGTAAATATTATCTTTTTCATATAGCACTTTCCTACTTCTACATAAAGGATGGCTCAACACTCCTTAAGAGTAGGGATGGTGGAAGAAGTCTGAACATATCAATAAAAAAGAATATGCCCTTATTCCTACTCCATAAATAAAAATAAAAGAAAATTATAAAATATGGGAAGAACCAACATGATAAGGATAATCGATCAGATTAATTTAGTGGTAGTAAGAAAACAAAATCATGTTATTGATTATGTCCCTTTTTCCTGTTTTTCTTATCACTACTAAACAAATTTCTTAAAAATGACAATTTCTTTTGATTTTCTCATTACAGTAAGCTTTAATTTGTATGATTGTATATGAATAATATGTTTGCCTTTAGAAGAGTCATCAGAAATTCTCAAAATGCTAATCTAAAAAAAAAAAACAATCCACTCAAAAGGTGTTGTTCTTTTAAAAAGAACAGCAAAAAAAATCTAAGGAACTGTTGTTCCTTTCGAAAGGAACAACAAAAAAAGTATGTGGAACTGTTGTTCCTTCCGAAAGGAACAGTAGGAATATGCGAAGCTGCTGTTCCTTTCGAAAGGAACAGCAAAAACTCAAAACAAGCGAAATAAACAGAGTTTTTGAAAAAAAACAAAATTCCATGAAACAAACAACAAAAACTCAAAATAAACAAAATAAACAGAGATTTGAAAAAAACGAATTCCATAAAACAAACAATCTAAATAAATGATCTTTATGTAAAAAATTTAAAAAAATAAATGATTTAATAAAATGGTGCCTAGGAGGAGTTATCCCCTTTAGCTAGAATTTTCATGGTAGAATCTTCCCGTAATTGTTGGTAAAAGTATTCTTGGGTAAGCGGTTTATGATAAAATCGTACTCGATGACCGTTTACCTTAAAGGAATGTCCAGATCCATCAATGGTGGCTAATGTAATAGTGCCATTATCATGTACTTTTTTTATTTCATAGGGTCCGAGCCATCGTGTCTGGGGTTTCCCTGGAAAATCCTGAAACCTAGAATCATATAGGAGTGCACAATCTCCTTCGTGGAAGATCTTTTCTTTGATAAGGGCGTCATGCCATTTTTCTCTCTGTTGTTGGATTAACGCTGTGTGCTGAAGAGCAGAGAGCCTAATTTCATCTAATTCGTTAATTTGCTATAGTCTTTTGGCATGGGCTTCATTTAAATCTAGACCCACCTTTTGATTTGTTCTTAATGTCTGAATTTCAAAATCTATTGGAAAGATGGGTTCTTTTCCAAATACCAATTGATATGGTGAATATCTCGTAGTGGGTCTCCATGTTGTTTGGTATGCCCACAATGCTTCTGGCAATCTGTAGGCCCAATCTCGTTTGTGTGAGGCAATGGTTTTTGTTAATATAGATTCAATCACTTTGTTCGTGCTCTCTACTTGGCCATTGGCCTGTGGGTGGTATGGGGTTATAATATTGTGCTGAATGTAGTAGTTTTGTAGTGTTTCAGAAAATTTATTACCTACAAACTATGGTCCTCCATTTGTGATTATGTCCCTTGGGAGGCCATATCGCACAAAGATTTGGAAAAGAAATTGTATTAAAGAGTCCTATGTAGCTTTTGAAAGAGCCTCTGCTTCGACCCACTTAGTGAAATACTCGGTTGCAACTAAGATGTATATCTTTTGGTTTGATGGAGAGCTAATAGGGCCAACAAAATCAAGCGCCCAACGTTCAAATGGTTCAATCACTAGTTGAGGGTTCAAAGGCATTTCATCAGACTGCCCAGGGCGACCTGCCCTTTGGCAGCTATCACAGGCCTGCACAAATTTTTTGGCATCTTTAAAGATGGTAGGCCAATAATAGCCTGTTCGTCAAACCTTATGGGCAGTTCTATGATTTGCAAAATGCCCGCCACACTGCCCATCATGGCATGCTTTCAAAATATCAAATACCTCATCCTCCCGGACACATCTTGTTATTTGCATATCTGCGCCTGTGTGAAATGGGTAGCCCCCAATCCAAGAGAATCGGGTACTACGTTGTATTATCTATTTTCATTCATTAAGGGATAGATGTTTAGGTAATTTACCTATTGCTAAATAATTTGCTATATCAGCATACCATGGGGTTCTGATAGTAACAACAAACAAATGTTCATCTGGGAAGTGGTCTTCAACTGCTTCTGTATCTATTGGCTTTGGCATTCTTGACAAAAAGTCAGCTATAGGGTTCTCTTTCCAAAGTCTATCTTTGATTGTAATTTCAAATTCCTGCAATAAAATCAACCATCTTGTCACTCTTCCATTTGTAACAGGTTTATTTGCTAAGAATTTAATGGCAGAGTGATTAGTATATAGTACTACAGGATACCCAGTTATATAATGTCTAAACTTATTTACAGCATGAACTACAACCAAAAATTCCTTCTCAGTCACAATATAATTTAATTCAACAAGGGATAGATTTTTGCTAATGTAATATATTTCATATCATTTCTTTCTTCCTCCTGCCCAAGCACCGTTCCAATTGCTGTGTCTAAGGCATCGGATGAAATTTGGAATGGCAAATTCCAATTTGGGCCCCTCAGCACTGGGGCTATTGAAACAAGCTTTTTCAGATCGTTGAAGGCATTGTCACATTTATCTATCCAAATGAAATCAACATTTCTAGTTAGTGCATGTAAAGGTGCAACTATTTGAGAATAATGTTCTATAAATCTCCTATAATAACTGGAAAATCCAAGAAATCTATGTACCTCTGTTTGTGTGGTGGGTGTGGGTATTAACAAGATTATTTGAATTTTAGCTGGGTCCACCTGAATTCCAGTTGCTGAAATATAATTCCCTAAGATAACTCCTTTGGTCATCATTATATGACACTTTTCATGGCTTAAACAAAGCCTAGTGTCAATACATCTTTGCAACACCTTTTCTAAATTTTCTAATGCAGGCTCAAAATCATCCCCATAAGGTGTGAAGTCATCCATATATACTTCAAGGCCTTCGTTTATTAAGTCTGCAAAGATGCTAAGAATGGCCCTTTGGAATGTATCAGGGGCATTGCATAGGCCAAAGGGTAAGACTCGGTAGGCAAATGTCCCCCATGGAAAGGTAAAAATAGTTTTGTCTTGGTCTTCAGGGGCAATCTGGATTTTATTGTACCCACTGAAGCCATCCAGGAAAGAAAAGAATTTCTTTCCTGCCAATGTGTCTAATACCTGGTCAATGAAAGGAAGGGGAAAGTGGTATTTTTTTGTTGCCTTGTTAAGTTCACAGTAATATACACATATTCTCCACTTTCTATTCTTTTTGGGTACCAATACTAATGGAGAGACCCACTTGCTATTAGATATTGGGTAGATGAAATTAACATCCAATAGTTTTTGTAATTCAGATTTCACAATATCTTTAAGGTGAGGGTTTAGTCTTCTTTGGGGTTGGCGAATGGGTCTTGCATCTTTTTCAATATAGATGTGGTGTGTACACAATTGGGGGTCAATTCCCTTCATGTCTGGGTAATCCCATGCAAAGGCTGCTTTGTATTTTCGTAATAATTGGACCAACTTCTCTTATTGTTCAACAGTCAGATTTTTTTTTAATGTTTAGAGTTTTTCCTGGCTCAATTTCTACAATCTTGCTATTGTACATAGAAGTAGTGAGTATTACTTGATCATGAGTGTCTTTCAAAGGATCTTCTTCTTCTTTATTATCAAATGCTGCCTTGATCATGTGACATTGTAGATGGGATCTGATTTGTGGTTTATTAATAAAACTATTGATGATATCATTCTCTGTTTGATTTTTAAAATCAAGAGCATTTTCTATAGTCAAAGGTGATCTCATATTTTCCATAAGATATGATACAGGTTGTTTTCTTGTTTTGATTATTGATAGACTTGGCTAGGCTGGGGGATATAAAGCTAAATTATTGACATAGTTTCCCTTTGTTATTGCCATGTTGCCTTGTCGGCATCCAATATAAGCATTGGCAGTTGCCAACCAAGGTCTACCTAAGATTAACGGGTGTCCTTCTAGACGGTTCTTTGGATTGATAACCAGGAAGTTAGCAGGGTATTCCCAGGAATCTACAGATGCCATTACATCTTGTAGTGTACCTTTTGGTTTGACTACCGATCGGTCAGCCAATTCCAGTAAGGTTGTTGTTTTTTCTGGTGATGTAATGCCAAGTTTTTGACAGGTGGTGGTTGTTATGATATTGATTGCTGCTCCCAAATCAACTAAGGCATTTGGAAACAATTACCCATGGATTTGCACTGTCACTATAGGATTTCCCGGGTCTTCATATTTTATGGGTGTTTCCATTCCTGATAATAAGTCAGATAAAGTACCTACTATTTGGACAGTTGGATTGGTGGTTGTTCTCCTTTTTGGATTTTTTATGCATAATTCCTTAATGGTTTTTGCATATATAGGAATATCTTGGATAGCTTGGAGGAGAGGGATTTTTATACACAAATTTTTAAATTCTCCCAGAAGATCAAAATTAGGATGTTCTAATGGGTGTGGTATGATTAATCGTTCTGGGAATGGTGGAGAGGAAGTTGTTACTTGTTGTTGAACCTCCTTCTCTTTCTGTAATGATTGTTCTACAGGTAACGGATCTTCAATATGAACATCATTATTTTTCTCTGTTTCCACTATGCGTCCAGACCTTCATTAAAGGTCATTGCACTCCCTTAGTTCAGTTTCTAATTCTAGTGGTTCCATTATTTGGACAGACTGAACTGGCCTATTGTTTGGGTTTGGGTTGGGTTGGGCTGGGAGTTGTGGTCTTAAGTTGGTCTGGGGGTTTGTATAGGGAGCTGGCAGTGTAGGTTGAGAGAGAGGGATTGTTCCAGCTGGCTGATTTGTAGGTCTTTTCCAGTTTGACTACCAGGCCTGACTCTGGGAAGCAGAGGGGGACCATTATGTTGGATAGTTATTATTTTTCCAAAACTGTGGGCAGAAAGGAAAACTAGGTCAATTAGTTTGATTTCTTTGATTTGGCCAAGATGTTGTAGGGAATGGCTATTGTGACCAATTGGGGAAAGGTGGTTGATTTTGCCACATTCCAATATATTGTTGGGCATTTTATTGAGGAGGCTGAAAAGAAGAAAATGGATCAGTTGGCATACCTGATTGTAGTGGCTGCCATTTTCGGCGCTGATTAAGCAGACATACCACTTCTGGTTCTTCTTCTGCCTCCTTATAAACTGCTTTTAGGCTAGGAAGTGAAGGACATCCTTCTGTAGGGTGATCTTTCATGCAAATAGCACAAACTTTGATTACATCCAACGGGCACTCTTTTTGGTTGTGTTTATTTCTGCATCTAGGACAGAATATCGCCAAATTTTTCTCTGCTTCTGCTTGTTTTTGTTTAGCTTTCATAATGTCAAACTACGTTGTTAAAGTCCCAAGTATATCTGTCTTAAAATCTTCTAGCAGATTTCCAATCTCTGCACGAGTCACACCTTCATTAGGGGTCTTGTTGTCTCTTGTAATCATATCACGTTCTGCTGATTTTAGCCTTGTATTGCCCCTCGAACTCCTGATACACAAATCAATGATGTTAGCATAATTTTCATGATATATATCACATTTTCCCATAATATTCAATGTGTCAACCCATTGATCTTTCATTCCCCTAATTAATGTAGTTTCCAACACATTATCAGGTAAGGGTAAGGATGCATAAGGGGATCTCTGAAGATTGTATTGAAAACGTTCCACATATTCTTCCAAGGTTTCATTTGGTTTTGCTGTCATTTGGAATATTTCATCTTTTAGTTCCCGAGACCTGCAATATTCTTGATAATTTTTTAAAAATGCAGCCTTCATCTGATCCCAATCAGTTATGACACCCCCACCTAATCCCATAAACCATCGTAAGGCTGCCCCTTTTAATGTAGAAGGGAATAGTTTTAGTTTTTGGGGATTGGTGGTATAATCATATCCCCTGCATAACACATCAAATTCAAACAAAAATGCATCTGGATCTTCTGATGTTAAGCCATGAAATGTGGGAATATGTTGAAGGGGAATGGCCTTCATAGGTGCATTGACTGCAGCATCTACTATAGGATATTGTAGCGTAGAGGTTTGTTGGGGTGTCCGTTGGTTCTAATTTTGGTTCTGGGCCATTTGGTCTAAAATGTGCCAATATCCTTCTGGGATCTCAAGGGAATTCCTAGGCTGACTAGAAGGAGCAGGAATGGCTTTGACAACACTTCCCTTATCTGGATCAATAAGTATTCCTTGTTGACCTACTATTTGAGGTGATTCAAAACCTTGGTTTTGAATAAGTTTAACAACACTTCCCTTATCTGGACTGCTTACTGGTTGGGCTATTTCAATAGGAGATTTTGGGTCTCCTGTTTCTCCTGTTTCCCCTTCTCCTTCTCGGAGATTACTAGAGTTCCCTTCTTGAGGGGAAATTATGCAAGGATTCTTAATTTCTTGGGAATCTTGCTCAATTCCCTGTGTTTGACTGTGTATCTCAGCAAGGGCTTCACATGGTGACTCTGTAGCCTAAAGGGAACTAGTAGGTTGTCTAGATATAACTCTCCTAGTTCCTACTAATGGATGCGATTCAGTTCTTTTAAGGATTTCGTAAATAAAAGTTGTCAGCCCAAGGGTCACTGGTCCCTTAGTTTTTTCAATTTTAGGAGGAATTTTGTTTTTCTTAGTTGGTCTATTCATTCAAGAAAACAATCCTTCATTCCTACCTAAAGAAAGAGGCTTACCTACTTCTGATGTGAAGCGGGCTGTGAGAAAGTGTGTTTCTTGCCCAGTGCATAGGTTCTTACGTTCCGTCTTTAATACCCAATTCTTCGCAAGAAGAATAAAATCAGCTGTGCATCACTCCTTTGAAATGGCATACACTCTCCCTAGCAATGACGCCAAAATGTTGGGTCATAAAAAGGTATCTTTGGAACACCTAATTAGCCTACATTAATTATTAATCTGGGAGCGACTTTTTATTTCAAGAGTGTACTCTGTCTGAGGCTGCAATTAACTAAGAGTAATGCTATGAAGATGTAGTAAAAAATCAAGAGTAAATGGATACTTGTAAAGAAATCTAATGACAGTAACATAAATGAAAATGCTCTGAAATCTTAACTACATCAATCTGCAAACCATCGATCAGGGATACAGTAGCAGTAACTCCTTCCCTTAGAAATCGATGCAACTGAATTCGCACTGAGGCAAGATAACCAATATGGGAACTTGGAAGCAGTAACCAGTGTTCTCTATAGTTGGTGGTCTTGTTCTTAAAGAAACAGAAATGAAATCAAACTCAAACTACTTGCTGATAAAAATAACTGAAAGGAACTTTAAAGGCTAGAAAGGAACAACAACTCATAATTCCTATGCATTCACAGCAACTGTAACCAATCTATCTGCTAATCTAAAGCTATGAATCAGAAATGAACAATAAACAGAAATGGAACAACAACATGAATTGAACAACAATTATAAACTTAACTAATCTCAATACTTCAACCCTGTCGACAGCCAATACCATGAAACCATCAATCATAAATAATCGTAAACTAATAGAACAACAACTTAGAATTGAATATAGAACATCAAATCTTTATAACGATGGCAAGGTAAATAAATAGCGAATGCACTTCCTGCAGATGATAAAATAGCAATGCAATTCATTAATGATCACAATGAATCTGTATTCAATCCAACGGTAGTCAATCAACTCTGCAATCGAAATAAACTTTAAACATAATTTCACACAACAGTAAGCAAAGATTAGAAATACAAACAACAAGGTAATTCCACTAGAGACGGGCCCTTAGCGCCAGTGAAATACTGCTGGGCTACTTTAGAACTTAAGAGATGAAACGAAACACGTCTTTGATATTAATCGAACATAAAGTATTACAAAGACTGCTCTCTTAAAGCCGAGAGTAAACAAACACAATATTACAGAGGAAATGTTTGAATATGAGAACTTTTTCCAACCTCCTTAATCACCAAAGGTGTTGCCTTATATAATAGACCTTGACGGACAAGACAAGGAATAAGATGAGTTTGAACAGGGATTCCTCAGGATCGAAGGATCCTGAGGGATTCGCTTCTCTTCATTTAGTTATCATATGGTTTACTTTGACCAAAGCTGAGTTGTCCCTTGCCTTTTATTGGCAATGCATTTAGATTTCCTTGTCTTTGGCTAGATGTGGTTTAACGCTGGTGGAGCAGCAGTTGCATTAATCTCATCCTCGCCTTTGGTACAGTTGTTCACTTCGTCTAATTCCTATTTTATCAACAAAAAGCAATCTTCAGTCATCTTTTTACAATAAACATAAACTTTTCCAATTCTACCATAATTATTATAATAAATTACCTTTATAAGTTAAAAAGGAGTATTTCTATAGTAAAATAATGAGAAAATACACAATGATTTTATACCTTTTTCACTGCCCAACAATTACCTTGACAAATTCTGATTCAGTTAGACTCCCCAATAGTGCATTGACTGCCTTTGCATTTGTTTCATAGTTCTTTCTTGTCATTGCATCTGTTGGAACTGAGGCTGGATATTGATAACCTCCTTCAGCAATAGCCCATACATTTGCTCCAAGAGACTGAAGATAGGATCTTTTCCATGTTTTCCAGAAGATTAAATTGTTTTCGTTGAGGAGTGGAGGCCTGATAGATGTTATCCCATCTTGATTGCTCATCTTGGCTGATCTTCCTTCTAGTGGCTAAGCTTCTTCAGAAGGACCTGCTCTGATACCAATTGTTGGGAAAAATACTGAGAGGGGGGGGTGAATCAGTATTTAGAGCTCATATCTATAAATTTAACTTTTTATTTTGTATAATTCCATATGCAACTTTTATAACCGAACTCACGTATACACACGGATATGCTGAAAGAAATTAGCGTATACTGATATAAATTTATAGTTTAGAAAACTTCTCAGAAACAATCTTTAAATCGAATTTACCAGTTATGCATCAGGTTAGATAATCGGCAACTATGTTCAGTAACAGCAGTATAAAAAATCACACAAGTGGAACACACATGAACACCAATATTTAAGGGGGAAACCCAATTCGGGAGAAAACCACCGCTGCTGTCATCCCTGTCTTAAATATTTATTATATGGAAAATCGTTTACAACATTGTACTGATGCAGACTCATATCAGTATGCAAGCTTCTACCTACAGAATGTTGCAACCTTCACTCGTTTACCAGCTGCTACTGGAAGGGAGCTCGAACCCCCTTTCTTCTCGTTTACCAGCCACTCCTGGAAGGGAGCTTCAACCCCCTAAACATACCACCAGTTTCTACTGGAATAAAGCTTCTACTTCCATACTAAAGGCTTAAACCCTCAGACCCACTGCAGACCACGTTTCATCAATTTTCATATTGGATCAAACATCATCAACACAACCATTTATCAACAATCATAAACTTTGCCCAATGCTTCAATTAGAACAGTAAAAACACTATAACTAGAACTTCAAAAATAACCCAAACTTCAGAATAGATATGCAGATACAAAATCAACCTTGAACAGTCATTAATTCAAATAACATACTCTACTTTGCTTCACTAAAGCTGTGTACATACGCACTTTCCGGCACACCAACTTGCGTATGCCTCAGTGCATACTGTTTTCATAACCTGGAATGAATACTTTAATTTTCTTTGTTAAAGCTGCGTGTATATGTGATTTTATTTATACCAACCCGTGTATACTTCTGAGTATAATTTTCTTTAGAATGTGATCAGACTCATATTTAGATCTGAGGATTTTAGTCAGACATTTTCTCAGCAGTGCAGAACCTTTAGACAGTCAGTAAACCTTAGTCATGCTTTTTCAATCATTGATTAGATTTTTTCATGATCAACTTAGTAGCATAGTCAGTACTCAAACAACCAAGAACTTAAAGAAGACTTCATTGACAGACAACAGACAAAAAGCAGGAATCACAGTAGTAACATCTGCAATAAGCTTCAGAAAACCCTAACTACAATATGCGCTTTTCATGAAGCGAACCCGCGTATATATGCACTTTTACTGAGACCAACTAGCGTATAGATCTGCAGAACAAACCAGATCTATAAAACTTACCCAGATTTCTTCATTTTATTCAGCAGACTTGCACCAGTTCTTCATCATTTCTTCAGTAGATCATACTAGAGCTTCATCATCTTCAAATATAGAGATCTTAAACCATTATTATATCCATGTGTGGATCATAGACTCATATCTATCAATTAAAAATAGAGTTCATCCATGCAGATATTCCTTAGAGAAATTTATTCACTAACAACCCTTACTCATGCACACTTTGCAATATGATTTTCTTCTCCTTATATAGATTTAGCTTTTACCAATACCATGAGTCAAACCACTCAACTGTTGATGGTAATCTTGGATGGAATCAAATAGATAATACAACGCTCAATACTATGGGCTAATACCATGTTAAAGCTCCCTGGTATTATAATTTTGGAGCACAAATAAGCATATGCGACTTGGGACATACTTTTCCACGTGCATATGAAACTTGGCCTTTACAAACCCACGTATACAAAAAATAACCAATCTGCTGTACAAAACTTCAGAGAGACTGCTAAGATTCTTCATATAGATAGTTTCTTCATCCTTTTCCAGAGATTTCCCATCAAGGACAATCAATTTAATATAAAAGAAACATATTTCCAATGATCTCCCCCTTTGGACTTGATGGCAACCATAATCATTAAAACATTAGGCATCTGTATTCAACCATCCTCAGAATTCTCCCCCTTTGACATCAAGGGTAAAGGGCAGATCAACATCCATTGTACAGAAATTACCATGCTCCTCCTGAGTTCATGCTTGAATATTCATACATATTTTTCAATGAAGTACATGACTTTTCAACCGAGTATGACCTTTCCTATCACCAATTACTCATACTTGCATCAATGATCCAACTAATTGGATTTACACATTTGACTCAACTACCCAACCAAGTGGGTGTACAAATTTTGACTGAACTACCCAACCAAGTGGGTTTACAAATTGGAACAAGTCCTTACAGACTGAATATAACAATTTACATCATAGATATGAACATGACCTTTTCATCAAATGATTTTTTTATTATTATTTTTATTTTTTATTTTATTATTATTATTTTTTATAAATAAGATCAATGAATCTCAATCATGAGATCAGACCACAACAAACACTTAGAATGCCAACAATGCATCCTTTCCCACAGGACAAGTGCTCCCCCTTATTTTGTGCACCCTGAACACTTTCAACAATATATCATCGAGGCATCTTCATCAAAAAAAAATATTAGAGAATGAAACAGAAATGTGAGAAGTGGAACATCACCAGAGATACCCAAAAACACCACAAATGTTCTGAAAATGTTGACCCAGAAAATTGTGCCAACAAAAACCCATACGCGGTTTTATGTATATGAACTCGCGTATATATGCAACTATCTTTTATCAAAATCTGCGTGTCCAATTTAATATTATGAATTTAAGAAGATCTGATCTTCTGAGCGGCAGAGACAACTTGCATCTTTTGTCTGAGATATTCGAATGCTTCCCTGGGAATAGGTTTAGTAAATATATCAGCAACTTATGCTTTGGAGGGAACATACTCCAATTTCACCTTTTGTTCAAGCACTTGTTCACGTAAGAAGTGATACTTGATAGGAATGTTCTTGGTCTTGGAATGCATAACGGGATTATTTTAGATACTGATGGCACTTGGAGATGGGAGGTGAACATTTGATTTGAATTTCTTGTAAAGTTTGCATCATCCAAAGAATTTGTGTGCAACATGATGCAGTAGGCACATATTCTGCTTCTGTTGTAGATAAGGCAATAGAGCTTTGCTTCTTGCTGAACCAAGATACTAATCGGGGCCCCATATAGAATGCACCACCACTAGTGCTCTTCCGATCATCAACATTTCCAGCCCAATCTGCATCTATGTAAGCATGAAGAGTGAGATCAACATTCTTTGGATACCATAGTCCAAAGTCTTGAGTGCCTTGTAGATATTTGAATATTCTTTTTACAGCCTAAAGGTGAGACTCTTTTGGATTAGCTTGGAATCGTCCAAAAATCCCAACTGCATGCATAATGTCTGGTCTTGTCCTGGTGAGATAAATTAGACTTCCAATCATGGATCTGTATTTTGGTTGATTCACTGTGGAATACTCATAATGAGAATTGATGTTACACCTGGTTATCATTGGTGTACTTACAGGTTTGCAATCTTCTATCCCATACTTCTTTAGAATTTTCTTAAGATATTTTGCTTGTGATAAGAATATGCCATCTGTTGCTTGTTGCACTTGTAAGCCAAGAAAGAATGTTAGTTCCCCAAGTAAAGACATTTCAAATTCTTGCTGCATAACAGAAGAAAATTTCTGACTCATGGACTCTTCATTACTTCCAAAAATGATGTCATCAACATATACAACCACAATCAATAGTTTATCATTTTCAGTTTTTGTGTATAATTTGCTATCAACAGATCCATTTGAAAACCCTTGTTGATGAAGATATTTGTCAAGACGATAATACCATGCCCATGGAGCTTATTTGAGACCATATAAAGCCTTTTTAAGTTTACAAACAAGTTTTTCATCATTGCCCAAAATGAATCCTTCTGGTTGTTTTATATGAACTTCTGCTTCTACATCACCATTGAGGAAAGAATATTTAACACCCATTTGATAAACTTTGATTTGTTGAAAGCATGAAATAGTAAGAAAAATTCTGATGGCTTCAAGTCTAGCTACAGGAGAAAATGTTTCTTCAAATTCTATACCTTTTTGTTGAGTATACCCTTTACAAACAAGTCTAGCCTTGTTTCTAATAATATCTCCATTTTTATTTAACTTGTTTTTGAATATCCATTTTGTTCCAATAACATTATTATCATGAGGTCTTCGAACTAGTTCCCAAGTATGATTCTTTTCAATTTGATCAAGTTCTTCATTCATGGCTTGAATCCAACATTCATATTTTCTAGCTTGATTGACATTCTATGGATCAATGGTGGATAAAAATGCTAGATAGCTAGTAGACCCTACAAGAGTTCTTCTTTTTTGGACACTTGATCCCTTTTCTACCAAAATTTGAGATTCTGGATGATTCTTTTGAACATACCTGGATGGAGCCTTTTCAGATAGATATTCTGTTGTTGCTTCATTGGGTTCACCTTATATATTATTTCTATTAGATGCAAGAAGATATACATCATCATCATCTTCATTTGTTGTTTGTATTTCCCCTTTTGGAGCTGAGAGAGATTCATCAATTACAATGTCAATGCACTCAACAATATTCCGAAGTCTTTTATTGTAGCATTTATATGCTTTACTTCTAGAAGAGTAACCAATAAATATTCCTTCATTTGATCTAGGTTCAAACTTGCCAAGTTTTTCATCATTGTTCTTGATAAAACATTTGCTTCCAAAAACTTTAAAATGCTTTACAGTGGGAAGATTACCATACTAGAGCTCATATGGAGTTTTATCACTATTTACATGAACATGTGCTTTGTTAAGAATATTTATCGCAGTATATGCTAATTCTCCCCAAAATGTGTCAGGTGTTCCTGAATCATCAAGCATAGCCCGAGCCATCTGTTGAATGGTTCTATTGATTATTTCTGCTACGTCATTTTGTTGTGGGGTACCAGCTACAGAAAACTGTCTTTTTATGCCTTATTCTTAACAAAAATCAAAGAATTCATCTGATATATATTCACCTCCTCAATCATATCTAAGACACTTTATTTTTAGATCTAATTCATTTTTAGCTAGTGCTTTGAAGATCTAAAATTTTTCGAATGCTTCATCTTTGTGTTTTAGCAACCCAATCCAACGCATTCTAGAGAAATCATCAATAAACAGAATATAGTATTGTTCTGCACGGGGTGATCTTTTTCTCATAGGTCCACATAAATGAGTATGAATGAGTTCAAGGGGTTTACTTGCTGATCCTTCTTTGGCATTAAATTGCACTCTGGTTTGCTTACCGAATTGGAAAGATTTGCATATGGTACTCTCAGGCAGAGTTATATTGGGAAGATCACGAACAGCTTTGACACTGCTAGATTTGTTGATTTGAGAGAAGCTCAAATTCCCCAATATTCTATGCCATAACCAATTTTATGAAGATTTACCCAAGTAACATTGTTCTTTACATCTTTTCAATACATACAAATTGCTTGGTGTTCTATTTCCTTTTATAATTGTTTTTCCTGTATCAAGATCACATACCACACATTCTTTTGAGCTAAAGACAACTTCAGTTCCTTGATTAAACATTTGAATTACACTGAACACGTTATGCTTTAATCTATCCTCATACATAATATTGTTAGCTTTCACCTTTTCCTTTAGAAAAACAAAACATTTTCCCTTAATGACAGCAGGAGTATCATTTCCAAAAGTAACATTCTTTTCTCTTTCTAGAGCATTGTATGGAAGAAGTTTATTTTTTTCACCTGCCACATGTTTTGAGCATCCATTATCAATGTACCATTGATTTTCTTCTCCTTCTGAAAATAAAGCTATGCCACAGTTCTCAACCTGTAATTCGTTCTTTCTCCATACTTTGGAAGTTGAAGGTATATGCTCTTTTGGCTGAAGTTTGCTCCTGCATTCAGATTCTTCATGACCAAAGTTATTGTAATAAACAAATTTAATTTCATTTTGAAGAGGAGAAAATTTGTTATATGTATTCTTCTTTATTCTAGTATCAATTCTTTTCTTTCTTGCTTATCTAGTCATGATGGTTTTGTATGTAACACATTGAACAACTTTATGACCAAAATTATGACATGATAAAAAATGTCCATTGAAGAAGAAATTTATGCAATCATGGAACCTTCTATTTGTTTTTACCAGTTGGTTGGTATTTCTATGAAAGGTAATACTGTTAGTGTTCTTTGTATTGAGGTGGTCATGCTTTGCCTGTAAAGTTTCTTTGTTTCCTTGTTGAGTGGTAGAATGTTATAGGCTGGCTGTAGCTACTTTTAGATAGTTTGGTGCTGAAGACTGAGAAGATTCTCTGACATCCAAGACCTATATTTATAACAGGAGAATGTTGTACCTTGATAATTTCATCTATGTTTTCAAATCCTTCAGAAAATCTAAGATTCAAAGCTTTTACTTTCTCAATTTCTTTTCTTAGACTTACTATTTCACATTCTAATTTCTCATTGTGTTTCTCCTTTTCTTCAAGCTAATTTTTTAGAGTTTCTATGGATATTTTGTTTTCTTCCAAACATATTTTGAGCTTATTGATTTCTTCAAGAAAATCATTGTCTTCTAGAGCATCCATAAAAGTATCCTTTTCTTCCCTAGAATCTTTTTCAAATGCCATGAGAATTCTAAGATCTTGATTAGATTCTTCCTCACTGTCTGATAACCCATCACTATCTTCATGAGTATAATAATTTTTTCTAGTGCTAATCCGATTCTTATTTCTTTTTGCTACTTCCTTTCCCTTTTCATGTGTTTCTTTATCAGGACACTTAGTAGCATAATGACCAACTATTCCACAAGCAAAACATTTGAAAGGAAGCTTACCTCTGAACCTTCGAGTGCCAAGTTGGAGCTTATTTACAAAATTTAACTCATCTTCTTCTGAAATATACCCTGATCCTTCTGTTTCTTGTACTTCTTTTCCTTTTGTAGAAGCTCTAAAGATGGCTTCTTTGACTTCAGATGATCCTTCTTTTCTCATTTCACATGGAGTTAGAATGCCATGAAGTTGAACAATAGTAAGATTTTAAAGATCCTGCTTCTCTTCAATAGTAGACACTTTTGACTCAAATTTTGAAGTTAGAGATCTTAAAAAAATTTCAGCCAGAGTAGTGTCAGTTATGGTTTCACCAAAATTTCTCATACGATTTACAATATCATCTAGACGTAAAAAGAAACTGGCAATGCTCTCCTCATTATGCATCGTTATATTTTCATATTGAATTATGAGTGTTTGGAGTATAGCACTTTTTACCTTTGTATCACCTTCATAGCTTAGAATGATTTTTTCCCATATTTCCTTTGTTGTATTCAAATGCATGACCCTAACAAATTCTGATTCAGTTAGACTCCCTAATAGTGCATTGACCGCCTTTTCATTTGTTTCATAGTTCTTTCTTGTCATTGCATCGGTTGGAACTGAGGCTAGATATTGATAACCTCCTTCTACAATAGCCCATACATCTGCTCCAAGAGACTAAAGATAGGATCTTGTCCATGTTTTCTAGAAGATTAAATTGTTTTTTTTTGAAGAGTGGAGGCTTGATAGATGTTGTCCCATCTTGATTGCTCATCTTGGCTGATCTTCCTTCTAGCGGCTAAGATTCTTCAGAAGGACCTGCTCTGATACCAATTGTTGGGAAAAATACTGAGAGGGGGGGGGGGGGGGAGGTGAATCATTATTTAGAGCTCATATCTATAAATTTAACTTTTTCTTTTGTAGAATTCGACATGCAAATTTTATAAATCGAACTCGCGTATACATGCGAATATGCTGAAAGAAACTAGCGTATATTGATATTAATTTCTAGTTTAGAAAACTTTCAGAAACAGTCTTTAAATTAGATTTACCAGTTATGCATCAGGTTACATAATTAGTAAATATGTGCAGTAACAGCAATAGAAAACATCGCACAAGTGGAACACACATGAACACCCATATTTAAGGTGGAAACCCAATTCGGGAGAAAACCATAGTTGTTGTCATCTCTGTCTTCAATATTTATTATATGGAAAACTATTTACAACATTGTACTGATGTATAATCATATAAGTACGCAGGCTTCTACTTGCAGAAGGCTACAACCTTCACTTTTTTACCAGCTGCTACTGGAAGGGAGCTCCAACCCCCTTTCTTCTCGTTTACCAGCCGCTCCTGGAAAGGAGCTTCAACCCCCTGAACATAACACCAGCTTCTATTGGAAAAAAGCTTCTACTTCCATATTGAAGGCTTCAACCCTGAGACCCACTGCAGACCACGTTTAATCAATTTTCATACAGATCAAACAACATCAACACAACCCTTTATTAACAATCATAAACTTTTCCCAATACTTCAATTAGAACATTAAAAACACTGTAACCAGAACTTCAAAAATAATCTAGACTTCATAATAGATATGCAGATACAAACTCAACCCCGAACAATCATTAATTCAAATAGCATATGCTACTTTTCTTCACTGAAGCCACGTACATACGTGCTTTCCTGCACACCAACCTACGTATGCCTCAGTGCATACTGTTTTCATAACCTGGAATGAATACACTACTTCATTTTGTTAAAGCTGTGTGTATACGTGCTTTTCTTTATACCAACCTGCGTATATTTCTATGTATACTGTTCTTCAAAATGTGATCAGACTCAGATTCAAATCCAAGGCTTTCAGTCAGACATTTTCTCAGCAGTGCAGAACCTTTAGACAGTCAGTAAACCTTAGTCATGTTTTCTCAATCATTGATTAGATTTTTTCATGATCAACTTAGTAGCATACTCAGTATTCAAACAACCCAAAACTTCAAGAAGACTTCATTGACAGACATCAGACAAAAAGCAGGAATCACAATAATAACATCTGCAATAAGCTTCAGAAAAACCTAACGACCATACTCGCTTTTCATGAAGCGAACCCACGTATATATGCACTTTTACAGAGACCAACTAGCGTATAGATTTGCAGAATAGGCCAGATCTATAAAAATTACCCAGATTTCTTCGTTTTCTTCAGCAGACTTGTGCCAGTTCTTCATCATTTCTTTAGTAGATCATACTAGAGCTTCATCATCTTCAAATATAGAGATCTTAAACCATTATTATATCCATGTGTGGATCATAGACTCATATCTATCAATTAAAAATAGAGTTCATCCATGCAGATATTCCTTAGAGAAATTTATTCACTAACAACCCTTACTCATGCACACTTTGCAATATGATTTTCTTCTCCTTATATAGATTTAGCTTTTACCAATACCATGAGTCAAACCACTCAACTGTTGATGGTAATCTTGGATGGAATCAAATAGATAATACAACGCTCAATACTATGGGCTAATACCATGTTAAAGCTCCCTGGTATTATAATTTTGGAGCACAAATAAGCATATGCGACTTGGGACATACTTTTCCACGTGCATATGAAACTTGGCCTTTACAAACCCACGTATACAAAAAATAACCAATCTGCTGTACAAAACTTCAGAGAGACTGCTAAGATTCTTCATATAGATAGTTTCTTCATCCTTTTCCAGAGATTTCCCATCAAGGACAATCAATTTAATATAAAAGAAACATATTTCCAATGATCTCCCCCTTTGGACTTGATGGCAACCATAATCATTAAAACATTAGGCATCTGTATTCAACCATCCTCAGAATTCTCCCCCTTTGACATCAAGGGTAAAGGGCAGATCAACATCCATTGTACAGAAATTACCATGCTCCTCCTGAGTTCATGCTTGAATATTCATACATATTTTTCAATGAAGTACATGACTTTTCAACCGAGTATGACCTTTCCTATCACCAATTACTCATACTTGCATCAATGATCCAACTAATTGGATTTACACATTTGACTCAACTACCCAACCAAGTGGGTGTACAAATTTTGACTGAACTACCCAACCAAGTGGGTTTACAAATTGGAACAAGTCCTTACAGACTGAATATAACAATTTACATCATAGATATGAACATGACCTTTTCATCAAATGATTTTTTTATTATTATTTTTATTTTTTATTTTATTATTATTATTTTTTATAAATAAGATCAATGAATCTCAATCATGAGATCAGACCACAACAAACACTTAGAATGCCAACAATGCATCCTTTCCCACAGGACAAGTGCTCCCCCTTATTTTGTGCACCCTGAACACTTTCAACAATATATCATCGAGGCATCTTCATCAAAAAAAAATATTAGAGAATGAAACAGAAATGTGAGAAGTGGAACATCACCAGAGATACCCAAAAACACCACAAATGTTCTGAAAATGTTGACCCAGAAAATTGTGCCAACAAAAACCCATACGCGGTTTTATGTATATGAACTCGCGTATATATGCAACTATCTTTTATCAAAATCTGCGTGTCCAATTTAATATTATGAATTTAAGAAGATCTGATCTTCTGAGCGGCAGAGACAACTTGCATCTTTTGTCTGAGATATTCGAATGCTTCCCTGGGAATAGGTTTAGTAAATATATCAGCAACTTATGCTTTGGAGGGAACATACTCCAATTTCACCTTTTGTTCAAGCACTTGTTCACGTAAGAAGTGATACTTGATAGGAATGTTCTTGGTCTTGGAATGCATAACGGGATTATTTTAGATACTGATGGCACTTGGAGATGGGAGGTGAACATTTGATTTGAATTTCTTGTAAAGTTTGCATCATCCAAAGAATTTGTGTGCAACATGATGCAGTAGGCACATATTCTGCTTCTGTTGTAGATAAGGCAATAGAGCTTTGCTTCTTGCTGAACCAAGATACTAATCGGGGCCCCATATAGAATGCACCACCACTAGTGCTCTTCCGATCATCAACATTTCCAGCCCAATCTGCATCTATGTAAGCATGAAGAGTGAGATCAACATTCTTTGGATACCATAGTCCAAAGTCTTGAGTGCCTTGTAGATATTTGAATATTCTTTTTACAGCCTAAAGGTGAGACTCTTTTGGATTAGCTTGGAATCGTCCAAAAATCCCAACTGCATGCATAATGTCTGGTCTTGTCCTGGTGAGATAAATTAGACTTCCAATCATGGATCTGTATTTTGGTTGATTCACTGTGGAATACTCATAATGAGAATTGATGTTACACCTGGTTATCATTGGTGTACTTACAGGTTTGCAATCTTCTATCCCATACTTCTTTAGAATTTTCTTAAGATATTTTGCTTGTGATAAGAATATGCCATCTGTTGCTTGTTGCACTTGTAAGCCAAGAAAGAATGTTAGTTCCCCAAGTAAAGACATTTCAAATTCTTGCTGCATAACAGAAGAAAATTTCTGACTCATGGACTCTTCATTACTTCCAAAAATGATGTCATCAACATATACAACCACAATCAATAGTTTATCATTTTCAGTTTTTGTGTATAATTTGCTATCAACAGATCCATTTGAAAACCCTTGTTGATGAAGATATTTGTCAAGACGATAATACCATGCCCATGGAGCTTATTTGAGACCATATAAAGCCTTTTTAAGTTTACAAACAAGTTTTTCATCATTGCCCAAAATGAATCCTTCTGGTTGTTTTATATGAACTTCTGCTTCTACATCACCATTGAGGAAAGAATATTTAACACCCATTTGATAAACTTTGATTTGTTGAAAGCATGAAATAGTAAGAAAAATTCTGATGGCTTCAAGTCTAGCTACAGGAGAAAATGTTTCTTCAAATTCTATACCTTTTTGTTGAGTATACCCTTTACAAACAAGTCTAGCCTTGTTTCTAATAATATCTCCATTTTTATTTAACTTGTTTTTGAATATCCATTTTGTTCCAATAACATTATTATCATGAGGTCTTCGAACTAGTTCCCAAGTATGATTCTTTTCAATTTGATCAAGTTCTTCATTCATGGCTTGAATCCAACATTCATATTTTCTAGCTTGATTGACATTCTATGGATCAATGGTGGATAAAAATGCTAGATAGCTAGTAGACCCTACAAGAGTTCTTCTTTTTTGGACACTTGATCCCTTTTCTACCAAAATTTGAGATTCTGGATGATTCTTTTGAACATACCTGGATGGAGCCTTTTCAGATAGATATTCTGTTGTTGCTTCATTGGGTTCACCTTATATATTATTTCTATTAGATGCAAGAAGATATACATCATCATCATCTTCATTTGTTGTTTGTATTTCCCCTTTTGGAGCTGAGAGAGATTCATCAATTACAATGTCAATGCACTCAACAATATTCCGAAGTCTTTTATTGTAGCATTTATATGCTTTACTTCTAGAAGAGTAACCAATAAATATTCCTTCATTTGATCTAGGTTCAAACTTGCCAAGTTTTTCATCATTGTTCTTGATAAAACATTTGCTTCCAAAAACTTTAAAATGCTTTACAGTGGGAAGATTACCATACTAGAGCTCATATGGAGTTTTATCACTATTTACATGAACATGTGCTTTGTTAAGAATATTTATCGCAGTATATGCTAATTCTCCCCAAAATGTGTCAGGTGTTCCTGAATCATCAAGCATAGCCCGAGCCATCTGTTGAATGGTTCTATTGATTATTTCTGCTACGTCATTTTGTTGTGGGGTACCAGCTACAGAAAACTGTCTTTTTATGCCTTATTCTTAACAAAAATCAAAGAATTCATCTGATATATATTCACCTCCTCAATCATATCTAAGACACTTTATTTTTAGATCTAATTCATTTTTAGCTAGTGCTTTGAAGATCTAAAATTTTTCGAATGCTTCATCTTTGTGTTTTAGCAACCCAATCCAACGCATTCTAGAGAAATCATCAATAAACAGAATATAGTATTGTTCTGCACGGGGTGATCTTTTTCTCATAGGTCCACATAAATGAGTATGAATGAGTTCAAGGGGTTTACTTGCTGATCCTTCTTTGGCATTAAATTGCACTCTGGTTTGCTTACCGAATTGGAAAGATTTGCATATGGTACTCTCAGGCAGAGTTATATTGGGAAGATCACGAACAGCTTTGACACTGCTAGATTTGTTGATTTGAGAGAAGCTCAAATTCCCCAATATTCTATGCCATAACCAATTTTATGAAGATTTACCCAAGTAACATTGTTCTTTACATCTTTTCAATACATACAAATTGCTTGGTGTTCTATTTCCTTTTATAATTGTTTTTCCTGTATCAAGATCACATACCACACATTCTTTTGAGCTAAAGACAACTTCAGTTCCTTGATTAAACATTTGAATTACACTGAACACGTTATGCTTTAATCTATCCTCATACATAATATTGTTAGCTTTCACCTTTTCCTTTAGAAAAACAAAACATTTTCCCTTAATGACAGCAGGAGTATCATTTCCAAAAGTAACATTCTTTTCTCTTTCTAGAGCATTGTATGGAAGAAGTTTATTTTTTTCACCTGCCACATGTTTTGAGCATCCATTATCAATGTACCATTGATTTTCTTCTCCTTCTGAAAATAAAGCTATGCCACAGTTCTCAACCTGTAATTCGTTCTTTCTCCATACTTTGGAAGTTGAAGGTATATGCTCTTTTGGCTGAAGTTTGCTCCTGCATTCAGATTCTTCATGACCAAAGTTATTGTAATAAACAAATTTAATTTCATTTTGAAGAGGAGAAAATTTGTTATATGTATTCTTCTTTATTCTAGTATCAATTCTTTTCTTTCTTGCTTATCTAGTCATGATGGTTTTGTATGTAACACATTGAACAACTTTATGACCAAAATTATGACATGATAAAAAATGTCCATTGAAGAAGAAATTTATGCAATCATGGAACCTTCTATTTGTTTTTACCAGTTGGTTGGTATTTCTATGAAAGGTAATACTGTTAGTGTTCTTTGTATTGAGGTGGTCATGCTTTGCCTGTAAAGTTTCTTTGTTTCCTTGTTGAGTGGTAGAATGTTATAGGCTGGCTGTAGCTACTTTTAGATAGTTTGGTGCTGAAGACTGAGAAGATTCTCTGACATCCAAGACCTATATTTATAACAGGAGAATGTTGTACCTTGATAATTTCATCTATGTTTTCAAATCCTTCAGAAAATCTAAGATTCAAAGCTTTTACTTTCTCAATTTCTTTTCTTAGACTTACTATTTCACATTCTAATTTCTCATTGTGTTTCTCCTTTTCTTCAAGCTAATTTTTTAGAGTTTCTATGGATATTTTGTTTTCTTCCAAACATATTTTGAGCTTATTGATTTCTTCAAGAAAATCATTGTCTTCTAGAGCATCCATAAAAGTATCCTTTTCTTCCCTAGAATCTTTTTCAAATGCCATGAGAATTCTAAGATCTTGATTAGATTCTTCCTCACTGTCTGATAACCCATCACTATCTTCATGAGTATAATAATTTTTTCTAGTGCTAATCCGATTCTTATTTCTTTTTGCTACTTCCTTTCCCTTTTCATGTGTTTCTTTATCAGGACACTTAGTAGCATAATGACCAACTATTCCACAAGCAAAACATTTGAAAGGAAGCTTACCTCTGAACCTTCGAGTGCCAAGTTGGAGCTTATTTACAAAATTTAACTCATCTTCTTCTGAAATATACCCTGATCCTTCTGTTTCTTGTACTTCTTTTCCTTTTGTAGAAGCTCTAAAGATGGCTTCTTTGACTTCAGATGATCCTTCTTTTCTCATTTCACATGGAGTTAGAATGCCATGAAGTTGAACAATAGTAAGATTTTAAAGATCCTGCTTCTCTTCAATAGTAGACACTTTTGACTCAAATTTTGAAGTTAGAGATCTTAAAAAAATTTCAGCCAGAGTAGTGTCAGTTATGGTTTCACCAAAATTTCTCATACGATTTACAATATCATCTAGACGTAAAAAGAAACTGGCAATGCTCTCCTCATTATGCATCGTTATATTTTCATATTGAATTATGAGTGTTTGGAGTATAGCACTTTTTACCTTTGTATCACCTTCATAGCTTAGAATGATTTTTTCCCATATTTCCTTTGTTGTATTCAAATGCATGACCCTAACAAATTCTGATTCAGTTAGACTCCCTAATAGTGCATTGACCGCCTTTTCATTTGTTTCATAGTTCTTTCTTGTCATTGCATCGGTTGGAACTGAGGCTAGATATTGATAACCTCCTTCTACAATAGCCCATACATCTGCTCCAAGAGACTAAAGATAGGATCTTGTCCATGTTTTCTAGAAGATTAAATTGTTTTTTTTTGAAGAGTGGAGGCTTGATAGATGTTGTCCCATCTTGATTGCTCATCTTGGCTGATCTTCCTTCTAGCGGCTAAGATTCTTCAGAAGGACCTGCTCTGATACCAATTGTTGGGAAAAATACTGAGAGGGGGGGGGGGGGGGAGGTGAATCATTATTTAGAGCTCATATCTATAAATTTAACTTTTTCTTTTGTAGAATTCGACATGCAAATTTTATAAATCGAACTCGCGTATACATGCGAATATGCTGAAAGAAACTAGCGTATATTGATATTAATTTCTAGTTTAGAAAACTTTCAGAAACAGTCTTTAAATTAGATTTACCAGTTATGCATCAGGTTACATAATTAGTAAATATGTGCAGTAACAGCAATAGAAAACATCGCACAAGTGGAACACACATGAACACCCATATTTAAGGTGGAAACCCAATTCGGGAGAAAACCATAGTTGTTGTCATCTCTGTCTTCAATATTTATTATATGGAAAACTATTTACAACATTGTACTGATGTATAATCATATAAGTACGCAGGCTTCTACTTGCAGAAGGCTACAACCTTCACTTTTTTACCAGCTGCTACTGGAAGGGAGCTCCAACCCCCTTTCTTCTCGTTTACCAGCCGCTCCTGGAAAGGAGCTTCAACCCCCTGAACATAACACCAGCTTCTATTGGAAAAAAGCTTCTACTTCCATATTGAAGGCTTCAACCCTGAGACCCACTGCAGACCACGTTTAATCAATTTTCATACAGATCAAACAACATCAACACAACCCTTTATTAACAATCATAAACTTTTCCCAATACTTCAATTAGAACATTAAAAACACTGTAACCAGAACTTCAAAAATAATCTAGACTTCATAATAGATATGCAGATACAAACTCAACCCCGAACAATCATTAATTCAAATAGCATATGCTACTTTTCTTCACTGAAGCCACGTACATACGTGCTTTCCTGCACACCAACCTACGTATGCCTCAGTGCATACTGTTTTCATAACCTGGAATGAATACACTACTTCATTTTGTTAAAGCTGTGTGTATACGTGCTTTTCTTTATACCAACCTGCGTATATTTCTATGTATACTGTTCTTCAAAATGTGATCAGACTCAGATTCAAATCCAAGGCTTTCAGTCAGACATTTTCTCAGCAGTGCAGAACCTTTAGACAGTCAGTAAACCTTAGTCATGTTTTCTCAATCATTGATTAGATTTTTTCATGATCAACTTAGTAGCATACTCAGTATTCAAACAACCCAAAACTTCAAGAAGACTTCATTGACAGACATCAGACAAAAAGCAGGAATCACAATAATAACATCTGCAATAAGCTTCAGAAAAACCTAACGACCATACTCGCTTT
Source organism: Pinus albicaulis (assembly GCA_034641835.2). Lineage (NCBI taxonomy): Eukaryota > Viridiplantae > Streptophyta > Pinopsida > Pinales > Pinaceae > Pinus > Pinus albicaulis. Next base: position 1,152,590,370 of record CM076570.1, read on the forward strand.
TCATGAAGCGAACCCACGTATATATGCACTTTTACAGAGACCAACTAGCGTATAGATTTGCAGAATAGGCCAGATCTATAAAAATTACCCAGATTTCTTCGTTTTCTTCAGCAGACTTGTGCCAGTTCTTCATCATTTCTTTAGTAGATCATACTAGAGCTTCATCATCTTTAGATCTAGAGATCTTGAACCATCATTATATCCATGGGTGCATCATAGATTCAGATCTATCAATTAAAAACAGATTTCATCCATGCAGATATTCCTTAGAGAAATGTATTCATTAACAAACCTTACTCATGCACACTTTGCACTATGATCTTCTTCTCCTTATATGGATTTATCTTTTACCAATACCATGAGTCAAACCACTCAACTGTTGATGGTAATACTGGATAGAATCAAATAGATAATACAATGCTCAATACTGTGGGATAATACCATGGTAAAGCCCCCTGGTATTATAATTTTGGAGCACAAACAAGCATATGTGACTTGGGACGTACTTCTCCACGTGCATACGCGACTTGGCATTTACAAACCCGCGTATACAAAAAAGAATCAATATGCTGCAAAAAAATTCGAAGAGACTACTGAGATTCTTCATACAGATAGTTTCTTTGTCCTTTTCCACAGAGTTTCCATCAAGGACAATCAATTTAATATACAAGAAACATATTGCCAACAATCTCCCCCTTTGGACTTGATGGAAACCATAATCATTAAAACATTAGGCATTTGTATTCAACCATCCTCAGAATTCTCCCCCTTTGACATCAAGGGAAAAGGGCAGATCAACATCCCTTGTACAGAAATTACCATGCTCCCCCTAAGTTCATGCTTGAATATTCAGAAATATTTTTCAATGAAGTACATGACTTTTCAACTGAGTATGACCTTTCTTATCACCAATTACTCATACTTGCATCAATGATCCAACTAAGTGGATTTACATATTTGACTCAACTACCCAACCAAGTGGGTGTACAAATTTTGACTGAACTACCTAACCAAGTGGGTTTACAAATTGGAACAAGTCCTTACATGACTGAATATAACAATTTACATCATAGATCTCAACATGAACTTTTCATCAAATGAAATTTTTTTTTTATATAAATAAGATCAATGAATATCAATCATGAGATCAGACCACAACAAACACTTAGAATGCCAACAATTCATCCTTTCCCACAGGACAAGTGCTCCCCCTTAGTTTGTGCACGCTGAACACTTTCAACAGCAAATCATCAAGGCATATTCATAAAAAAAAATAGTATAGAATGAAACAAAAATGTGAGAACTGTAACATCAACAAAGATACCCAAAAACACCTCAACTGTTCTGAAAATGTTGACCCAGAAAATTGTGCCAACAAAAACCCATACACAGTTTTATGTATATGAACTCACGTATATACACAACTTTCCTTTATGAAATCCGCGTTTCCAATTTAATATTTTGAATTTAAGCAAATATAATCTTCTGAGCGGCAGAGACAACTCCTAGATTTTGTCTAAGATATTCGAATGCTTCCCTGGGAAGAGGTTTAGTAAATATATCAGCAACTTGTTATTTGGAGGGAACATATTCCAATTTCACCTTTTGTTCAAGCACTTGTTCACGTAAGAAGTGATACTTGATAGGAATGTGCTTGGTCTTGGAATGCATAACAGGATTCTTTGAGATACCGATGGCACTTGTATTATCACACATAATGGATATGGGAGGTGAACATTTGATTTGAATGTCTTGTAAAGTTTGCATCATCCAAAGAAGTTGTGTGCAACATGATGCGGCGGCCACATATTTTGCTTCTGTCGTAGATAAGGAAATAGAGTTTTGCTTATTGCTGAACCAAGATACTAATCGGGGCCCCATATAGAATACACCACCACTAGTGCTCTTCCGATCATCAACATTTCCAGCCCAATCTGCATCTGTGTAAGCATGAAGAGTGATATCAGCATTCTTTGGATACCATAGTCCAAAGTCTTGAGTGCCTTGTAGATATTTGAATATTATTTTTACAACCTGAAGGTGAGACTCTTTTGGATTATCTTGGAATCGTCCAACAATCCCAATTGCATACATAATGTCCGGTCTTGTCCCGGTGAGATAAAGTAGACTTCCAATCATGGATCTGTATTCTGGTTGGTTCACTGTGGAAGACTAATCATGAGAACTGAGGTTACACCCAGTTATCATTGGTGTAATTACAGGTTGCAATCTTCCATCCCATACTTCTTGAGAATTTGCTTAAGATATTTTGCTTGTGATAAGCATATTCCATCTGTTGCTTGTTTCACTTGTAAGCGGAGAAAGAATGTTAGTTCCCGAAGTAAAGACATTTCAAATTCTTGCTGCATAACAGAAGAAATTTTTTGACCCATGGACTCTTCATTACTTCCAAAAATGATGTCATCAACATATACAACCACAATCAATATTTTATCATTTTCAGTTTTTGTGTATAATTTTCTATCAGCACATCTCTTTGAAAATACTTGTTGATGAAGATATTTGTCAAGATGATAATACCATGCCCTTGGAGCTTGTTTGAGACTATATAAAGCCTTTTTAAGTTTACAATTTTTTTTTTCATCATTGCCCAAAATGAATCCTTCTGGTTGTTTTATATAAAATTATTTTTCTAGATCACCATTGAGGAAAGAAAATTTAACATACATTTGATAAACTTTGATTTTTTGAAAGCTTGAAAAAGCAAGAAACATTGTGATGGCTTCAAGTCTAGCTATAGGAGCAAATGTTTCTTCAAATTCTATACCTTCTTGTTGAGTATACCCTTTACAAACAATTCTAGCCTTGTTTCTAATAACATCTCCATTTTCATTTAACTTGTTTTTGAATATCCTTTTTGTTCCAATAACATTTTTATCATGAGGTCTTGGAACTAGTTCCCAAGTATGATTCTTTTCAAGTTGATCAAGTTCTTCATTTATGGCTTGAATCCAACATTCATCTTTGCTAGCTTGATTGAAATTCTATGGTTCAATGGTGGATACAAATGCTAGATAGCTAGTAGACCCTACAAGAGTTCTTCTTGTTTGGACAACTGATCCCTTTTCTCCCAAAATTTGAGATTCTGGATGATTCTTTTGAACATACCTAGATGGAGCCTTTTCAGATAGATCTTCTTCTGCTGCTTCATTGGGTTCACCTTCTATATTATCTCTATTAGATGTAGGAAGATATACATCATCATCATCTTCATTTGTTGTTTGTATTTCCCATTTTGGAGCTGAGAGAGATTCATAAATTACAACTTCAATGCATTCAACAATCTTCCGAAGTCTTTTATTGTAGCATTTATATGTTTTAATTCTAGAAGAGTAACCAAGAAATATTCCTTCATCTGCTCCAGGTTAAAACTTGCCAAGGTTTTCATCATTATTCTTGATAAAACATTTGTTTCCAAAAACTTTAAAATGCTTTACAGTGGAAAGATTACCATACTAGAGCTCATATGGAGTTTTACCACTGTTTATATGAACAAGTGCTTTGTTAAGATTATTTACCGCAATATGTGCTGCTTCTCCCCAAAATTTGTCAGGTGTTCTTGAATCATCAAGCATATCCTGAGCAATCTACTGAACTATTCTATTCATTCTATTTGCTACACCATTTTGTTGTGGGGTACCAGCTACAGAAAACTGTCTTTTTATGCCATGTTGTTCACAAAAATCAAAGAATTCATCTGATATATATTCACCTCCTTGATCAGATTTAAGACACTTTATTTTTAGATCTAATTCATTTTCAACCAGTGCTTTGAAGATCTGAAATTTTTCGAATGCTTCATCTTTGTGTTTTAGCAACCCAATCCAACACATTCTAGAGAAATCATCAATAAACATAATATAGTATTGTTCTCCATGGGGTGACCTTTTTCTCATAGGTCCACATAAATGAGTATGAATGAGTTTAAGAGGTTTAATTGCTGATCCTTCTTTGGCATTAAATTGCACCCTGGTTTGCTTACCGAATTGGCAAGATTTGCATATGGTACTCTAAGGCAGAGTAATATTGGGAAGATCACGAACAGCTTTGAGTCTGCTAGATTTGTTGATTTGAGAGAAGCTCAAATGCCCCAATCTTCTATGCCATAACCAATTTTCTAAAGATTTACCCAAGTAACACTGTTCTTTACATCTTTTCAATATATACAAATTGCTTGGTGTTCTCTTTCCTTTTATAATTGTTTTTCCTGTATCAAGATCACGTACCACACATTCTTTTGATCTAAACACAACTTCAGTTCCTTGATCACACATTTGACTTACACATAACAGGTTATGCTTTAATCCGTCCACATACATAACACTGTTATCTTTCAACTTTTCCTTTATAAAAACAGAACCTTTTCCCTTCATGACAGCAGGAGTATCATTTCCAAAAGTAACATTCTTTTCTCTTTCTAGAGCATTGTATGCAAGAAGTTTATTTCTGTCACCTGTCATGTGTTTTGAGCATCCACTATCAATTTACCATTGATTTTCTTCTCCTTCTACAAATAAATCTATGCCACAGTTCTCAACCTGTATTTCCTTCTTTCTCCATACTTTTTAAGTTGAAGGTATATGCTCTTTTGGCTGAAGTTTGCTCCTGCATTCAGATTATTCATGACCAAATTTATTGCAATAAGCACATTCAATTTTATTTTGAAGAGGAGAAAAATGGTTATACGTATTCTTCTTTATTCCAGTATCAATTATTTTCTTTCTTGCTTCTCTAGTCATGATGGTTTTGTATGCAACACATTGAACAACTTTATGACCAAAATTATGACATGAGAAACATTTTCCATTGAAGAAGAAATTTCTGCGATCATGGAACCTTCTATTTGTGTTTACCTATTGGTTGGTATTTCTCTGAAAGGTCTTCCTGTTAGTGTTCTTTGTATTGAGGTGGTCATGCTTTACCTATAAAGTTTCTTTGTTTCCTTTCTGAGTGGCAGAATGTTGTAGGCTGGCTGTAGCTACTTTTAGATAGTTTGGTGCTGAAGACTAAGAATATTCTCCGACATATCCAAGACCTGTCTTTATAAGAGGAGAACATTGTACCTTGATAATTTCATCTACGGTTCTAGATCCTTTAGCAAATCTAAGATTCAAAGCTTTTACTTTCTGAATTTCTTTTCTTAGACTTACTATCTCACATTCTAATTTCTCATTGTGTTTCTCCTTTTCTTCAAGCTGATTTTTTAGAATTTTTATGGATATTTTGTTTTCTTCCAAACATATTTTGAGCTGATTGATTTATTCAAGAAAATAATTGTCTTATAGAGCATCCATAAAAGTATCCTTTTCTTCCCTAAACTCTTTTTCAAATTCCATTAGAAGTCTAAGATCTTGATCAGATTCTTCGTCACTGTCTGATAACCCATCACTATCTTCATGAGTATAATAGCTTTTTCTAGTGCTAAACTGATTTTTATTTATTTTTGATACTTCCTTTCCCTTTTCATGTGTTTCTTTATCAGGAAACTTAGCAGCATAGTGACCAACTCTTCCACAAGAAAACATTTGAAAGGAAGCTTACCTCTGAACCTTCTAGTGCCAAGTTGGAGCTTCTTTACAAAATTTACCTCATCTTCTTCTTAAACATACCCTGATCCTTTTATTTCTTGTACTTCTTTTTGTAGAAGCTCTAAAGACGGCTTCTTTGAATTCAAATGATCCTCCTTTTCTCATTTCACATGGAGTTATAATGCCATGAAGTTGAAAAATAGTAAGAATTTGAAGATCCTGCTTCTCTTCAATAGCAGACACTTTTGACTCAAATTTTGAAGTTAGAGATCTTTAAAAAATTTCAACCAGAGTAGTGTCAGTTATGTTTCACCCAAATTTCTCATACGATTTACAATATCATCTAGACATAAAAAGAAATTGAAAATGCTCTCCTCATTATGCATCCTTAGATTTTCATATTGAATTCTGAGAGTTTGGAGTTTAGCAATTTTTACCTTTGTATCACCTTCATAGCTTAGAATGATTTTGTCCCATCTTTCCTTTGTTGTATTCAACTGCATAACCTTGACAAATTTTGATTAATTTAGACTCCCTAATAGTGCATTGACCACCTTTTCATTTGTTTCATAGTTATTTCTTGCCGTTGCATCTGTTGGAACTGAGGCTGGATATTGATAACCTCCTTCAACAATAGCCCATACATTTGCTCCAAGAGACTGAAGATAGGATCTTGTCTGTGCTTTCCAGAATATTAAATTGTTTCTGTTGAAGAGTGGAGGCCTGATAGATGATGTCCCATCTTGATTTCTCATCTTGGCTGATCTTCTTTCTAGTGGCTAAGCTTCTTCAGAAGGACCTTCTCTGATACCAATTGTTGGGAAAAATACTGAGAGGGGGAGGGGGGGGGGGGGGTGAATCAGTATTTAGAGCTCATATCTATAAATTTAAATTTTTCTTTTGAAAAATTCCATACGTGGATTTTATGAACCGAACTCTCGTATACATGTGGATATGCTGAAAGAAACTAGTGTATATTGATATAAATTTCTAGTTTAGAAAAATTCTTAGAAAAATTCTTTAAATGAGATTTACCAGTTATGCATTAGGCTAGATAATCAGTAAATATGTGCAGTAACAGTAGTATAAAACATCACACAAGTGGAACACACATGAACACCAATATCTAAGGTGGAAACCCAATTCGGGAGAAAACCACTGCTGTTGTCGTCTCTGTCTTCAATATTTATTATATGGAAAAATGTTTACAACATTGTACTGATGCAGACTCATATCAGTACGCAGGCTTCTACCTGCAGAAGGTTACAACCTTCACTCTTTTACCAGCTGCTACTGGAAGGGAGCTCCAACCCCATTTCTTCTCGTTTACCAGCCACTCCTGGAAGGGAGCTTCAACCCCCTGAACATAACACTGGCTTCTACTGGCAGAAAGCTTCTACTTCCATAATGAAGGTTTCAACCCTCATACCCACTACAGACCATGTTTCATCAATTTTCATACTGGATAAAACAACATCAACACAGCCCTTTAACAACAATCATAAACTTTTCCCAATACTTCAATTAGAACAGTAAAAACACTGTAACTAGAACTTCAGAAATAACCCAGAATTCATAATAGATATGTAGATACAAACTCAACCCTAAACAATCATTAATTCAAATATCATACGCTACTTTTCTTCACTGAAGCCGCATACATATGTGATTTCCTGCACACCAACCTGCGTATGCCTCAGTGCATATTGTTTTCATAACCTGGAATGAATACACTACTTCGTTTTTCTAAAGCTACGTGTATACGTGATTTTATTTATACCAACCCATGTATACTTCTGTGTATACTATTCTTCAGAATGTGATCAGAATCAGATTCAGATATGAGGCTTTCAGTCAGACATTTTCTCAGCAGTGCAGAACCTTTAGATAGTCAGTCAACCTTAGTCATATTTTCTCAATCATTGATTAGATTTTTTCATGACCAACTTAGCAGCATACTCAGTATTCAAACAACCCAGAACTTCAAGAAGACTTCATTTACAAAAAGTAGACAAAAAGCAGGAACCACAGTAGTAACATCTGCAATAAGCTTCAGAAAACCCTAACTACCATACACGCTTTTCATGAAGCGAACCCGCGTATATACACGCTTTTACTGAGACCAATTAGTGTATAGATCTACAGAATAGACCAGATCTATATAACTTACTTGGATTTCTTCATTTTCTTCAACAGAATTGCGCTAGTTCTTCACCATTTCTTCAGTAGATCATACTAGAGCTTCATCATCTTTAGATCTAGAGATCTTGAACCATCATTATATCCATGGGTGCATCATAGATTTAGATCTATCAATTAAAAACATAGTTCATCCATGCAGATATTCCTTAGAGAAATTTATTCATTAACAACCCTTACTCATGCACACTTTGCACTATGATCTTCTTCTCCTTATATATATTTAGCTTTTACCAATACCATGAGTCAAACCACTCAACTGTTGATGGTAATCCTGGATAGAATCAAATAGATAATACAATGCTCAATACTGTGGGATAATACCATGGTAAAGTCCCCTGGTATTATAATTTTGGAGCACAAACAGGCATACGTGACTTGGGATGTACTTCTCCGCATGCATACGCGACTTGGAACTTACAAACCCGCGTATACAAAAAATAACCAATATGCTACACAAAACTTCTGAGAGACTGATGAGATTCTTCATACAGATAGTTTCTTCGTCCTTTTCCAGAGAGTTTCCATCAAGGACAATCAATTTAATATACAAGAAACATATTGCCAACAATCTCCCCCTTTGGACTTGATGGAAACCATAATCATTAAAACATTAGGCATTTGTATTCAACCGTCCTCAGAATTCTCCCCCTTTGACATCAAGGGAAAAGGGCAGATCAACATCCCTTGTACAGAAATTACCATGCTCCCCCTAAGTTCATGCTTGAATATTCAGAAATATTTTTCAATGAAGTACATGACTTTTCAACTGAGTATGACCTTTCTTATCACCAATTACTCATACTTGCATCAATGATCCAACTAAGTGGATTTACATATTTGAATTAACTACCCAACCAAGTGGGTGTACAAATTTTGACTGAACTACCCAACCAAGTGGGTTTACAAATTGGAACAAGTCCTTACATGACTGAATATAACAATTTACATCATAGATCTCAACATGACCTTTTCATCAAATGGTTTTTTTTTTTTTTTATAAACAAGACCAATGAATCTCAATCATGAGATCAGACCACAGCAAACACTTAGAATGCAAAAAATGAATCCTTTCCCACAAGACAAGTGCTCCCCCTTAGTTTGTGCACCATGAACACTTTCAACGCAAATCATCAAGGCATCTTCATCAAAAAAAAATATTAGAGAATGAAACAGAAATGTGAGAACTGGAACATCACCAGAGATACCCAAAAACGCCGCAACTGTTCTGAAAATGCTGACCCAGAAAATTGTGCTAGCAAAAACCCATACACGATTTTATGTATATGAACTCACATATATATGCAACTATCCTTATGAAATCCGCATGTCCAATTTAATCTTCTGAATTTAAGCAGATATGATCTTCTGAGTGGCAGAGACAACTCCCAGCTTTTGTCTGAGATATTTGAATGCTTCCCTGGGAAGAGGTTTAGTAAATATATCAGCAAATTGTTCTTTGGAGGGAACATACTCCAATTTCACCTTTTTTTCAAGTGCTTGTTCACGTAAGAAGTGATACTTGATAGGAATGTGCTTGGTCTTGGAATGCATAACAGGATTCTTTGAGATACTGATGGAACTTCTATTATCACACATAATGGATATGGGAGGTGAACATTTGATTTGAATGTCTTGTAAAGTCTGCATCATCCAAAGAAGTTGTGTGCAACATGATGCGGCAGCAACATATTATGCTTCTTCTGTAGATAAGGAAATAGAGCTTTACTTCTTGCTGAACCAAGATACCAATCGAGGCCCCATATAGAATGCACCACCACTAGTGCTCTTTCGATCATCAACATTTCCAGCCCAATCTGCATCAATGTAAGCATGAAGAGTGAGATCAGCATTCTTTGGATACCATAGTCCAAATTCTTGAGTTCCTTGTAGATATTTTAATATTCTTTTTACAGCCTGAAGGTGAGACTCTTTTGGATTAGCTTGGAATCGTCCAACAATCCCAACTGCATGCATAATGTCTGGTCTTGTTCCTGTGAGATAAAGCATACTTCCAATCATGGATCTGTATTTTGGTTGATTCACCGTGGAAGAATCATCATGAGAACTGAGGTTACACCTGGTTATCATTGGTGTACTTATAGGTTTGCAATCTTACATCCCATACTTCTTCAGAATTTGCTTAAGATATTTTGCTTGTGATAAGAATATGCCATTTGTTGCTTGTTGCACTTGTAAGCCAAGAAAGAATGTTAGTTCCCCAAGTAAAGACATTTCAAATTCTTGCTGCATAATAGAAGCAAATTTCTAACTCATGGACTCTTCATTACTTCCAAAAATGATGTCATCAACATATACAACCACAATCGATAGTTTATAATTTTCAGTTTTTGTGTATAATTTGATATCAACAGATCCCTTTGAAAAACCTTGATTATGAAGATATTTGTTAAGACGATAATACCATGCCCTTGGAGCTTGTTTGAGACCATATAAAGCCTTTTTAAGTTTACAAACAAGTTTTTCATCATTGCCCAAAATGAATCCTTCTGGTTGTTCTATATAAACTTCTTCTTCTAGATCACCATTGAGGAAAGCAAATTTAACATCCATTTGATAAACTTTGATTTGTTGAAAGCTTGAAAAAGCAAGAAACATTATGATGGCTTCAAGTCTAGCTACAGGAGAAAATGTTTCTTCAAAGTCTATACCTTCTTGTTGAGCATATCCTTTACAGACAAGTCTAGCCTTGTTTCTAATAACATCTCCATTTTCATTTAACTTGTTTTTGAATATCCATTTTGTTCCAATAACATTTTTATCATGAGGTCTTGGAACTAGTTCCCAAGTATGATTATTTTCAATTTGATCAAGTTCTTCATTCATGGCTTAAATCCAACATTCATCTTTGCTAGCTTGACTGACATTTTGTGGTTCAATGGTGGATAAAAATGCTAGATAGCTATTAGACCCTACAAGAGTTCTTCTTGTTTGGACACCTGATCCCTTTTCTCCCAAAATTTGAGATTCTAGATGATTATTTTGAACATACCTGGATGGAGCCTTTTCAGATAGATCTTCTTCTACTGCTTCATTGGGTTCACCTTATATATTATTCGATGCAAGAAGATATACATCATCATCATCTTCATTTGTTGTTTGTATTTCCCCTTTTGGAGTTGAGAGAGATTCATCAATTACAACGTCAATGCATTCAACAATCTTCTGAAGTCTTTTATTGTAGCATTTATATGCTTTACTTCTAGAAGAGTAACCAAGAAATATTCCTTCATCTACCCTAGGTTCAAACTTGCCAAGTTTTTCATCATTTTTCTTGATAAAACATTTTCTTCTAAAAACTTTAAAATGATTTACAGTGGGAAGATTACCATACCAGAGCTCATATGGAGTTTTATCATTGTTTACATGAACATGTGCTTTGTTAAGAATATTTACAGCAGTATGTGTTTCTTCTCCCCAAAATGTGTCCGGTGTTCCTGAATCATCAAGCATAGCCCGAGCCATATGTTGAACTGTTCTATTCATTCTTTCCTCCTCGATATTTTTATGCCATGTTGTTCAGAGAAATCAAAGAATTAATATGATATATATTCACCTCCTTGATCTAATCTAAGACACTTTATTTTTAGATCTAATTCATTTTCAACCAGTGCTTTGAAGATCTGAAATTTTTTGAATGCTTCATCTTTGTGTTTTAGCAACCCAATCCAAGACATTCTAGAGAAATCATCAATAAACAGAATATAGTATTGTTCTCCACGGGGTGACCTTTTTCGCATAGGTCCACATATATCAGTATGAATAAGTTCAAGAGGCTTACTTGCTGATCCTTCTTTGGAATTAAGTTGCACTCTGGTTTGCTTACCGAATTGGCAAGATTTGCATATGGTACTCTCAGGCAGAGTAATATTGGGAAGATCACGAACAGCTTTGAGTCTGCTAGATTTTTTGATTTGAGAGAAGCTCAAATGCCCCAATCTTCTATGCCATAACCAATTTTCTGAAGATTTACCCAAGTAACATTGTTCTTTACAGCTTTTCAATACATACAAATTCTTTGGTGTTCTATTTCCTTTTATAATTGTTTTTCCTGTATCAAGATCACGTACCACACATTCTTTTGAGCTAAATACAACTTCAGTTCCTTGATCACACATTTGACTTACACTTAACAGGTTATGCTTTAATCCATCCACATACATAACATTGTTAGCTTTCACCTTTTCCTTTAGAAAAACAGAACCTTTTCCCTTAATGACAGCAGGAGTATCATTTCCAAAAGTAACATTCTTTTTTCTTTCTAGAGCATTGTATGCAAGAAGTTTATTTCTATCACCTGTCATGTTTTTTAAGCATCCACTATCAATGTACCATTGATTTTATTCTCCTTCTGCAAATAAAGCTATGCCACAGTTCTCAACCTGTAATTCGTTCTTTCTCCATACTTTGGAAGTTGAAGGTATATGCTCTTTTGGCTAAAGTTTGCTCTTGCATTCATATTCTTCATGACCAAAGTGATTGAAATAAGCACATTCAATTTAATTTGGAAGAGGAGAAAAGTTGTTATATATATTCTTCTTTATTCCAATATCAATTCTTTTCTTTCTTGCTTATCTAGTCATGATGGTTTTGTATGCAACACATTGAACAACTTTATGACCAAAATTATGACATGAGAAACATTGTCCATTGAAGAAGAACTTTCTGCGATCATGGAACCTTCTATTTGTGTTTACTTATTGGTTCGTATTTCTCTGAAAGGTATTCCTGTTAGTGTTCTTTGTATTGAGGTGGTCATGCTTTACCTGTAAAGTTTCTTTGTTTCCTTGCTGAGTGGCAGAATGTTGTAGGTTGGTTGTAGCTGCTTTTAGATAGTTTGGTGCTGAAGACTAAGAAGATTCTCTGACATATCCAAGACCTGTCTTTATAAGAGGAGAACGTTGTACCTTGATAATTTCATCTAAGGTTTCAGATCCTTTAGCAAATCTAATATTCAAAGCTTTTACTTTCTCAATTTCTTTTCTTAGACTTACTGTTTCACATTCTAATTTCTCATTGTGTTTCTCCTTTTCTTCAACCTAATTTTTTAGAGTTTCTATGGATATTTTATTTTATTCCAAACACATTTTGAGCTAATTGATTCCTTCCAGAAAATCACTGTCTTCTAAAGCATCCATAAAATTATCCTTTTCTTCCCTAGACTCTTTTTCAAATGTCATGAGAAGTCTAAGATCTTGATTAGATTATTCCTCACTGTCTGATAACCCATCACTATCTTCATGAGTATAATAACTTTTTCTAGTGCTAAACCAATTCTTATTTATTTTTGCTACTTCCGTTCCCTTTTTATGTGTTTCTTTATGAGGATACTTAGCAACATAATGAACAAAGCTTCCACAAGAAAAAAATTTGAAAGGAAGCTTACCTCTGAACCTTCCAGTGCCAATTGGGAGCTTCTTTACAAAATTTACCTCAGGTTCTTCTGAAACATACCCTGATCGTTCTGTTTCTTGTACTTATTTTCCTTTTGTGGAATGTTAGGTCCCTATATTACTAGTATAGTCCCTTATTTTTGTTAGTGTAACCCCCTTATTGTTATTATTGTACCCTTGTAACCCCCATTTTGTTATTATTGTACCCTTAAATTATTATTGTTAGGTCGGCTAGGATTACATTGGGCCCACTAGGATTACATTATGGCCCCATGGACTCCTATATATAGAAAGGAGGTTTTGTAAATTGTATCATCCAAGAATTGTTCATACATGTAATGTATTGGAGGTTGCCCCCTTGAAGTGGCTCATTTCTAAGGCGTGAATATCTCTTTTCTTCTCTCTTTAGAGCTGGTTACACAACATTTGGTATCAGAGCTTTGGGATTCTAGGGTTTCGCTGCTCCAAACAGGTCATCGTGGCATTTTCGCTATAACTTTTTTTCTACGAAGCTTCCGAAGCTGAAATTTTTAGGGTGCGAAGCTGAAATCTTGAGGAAGGTTGTCTAAAAATTTCAGATCTTGGTTCGCAATATTTGAGGAGATATCATCTGTGGAAGTTAGGTATTTTTTCAGGCTCATAAACAGGTCATCGTGGCATTTGCGCTATAAATTTTTTTTTACGAAGGGTCAGAGTCTGAAATTCATATGGTGCGAAGCTGACATCCTGAGGAAATTCGTCAAAAAATTTCAGAACTTGGTTCGCAATATTTTTGGAGATATGATCTGTGGAAGGTAGTGCTTTTTCAGGCTCCTGAATTGCATCTCAAAGAGTTGATCGTGGGAAAACTTCAATAACTCCCTCTCTAGGCCTCAGATTGAAGTTCCGTAAAAAGTGTTCGCAAGTACACAGACTGAAGTTTCTGGGCTATCAATTTCAGAGACAAAGGACAAAACAGTGACACGTGGCAAGTCGTACAAGTTCGCTCTACTGAACCAGTCCAGAATTAGGTCATTGTGGGAGATTGGACACAAATTTGTCTTGGAGAATCCAAATCAGGTCAGACCTGTGGCATTCAAAATATAATTCAGAGGGATACTTCAGTGCTGAATTTCAGATATTGAAAATTTGAAATAACAGAGATAATACAATTTCAATATCGAGCTCCTCAAAGCTAGTAAAAGGTGTGTATTTTTTTCCGAATTGCATAAGTCTTGTTTGAAGAATCAAGTTGAATTGATTCCAAGGGCATCTTGTAGAATAGATATCAATATTGGATTCTAAAATGGCCCCTAAAAATAATTCAACACCCATCAAGCCTTCATAAGGCTCTACCATGACTCATGAAGATGAAGAATTGCAACATGATCTATCAAAATTACAAGAACAAGTGCAACAAATTTCACTCTCGCAAAGAGCAGCAAAAAATGAAATGGAAGTTTTGAAGAAAGGTGTGGAAGTGAAGATGGATGGTTTGAAGAAAGGCATGGAAGCTAAGATGGATGGCATGGAAGTGAAGATGGAAGGTTTGAAGAAAGGCGTGGAAGATAAGATGGATGGCATGGAAGTGGGCATGGAAGCTAAGATGGATGACATGAAAGACAACATAGAAAACATGAAGAATGATCTAAAAGCATACATGGAAGGCTTGATGACAAGCTTAAAACCAGAAATGATTCCTAATGGCGAAAATATAGGAGAAGAACCTCATGATGAGAACAAAATAAATGTTAATCATGATTTCATAAACTCGAATTTTGGTGGGAAGAACCACCATATTCCAAAAATGGATATGAGGCAGTTTGATGGAAAGGATCCTGTAACATGGATACTACAGATGGAGCAATATTTTGATCTCCATAATGTGAAAAACACACAAAAGGTACGCATTGCAACTTTACATTTAGAACAAAATACATTTGTATGGTATCGATGGCTTTGCTCCCGTAAAAAAATTGTTACTTGGTCAATTTTTACGGAGGAAATGATAGCACATTATGAGGATACAAAGAGCAACACCTTCTTTAGCCAATTGATAAATCTCAAACAAAAGGGTTTAGTGGGGGAGCACATTGAGGACTTCCAAAAATTGAATATAAGGGTAACTGATATTCTAGAGGAACACAGGATTGATCTCTTCATAGGTGCTTTAAAGGATAACATCCAACATGAAGTTCGCGTTTTGGAACCTGATTCATTGGAGAAGGCATTCAGGTTGGCAAGAAAAATTGAATGTAAAATTATGGCGACAAGGAAGCCTACCACTCACTTCTATAAAGAAGGAAGTGTTGCTACGCCCAGATTTCCACAACCTACAAGGTTGACACCACAACAATTGGAAGAAAAAAGAGCAAAAGGGCTTTGCTACAGTTGTGATAGCAAATACACTAAAGGTCATAAGTGTGCTGAAAATAAATTATTTTACATAGATTGTGAAGAAGAAGAAGAAAATGAACAAGAAGAGGATATACACCAGGAACTGGCCCTAGAAGAGGAAGAAACGAATCCGACCATATCATGTAATGCACTGGCAGGAATTACCACTCCTCAAACTCTCAAGATAGAAGGACAGATCAAGAAGAAAAAGGTAATAGTGTTGATTGATTCAGGTAGCACCCATAATTTTATTCATTGTAAGGTAGCTAAGGAATTAAATTGTTTCCTATACCCAACACCAGAATGTCAAGTGATGGTTGCAAATGGAGGAACTATAAATTGCTCTGGAAAATGCCATAATATCAAGCTAACCATGGGGGAATATGTATTGACTAGTCCAATGCTTTTCATTCCTATGGGAGGTGCTGATGTTGTACTAGGAGTACAATGGTTACAATCTTTGGGGACGGTAGCTTTTAATTTTCAAGAACTTTTCTTGAAATTTTTTTCATAAGGAAAGGAAGTCGAATTACGGGGTATTGCGGGGAAGCCAGGAAGGATAATAAGCTCTAATGTCATGACAAAGCTTCTAAAGAAAGAACAGCGAGGCGTAATTGCACAATTATGCTCACTAGAAGTTCCAACATCAAAATCATCTATTTCTGCACATCTCCAACAAGTCTTGGACAATCATTCCAAGGTGTTTGAAACTCCCAAAGGACTCCCACCTATTCGTGATCATGATCATGCTATTCATTTGATTCCAGGAAGTGTTCCTCCAAACATCAGGCCTTATAGATATCCTTATGTCCTAAAGAGCGAAATTGAATGTATGATTGCAGAAATGTTAGAGGCTGGTATAATTCAACCTAGTCAAAGTTCCTTCTCTGCTCCAGTAGTATTGGTGCACAAGAAGGATGGATCATGGCACATGTGTCCGGATTATAGGGAGCTCAATAAGCTCACCATTAAAGATAAATTTCCCATTCCTGTGATTGATGAATTATTGGATGAATTACATGGAGCAATTTATTTTACCAAGTTGGATCTTCGTTCCGGATATCATCAAATTAGAATGAAGACTGAAGATATTCCAAAAACAGCATTTTGAACTCATGAGGGTCATTATGAATTTTTGGTCATGCCTTTTGGCCTTACCAATGCACCTTCTACATATCAAGGGTTGATGAATTCCATTTTCAAACCCTTCCTTAGAAAATTTGTGCTAGTATTTTTTGATGATATACTAATCTACAACAGGTCTTGGAAGGATCATGCTGAACATGTTGACAGGGTGCTCAAACTATTGCAGGAGAAACAATTATATGCAAAAACATCCAAATGTTTCTTTGGAGTACAAGAGGTGGAATATCTGGGTCATATTGTATCTCACGAGGGTGTTAAGGTAGACCCTAACAAAATTAAAGCCATTAAGGAATGGAAAGTCCCCGCAACCATAAAGCAGTTGCGCGGATTTCTCTGGTTAACAGGGTATTATCGCAAGTTTGTTAAGAATTATGAGAGAATAGCAGCACCTCTAACAACACTATTGAAGAAAGATGCATTTTCATGGACTCCTGAAGCAACTAAGGCCTTTGAACATCTTAAAGAGGCAATGTGCCTAGCACCAGTCTTAGCTACGCCAGACTTCACAAAAACCTTTACTGTGGAATGTGATGCCTCAGGAAATGGAATTGGTGCAGTTTTAATGCAGGAAGGAAGACCCATTGCTTTTGAAAGTCGTCCAATCAAAGGAAAGTATTTACAGAAACCTATTTATGAGAAGGAAATGTTAGCAATACCGCATGCACTAAAGAAATGGCGAACTTACCTAATGGGAAGACACTTCAAGGTAAAAATTGATCATGATAGTCTTAAACACTTTTTGGAACAAAGACTATCTTCAGAAGAGCAGCAAAAATGGTCACAAAGATGTTGGGTTATGACTTTGAAATAATCTACAAAAAAGGAAAGTTTAATGTTGTTGCAGATGCACTCTCAAGAAAGAATGAAGAGGTGGAAGCATTACTTTGTGCCATTTCTATTATCCAACCAGATTGGATAACCGAAGCAAGAGATGAATGGAAGAAGGAAAAAGATGTATGGACACTCATTCAAAAGTTGCAGCAAGATCCTAGTACATCCGATACATTTAGTTGGAAAAATGATTCCTTATGGTACAAAGATCGCTTATATCTTTGTAAGAATTCCCAACTAAAACAAAAGATTCTTCTGGAATTGCACACTTCTCCTTTAGGAGGACACCTGGGATTTTTAAAAACTTACCAAAGGGTGAAGAAAGAATTTTTTTGGGATGGCCTTAAATCCGATATTCAAAATTTTGTGACGGAATGTTTGGTTTGCCAACAGAATAAAGTTGAGACAATTAAGACCCCGGGACTTCTACAACCTTTATCCATTCCAAGTCAATGTTGGGAGGAGATTTCAATGGATTTTATCACAGGTTTACCTAAGTCTAAAGGAAAGAATGTCATCATGGTGGTAGTTGATAGACTTACCAAGTATGCACACTTTTGTGCATTATCTCATCCATTTAAAGCAAGTACAGTTGCTACTACATTTGTGGACAGAATTCAAAAGCTACATGGAAGCCCAAGGGTTATTGTGAGCGACAGAGATCCCATTTTTACTGGAAATTT
Organism: Pinus albicaulis; assembly: GCA_034641835.2. Classification (NCBI taxonomy): domain Eukaryota; kingdom Viridiplantae; phylum Streptophyta; class Pinopsida; order Pinales; family Pinaceae; genus Pinus; species Pinus albicaulis. Next base: position 1,152,608,568 of record CM076570.1, read on the forward strand.
TTGGAAAGAGTTATTTTCTTGTTTGGGTACTCAATTAGCTCATAGCTCATCTTATCATCCTCAATCTGATGGTCAAACTGAGATAGTAAATAAATGTTTGGAAGGATATCTTCGTTGTTTTGTATCTGATAAACAAACAGAATGGGTCAAGTGGTTACCTCTCGCTGAATGGTGGTATAACACTTCCTTCCATACTGCAGCAAAAATGACCCCATTTATGGCACTTTATGGATATCATCCACCATCGACCACATCATCTTTAAGGGAAAATTCAAAGGTTCAAGCAGTGGAAGATCACATCGAGCATCAGCAAGAAGTTCTCCAACTCTTAAAGGATAACCTGAATTTGGCACAAAATCGAATGAAACAACAGGCAGATCAACATCGCAGCGAGAGAAGTTTTGGTATAGGAGATTGGGTATTTTTACGGCTACAACCATATAAAAAAATGTCCCTCAAGCAAGCTAAGAAGGATAATAAATTATCGCCAAAGTACTATGGTCCTTACAAGGTGTTGCAAAAGATTGGTACTATAGCATACAAATTGGAGCTTCCTGCTTCTTCGCGAGTACATCCAGTTTTCCATGTTTCATGCTTAAAGAAGGTTATAGGTGAAAATCTTCCAGTTCAAACAATATTTCACATTCTAATTTCTCATTGTGTTTCTCCTTTTCTTCAACCTAATTTTTTAGAGTTTCTATGGATATTTTATTTTATTCCAAACACATTTTGAGCTAATTGATTCCTTCCAGAAAATCACTGTCTTCTAAAGCATCCATAAAATTATCCTTTTCTTCCCTAGACTCTTTTTCAAATGTCATGAGAAGTCTAAGATCTTGATTAGATTCTTCCTCACTGTCTGATAACCCATCACTATCTTCATGAGTATAATAACTTTTTCTAGTGCTAAACCAATTCTTATTTATTTTTGCTACTTCCGTTCCCTTTTTATGTGTTTCTTTATGAGGATACTTAGCAACATAATGAACAAAGCTTCCACAAGAAAAAAATTTGAAAGGAAGCTTACCTCTGAACCTTCCAGTGCCAATTGGGAGCTTCTTTACAAAATTTACCTCAGGTTCTTCTGAAACATACCCTGATCGTTCTGTTTCTTGTACTTATTTTCCTTTTGTGGAAACTTTAAAGATGGCTTCTTTGACTTCAGATGATCCTCATTTCACATGGAGTTAGAATTCCATGAAGTTGAACAATAGTAATATTTTGAAGATCCTGCTTCTCTTCAATAGCAGACACTTTTGACTCAAATTTTGAAGTTAGAGATCTTAAAACTTTTTCAACCAGAGTAGTTTCAATTATGGTTTCACCCAAATTTCTCATACGATTTACAATATCATCTAGATGTAAAAAGAAACTGGCAATGCTCTCCTCATTAGGCATCCTTAGATTTTCATATTGAAGTCTGAGAGTTTGGACTTTAGCACTTTTTACCTTTGTATCACCTTCATAGCTTAGAATTATTTTGTCCCATATTTCCTTTGATGCATTCAACTGCATGACCTTGACAAATTATAATTCAGTTAGACTCCCCAATAGTGCATTGACTACCTTTGCATTTGTTTCATAGTTATTTCTTATCGTTGCATCTATTGGAACTGAGGCTGGATATTGATAACCTCCTTCAACAATAGCCCATACATCTGCTCCAAGAGACTGAAGATAGGATCTTGTCCATGTTTTCTAGAAGATTAAATTGTTTCCATTGAAGAGTGGAGGCCTGATAGATGTTGTCCCATCTTGATTGCTCATCTTGGTTGATCTTCCTTCTAGCGGCTAAGCTTCTTCAGAAGGACTTGCTCTGATACCAATTGTTGGGAAAAATACTGAGAGGGGGGGGGGGGTGAATCAATATTTATAGCTGATATATATAAATTTAAATTTTTCTTTTGCAGAATTCCATACGCGGATTTTATGAACCGAAATTGCGTATACACGCGGATATGCTGAAAGAAACTAGTGTATACTGATATAAATTTCTAGTTTAATAAACTTCTCAGAAACAGTCTTTAAATCAGATTTACCAATTATGCATTAGGTTAGATAATCAGTAAATATGTGCAGTAAAAACAGTATAAAATTTCACACTAGTGGAACACACATGAACACCCATATTTAAGGTGGAAACCCAATTCGGGAGAAAACCACCGCTACTGTCGTCTTTGTCTTCAATATTTATTATATGGAAAACTATTTACAACATTGTACTGATGCAGACTCATATCAATACGCAGGCCTCTACCTGCAGAAGGTTGCAACCTTCACTCGTTTACTAGCTGCTACTGGAAGGGAGCTCCAACCCCCTTTCTTCTCGTTTACCAGCCACTCCTGGAAGGGAGCTTCAACCCCCTGAACATAACACCAGCTTCTACTAGCAGAAAGCTTCTACTTCCATATTGAAGGCTTCAACCCTCAGACCCACTGCAGACCATGTTTCATCAATTTTCATATCGGATCAAACAACATCAACACAACCCTTTATCAATAATCATAAACTTTGCCCAATACTTAAATTAGAACAGTAAAAACACTGTAACCAGAACTTCAAAAATAACCCAGACTTCATAATAGATATGCAGATACAAACTCAACCCTGAACAATCATTAATTCAAATAGCATACGCTACTTTGCTTCACTGAAGCCGTGTACATACGCGCTTTCTTGCACACCAACCTATGTATGCCTCAGTGCATATTGTTTTCATAACCTGGAATGAATACGCTACATAGCTTTGTTAAAGCTGCGTGTATACACGCTTTTTTTTATACCAACCCACGTATACTTCTATGTATACTATTCTTCAGAATGTGATCAGAGTTAGATTCAGATATGAGGCTTTCAGTCAGAAATTTTTTCAACAGTGCAGAACCTTTAGACAAGTAGTCAACCTTAGTCATGTTTTCTCAATCATTGATTAGATTTTTTCATAATAAACTTAGCATCATACTCAGTATTCAAACAATATAGAACTTCAAGAAGACTTTTATTGACAAACAACAGACAAAAAGCAAGAATCACACTAGTAACATCTGCAATAAGCTTCAGAAAACCCTAACTGCCATACACGCTTTTCATGAAGTGAACCCGTGTATATATGTGCTTTTACTGAGACCAACTAGCGTATAGATATGTATAACATACCAGATCTATAAAACTTACCCATATTTCTTCATTTTCTTTAGCAGACTTGTGCCAATTCTTCATCATTTCTTTAGTAGATCATACTATAGCTTCATCATCTTCAAATATGGAGATCTTGAACCATCATTATATCCATGGGTGCATCATAGATTTAGATCTATCAATTAAAAATAGAGTTCATCCATGTAGATATTCCTTAGAGAAATTTATTCATTAACAACCCTTACTCATGCACACTTTTCACTATGATCTTCTTCTCCTTATATAGATTTAGATTTTACCAATACCATGAGTCAAACCACTCAACTGTTGATGGTAATCCTGGACAAAATCAAATAGATAATACATCGCTCAATATTGTGGGTTAATACCATGGTAAAGCCCCCCGGTATTAAAATTTTGGAGCACAAACAGGCATACGCAACTTGGGACATACTTCTCTGCATGCATACGCGACTTGGCCTTTACAAACCTGCTTATACAAAAAATAACCAATCTGCTGCACAAAAATTCAGAGAGATTGTTGAGATTCTTCATACAGATAGTTTCTTCATCCTTTGCCAGAGAGTTTCCATCAACGACAATCAATTTAATATACAAGAAACATATTGCCAACACCTTTTTTCCTGAGGAATGTGCCAATGATATTCTCCAAAGTTGTGGTTGCAGTGTTTAGATATTCCATTCATAAGTTCCTAGAGGTATATTTAGATGATTGGACAACATTTAGCCTTTTTAAGAAGCATTTTGAAGTCATGTGCTTGGTTCTTGATAAATGTAGACAACTACATATTTAGTTAAACTTGAAGAAATGTATATTTTTCTCACCATTTGGTATTCTATTTGGTCATTTAGTATGTAAGAAAGGCTTTTTGGTTGATCCTGCAAAAATTGTTGTAATATTGGATCTACCTCCACTTACCTTAGTGTGAAAATTGCAAGAAACTTATGTCATACAGGGTATTAAAGAAAATTCATAAGGGGATATGTGAAAGTATAGCCCCATTAGAAAAGTTGTTGAAAAGTGAATTTAAGTTCCAATGGGATGAAGAGTGTCAAAAAGCCTTGGAAACCTTAAAGGATAAATTGGTCACTACGTTGATTTTGGTTTTTCCAAATTGGGGGAAGGAATTAAATTTAATGTAGATGCATCTTCCATAAATTTGAGTGCAAATTTAGCTAATCTAAGAGAAGGGTACATAGATCACCCCATTTCAATTTTCAATACAAAATTATCGGCCACTGAACAAAACTATACAAATACAGAACAAGAAGGTTTGACAATGGTGTATGCACTGCAGAATTTGAATCATTATCTACTTACATCACACATCAATATGTATACTAACCATTCTTCACAGAGGTACTTTTTCAACAAGCCAATGTTGGGGGGTATAATATGTAGGTGGTTGCTACTCTTCCAAGAATTTGACTTTTAGGTAATTGTAAAACTAGGGAGGCTTAATGCAAAACCCAATCATTTATCACATATATTAACTGAATAAGATGTAGGGAATATTGATGACAACCTCCCATATGCACATTTGTTCTCAATAAATATGGTTTATGGATACTTCATAGAAATCATCCAATTTCTTAACATAAGATTCACAACATCAAATTACACAATAACAAATAAGGAAGAATTGGTGGTAAAGTAAATTAAATATCAACTCATAGTAACTTGCCTATACCAGCATAGAATAGATGGAATACTTTTCAGTTGTGTCTTGGAACATGAAATGCATTTGATACTATCAGAAGAAAATGGAGTTGCATGAGGCCACTATGTAGGAAAATCTATTGAAAAAAAGACAGGACTTTGGTGACCAACTCCTCACAAGGATGCGAAGGAATTCTTTCAGGGTTTTGATGTATGTAAGTGGGTAGGGAAACCACACAAAAGATATGAAATTCCCTTATTCCCACAAGTGACATTATAGGCATTTGATAAGTGGGAAATACATTTAGTTGGACATATAAACCTTCCAACAAAGAGATCAAGGGCTCGATATATAATAACTGTTGCAGGCTATCTTACTTGGTGGGATGAAGCATAACCTATCAAATATTGCAACACAAAAACATCAACATAATTTCTCCTTGAGAATGTGGTTACAAGGTTTGGGTGTCCCAAAATAATTATGAGTGAGAAAGGAACCAACTTCGTAAATAATACAATTACTGCCTTGAAAAAAAATAAATTTTACCATCAGAAGATAACACCCTAGCATTCACAGGCTAATGGCACCGTTGTGGCCTTCCACAAGATCCTAGAAAACACCTTGAGAAAAGTGTGCAATGTAAATCAAGATGACTAGTATATAAGAATTCTAGAAATTATATGGGCTTACTAGACCACATATAAGAAATTACAGGGAAGACACCTTTCAAACTAGTATATGGATAGGAAGAGGTGATTCCTATGGAATTTACAGTGCAAAGTATGTGCATTGTTGCATTGGTGAACTTAACTAATTATGACACAGTAGAAAAGAAACTATTAGAGAAACTACAATTAGAATAATATTGTACCATAATAGGATTTAAAAAATAACTATAAATCACATGATAAATATTGGAATGATAGGTGTATAAAATAGGGGAAATTTTGGCCAGGTGACAAGGTTTTTCTATATGAAAGAAAATTATTGAAGCATCCAAGAAAGTTCCAAATGCATTGGTTAGGCCTATATACGATCAAGTATATGACATAATCAGGGGTTTTTCTGTTAGAAATTATAAATGGGGAGCCAATAGAATGTTTTTCCAATGGGATTCAGATGAAGCTCTATAAGATAAGCCAACCTTCTGCGCCATAAGGACATTCTGAACAATTTGAAGAAAAAAATGTTTTGCTAGAAAAAAGAAATTAAAGACTGAAGAGAAGGATCTGTAGAGAAAATAGTGGGGTTTCCAAAAATAAGAGAATCGTGCACAGGAACATGTTACACATTCTCCAAAATATATTATTGTAGGTTCACTAAAGAGAAAATAGTTGTCAGGCATTAAAAATATGGAAAAAGAAGGAACAAGAAGGGGAAAAATGCACCAGAAAACATCACCATTTTCCAAATAGGATTGAAAATATTGAATATGTAAAGGTTTACAAGATGCTTCATAACATAATCCTTCCAGATTGGTGGATTTTATAGGAGTGAATGTTACGTCTACCTACCTAAGCCCGTGTACGAATGTAATAACCACTTAGAGGATTCAATGCGAAATAATATTGTGTCTAATATATTTTGGAGTTATGGTGCTTAGAGAACCACAAAATATGGAAAATAAGTATGTATGGGGTCATTTTGCTTAAAAAAATTGAAGAGAAGAGCAAGAATTGAGAGAGTAGATCTAGTAAAGAGTAATAGTTGCAAGTAAGACACCATTCAAAATGACAGCCAATAGGGAAGGAGCATCTGCAACTAAAAATAATTCCAAAACAAAGACAACATGGGGACCATAAGAACCTCTACCCTTTTCACAACCCACAACACCAGGTTAAACCCCAACACCCACACTAGGTCCACTTGGCTTAGTGCAGTGATAGTTTTGTCGAGTGTATGTTCCACCAAGAAAATACGACGCAACATCAATCCATTTGAAAAAATGACCCAAAGTATCCCATGGTAACACCTCTAATCCTACCTGGAGATCTAAAATATGGGAACATGCTCGATGCAATCAAGAACCTAAAATATTCAAAACACAACATCACAAGTGTCAAGAAATTCCTAGATTTGGCACTTGAGAAGTATTTATAGCATGTCACAAGTTCGAATGATCCAATCATCATAGTAGAACCACAAAAATGGGAATGAGGAATAATGTAGTAAGGTATTTTAAATTTTCATGAAATTTCTCATTTTTGTTGGAGCATTGAAATTAATGTATGTGTCAAGTACTTCTTGAGTTGTGTCCCTAAAATTTTCCTTTGGTTGGACTAGCTAGTTTCAATCGATAAAAATGTCATTGAAAGGATCATAGGGCGACCAATAGTGGGTGAAGATATTGAGCCCTTATTTACGAAAAATCATAGATAAATCCCTAGATGAAGAGGTTAAGGAGAAGTATGACACACAAAGGTGCGCATGATTTTGATATCCCCAGCATTTATGATGATGCGGTCAGATTTACAGCCCAGGTCATGGTAATAAAAATACTATGTAAATTAAAAAAAGACTATGTACCAGTATAAGAAATTGCAGTAACAGTAAATTACACAATGGCGTCTAGATGAACCAGGCCACCTTCCTCTTGAACCGATTTATGATAGATTTTTGGGAGGCACATGACAAGAATGTGGAGCTCCACTATGTCTGGCTCCTTATTCTAATTTCCCTAGTCACATGGAGAGAGTCGGAGGAGACACGGTTTCTAGAAGTGGTGCACAAACCATTTTTTATGCCCCAAAATGCCTCATTATGGCATACCACAGACAAACAAAGAGAGTTGGAAAATAATATCACATTTTATGTTTATAAGGAGGTGCTCATGCAAACAATATAAAGTATACCACACATACCACCACAAATTGTGGGAGCATACAAGGGGATGGCACAAGTTAAATCTGCCCCATATATCATGTTTATTCATTTGAATAGGAAGTCTACTAAGAAGTGGCTTCTAAGCCACTATAAGATAATATAACTATATGTTAGAAATATAATCAACAATTGGGAATCCAATTGGAATGTCCTAGTGGATGAGATAGATAATGTTAAAAATATCATAATTAGTAAGGATATAGAGAAGGAGAAATATGTTAATGAGTATATGAAGGGGACAATACAAGAAGATGATGTAGGAAAATACCAAGAAAAATACACTAGGTAGGTTGGGGACAAGTAGAAGAAACAACATACTATAGAATAAGGAACTTCATACGTAAGGACAAAAAGGAAAGAAGTGAAACTACTGCTCACCCAACTCCAGACATTTTCTGCAGATGAAATAGAGAAGATTGGGGACCAAGTCAAGGAGAAGATGGAATAGGTGCTTAAGAAAGCATCACATCATCATAAAAAAATACAAATGAGAACGCATGAGTGGTTGGAGCAATTGTGACAACTTTTGGTTTCAAGTGGAATGTCCATAATACAACTAATAGGAACAAAATAGATAGAGGAATAGAGTGCACCTAGAGTGATCGAGGTAAAAATTTCACAATACCAACCATTTTTGACATAATGATAGCATCTCACATTGCAAATAAAGTCAAAGAAAATGGAGTTTCCAAGTGTAGATATCCAACAATGTGCATAGGGCTTCAATAATGTGGAACTAGTCATGTTAGAACTAGCATGGGATAGTTTTCATCAATTGTAGCAAAGTGTCACACAAGAACTATAATTCCATGCAAGCACAACCATATTAGAGTTGGGCAAATTATCAACATCCCACAAGGCTATAATATCCCAAAAGGGAGAATGAAGTAATACTAAAACACAATATATGAAATGCAACTAAGTAAACAATAAATCTAAATACACCATCAAAATATATAGAATAGCTGAGCCATTTTATTATATAGGAGGTGGATAAACAATACAACAATGCTCAAAATATGAGACACTAAAGCCAAAGAGATGGCCTATAATGACCTTGATATGATCCCACAAGAGGGACTGCGTGACTGCTGGACTGCTGGAAGGAAAACTGCGTTGTCCCTGTTACAACTACTGGTAAAATAGAAATTTAGATCTAGGCAGTTTTGGAGCTGTGATGATGCTAGAAATAGAGATCCAGGCTCTATGATGGATACCCAAGATAACCCAAAAATGATTTTCCAAATCTATCAATCTAAGAAAATCACCCTCCTAGGGCTTCACTATACAACTATTGGGTATGAAGATCTGAATCAAGATCTAACAAAAGGATGGCTGCAATATGTCACAAATCATATCTATGCTTGAAGGGTTGATCCCTTCACTAGATCCTCAAGCTAGAAGCTCAAGATCTAGCTCCTCTATCCTTCTCCACTGATTGCAGTTGCTGCTACACAATTGCTGCACAAACGTGCGTTGTCAAGGATGGAGGCTCTCTAGCCTAATGTTGGATGCTGCAATGTAGCTCAAGAATGATGAAAATAATATTCCCAAGGTGAAGGAATCATCCCTCATAGGATTTCCAGTTGAAATACTAGAAACTTCCCTCCTCCAATGGATCTACAAGACTGGACTACGGAATCCTTGAGGGGATTGTTGTTCAATGGAATTATGATAAAATGGAATGAATTTCATATATGAATATACATCTCCTGTAATTCTGAACATGAAGAACAAGGTGAAAGGATGAATCGTACACCGGTTTCCTAGCTAAAATGCTACAAACAACCACCACTTCTCAAACCCTTGAACAAGAACTGTGTTATTCCTGTAGCTGGAAGCACATATGAGTGTGGCTGAAGATGGCACCAATGCCAAATGATGAAATAAGCCCAATATAAACCTTCTCAGAGTAGGCACTTGAAGTCCCCCATGGTTAAGGGTGGGATTTCTACTCGGAAACACCCTGTGCTAAATAGCACTGTAGACTTAGCTAAACAACATAAGCGTGCATAGAAATGTCAACTGAAAAATATAGATCTAAACAGATCATAAATAATAATCTATAGCCTGCCTTCTATTGTGCCTTAATCTTCATTATATATATTATGAACCGTCCATAGCCTAGGCCCACCTCATAACTGCACTGCCTATGTGGCCACTAGCCTCCATGAAGACTGTAATGTCTCTCCATGATCTCCATCATATCAACATTTAATTCCCACTCTCTCCATCATGCTTGCACTAGATGCACCACTTCCTCCACTATCTCATCATAAGTGCTTTATGATATTACTTTGAATGCACTATGATCTTAGTTGACCTCCTCCAGTATCCTCATGATTTTACATTTAAGATCCATGATCTCCACTATTCCTTCATTTAAGAAGCTACTCCACTACTCCATAATGCAGATCTAGATCTAAAATATCCACATACACATCAAAAGTGGATTTTATTCATCTATGGGATTTGTGGGTCCCTCCACCCTCTTATTAACTTAATTAATTATGAAAAGTAAGAACTCTAATATTCCAATTATCTTGTGGAAAATTGGGAATATTACAAATTCTCTATAGATAGAAAAGAAACATAGAGTACAAGAAAAATATAAAGAGGTGAAAAAAGAAGATAAGTTAAGAGAGGAAGAGGTTTACAACAACCTTCTAGAGTCCCCAATGGAGGTGGATACACCAACAGAGGGGAAATTGAAATCAAATGGCGAGGCCATTCAGGGTATCAAAGCTAGAGTTCTGGATTTGGAGTTGCAAACAAATTGAAACACTCCACCAGAAGAGAGAAAGTGCATGGAGAAGGAAGGAAACAACACTAACATTTGATTAGATCAAAGGATTAGAGGTAGAATGCAACAAAATCTATGAAGAAAGCATACACATATGGACTAGGTTGCTAGAAACTCAAGAGCTAAAGGAAGTTTCCTATAATATTTAGACAACATAGGAAAAGGAACAAAAGCTCAAGGTTAAATTGAACATATTTCCAATGAATGAGAAGAGAAATGCAATGTTAGAAAGTGCACACCTAAGCAAGAATATAAATAAAATGAGAGCAAGTCAACAACACTTGGTCTATAGCATCGAAACATCACATGATGAAATAGTTAAGGTCATTGATGATATTGATATAACACATCAAATAGTGAAACAAGAAGTTTAGTAAACATAAGAGAAGAGAAAGTCCCTGATTACAGTAGAGTTGGAAAAACAAATAATAGAGAAAGTAGAGGAAGTCAAAATGAAGGTAGATATTGTGAAGCACACCTTAAAAAACGCTGTAGTATTCCAAATTTTGTGGAATATTAATTTTTTCCATTTTCACATAGGAGATAAATAAAATGGGTAGGAGACCCATTCATTTAATGAATAAAGAATAAAAATCCTCTTAGAATGAAGGGGAATCACTTATAGAGCTGGATTTCACACTTCCATGTCTGAAAAGGGGCTTTTGCAAGAAGGCGAGGTCAAGTTTGACCAAGTCAAACTGCGCAGTAGCATGAGGTAGAGAGCACATTTTGGGCCAACACAGTGGGATAAGGAGGGAAGCTTATAGAGGAAGTAAATCCTAATGAGTGGGGTCCATTAAGAGGGAGCTCACATTGTTTAAAAGGAGGGCAAGGTAGCCATTGGAAATCATCTTGAGTATTATTCATCTTTGGTCCGGTGGACTTGCTGCAACTTCTTGCTGGGTAGCAAGAATTGCTGGGAAATTCCTGTTTAGGATTTCCACTCCTTCTTGAGTAGCTCTTGGAGGATTGCACTCCATTCCCCATATTCAAACATTGAGGTCAAGTATCGTCCATCTTCATCAGCGCAGTTCCAGGGGGAGGTTGTGCAGTGTTGTTGGGTGTTGTTGGGGAGGTTTTCCACAACATCATCCTTGGCTAGTTTTTCAGAGGAGGGAGCTTCCATCCCTTTGGGAGATGAGAAAAGGAGGTTTATGAGCTTATTCCACCATCTTTGGCACCAGGCCAACCACTTGCCATCATATGCAGCGTAGTCCCTCTCTTAGACAACATTATTCTTGGAGATCATTTGCTGTGAGGGATTAGCATACATTTGGAGGGTGAGATCTTAGGTGAAAGAATTAGTATTTCACTTCAGATTTCCCATTGGAAGAGGCCATTTCAGATTTCATATCATATTTAGCCATCTCCTCCTATTTTGTTAATGATTTTCCGCTACCCAGCAACTCCGGCATTATTGTATTTTCATATTTTGTACATGTATTGTAGCCAATCCTCCTAAGGATTGTTGTATGAGTGTTTTCAGGGGTTGAGAGCTTGCTCCCCCTCATTTATTGTGCTATTAGTGTCATATCATTATATTTCCATTTTATATGATGCAGTCTCTCCATATGACTGCGCAGTTTTATCCATGGCTCTCTTTATGTAGCAGTGTGCCTTCATTTTCATGTACAAGACTCATTGAGGCTTTCATTGCCTAACTTAAGTGATTGAATCCTCAAGAATTGTACTCTTTGTTGCTGCAATACACATTTATTGGCTATTTGTATCTTCATATATGCAGGCTCATGAAAATAACGCAGTGAATCCATTGTATGTTCACAAATTGTTGCAGCCCCATTCTTTGGGAAATTCCTGTAGGAGGAATGTTACAAGATCTATAGACAAAGTCTGTAGAGGGCCAAGTAGCCTTTGGATCTCATCCTTTCTATAAGGTGACATGTCCAGTAAATGCCCCTATAGTCAATCTCTAGAATAGATTGTGATATTTCAAAAAAAAGGAATATTACAGTGGTATCAGAGCACCTTTCTTGGCTCAGCCTCTGGCCTTCAAGCCCAAGAAAGAAGAAGAAGAAGATGATGCGGAAGTGTTGTGAAACCAACTCCAAAAATAGAAGAAAAGAGATATCAACGCCTTATAAGTAAGCCACTTCGAGGGGGCAGCCTCCAATACATTACATTAATGAACAATTCTTGGATGATACAAATTACAAAACCTCCTTTCTATATATAGGAGTCCACGGGGCCATAATGTAATCCTAGTGGGGCCACAATGTAATCCTATCTGACCTAAAAATAATAATTTAAGGGCACAATAATAACAATAAGGGGGTTACAGGGGTACAATAATAACAATAAGGGGGTTACACTAACAACAATAAGGGACTATAATAGTAATATAAGGACCTAACATGCCCCTCTCCTTCAAAAAAGTGTTTTCCTCAATGCTTGAGTAGCTCTAGGTGCTTCTGTATAAAATTCTCATCCTCCCATGTAGAAGCTTCAGTGGGTAAGTTCTTCCACTTGATGAGATACTCTAAAATTGATCGATTTTGTAGCTGTCGAGTTCTTGTTTTCATGACTTCTTCAGGTTCCAATATGATTTTTCCTTCCTCATCAAGTTCTGGCAATATTGTTTGAACTCGAAGATTTTCACCTATAACCTTCTTTAATCATGAAACATGGAAAACTGGATGCACTCGTGAAGAAGCAGGGAGCTCCAATTTGTATGCCATAGTACCAATATTTTGCAACACCTTGTAAGGACCATAGTACTTTGGCGATAATTTATTATCCTTCTTAGCTTGCTTGAGGGAATCTTTGCATGGCTAGAAATATGTATGTCACAAAGTCTCCAAGATCAAAACTTCTCTCAGCCGCGATGTTGATCTACTCCGTTGTTTCGTTCAATTTGTGCTGCAAATCAAAGTTATCCTTAAGAGCTGGGAGTATATCCTGATGCCTCGATGATCTTCCACTCTGAACCTTCGATTTTTCTCTTAAAGATGATGTGATGGATGGTGGATGATATCCATAAAATTCCATAAATGGGGTCATTTTTGTTGCAGTATGGAAGGAAGTGTTATACCACCATTCAGCCAGAGGTAACCACTTGACCCATTGTGTTTGTTTATCAGATATAAAAAAAACGAATTTATCCTTCCAAACATTGTTCACTATCTCAGTTTGACCATCGGAATGAGGATGATAAGATGAGCTATGAGCTAGTTGAGTACCCAAACAAGAAAATAATTTCGTCTAAACATTTCCAGTAAAAATGGGATCTCTTTGCCTTACAATAATCTTTGGGTTTCATGTAGCTTTTGAATTGTTATAAATGTAGTAGCAACTGTACTTTCTTTAAATGGATGAGATAATGCACAAAAGTGTGCATAATTGGTAAGTCTATCAACTACCACCATTATGACACTCTTTCCTTCAGACTTAGGTAAACCTGTGATAAAATCCATTGAAATATCCTCCCAACATTGACTTGGAATGGATAAAGGTGGTAGAAGTCTCGAGGTCTTAATTGTTTCAACTTTATTCTGCTGGAAAACCAAACATTCCACCACAAACTTTTGAATATCAAATTTAAGGCCATCCCAAAGAAATTCTTTCTTCACCCTGTGGTAAGTTTTTAAAAATCCTGAGTGTCCTCCTAAAGGAGAAGTGTGCAATTCCAGAAGAATATTTTGTTTTAGTTGGGAATTCTTACAAAGATATAAGCGATCTTTGCACCATAAGGAATCATTTTTCCAACTAAATGTATCAGATGTACTAGGATCTTGCTGCAACTTTTGAATGAGTGTCCATACATCTTTTTCCTTCTTCCATTCATCTCTTACTTCGGTTATCTAATCTGGTTGGATAATAGAAATGGCACAAAGCAATGCTTCCACCTCTTCATTCTTTCTTGAGAGTGCATCTGCAACAACATTAAGCTTTCCTTTTTTGTAGATTATTTCAAAGTCATAACCCAACATCTTTGCGACCCATTTTTGCTGCTCTTCTGAAGATAGTCTTTGTTCCAAAAAGTGTTTAAGACTATCATGATCAGTTTTTACCTTGAAGTGTCTTCCCATTAGGTAAGTTCGCCATTTCTTTAGTGCATGCAGTATTGCTAACATTTCCTTCTCATAAATAGGTTTTTTTAAATACTTTCCTTTGATTGGATGACTTTCAAAAGCAATGGGTCTTCCTTCCTGCATTAAAACTGCACCAATTCCATTTCCTGAGGCATCACATTCCACGATAAAGGTTTTTGTGAAGTCTGGTGTAGCTAAGACCGGTGCTAGGCACATTGCCTCTTTAAGACGTTCAAAGGCCTTAGTTGCTTCAGGAGTCCATGAAAATGCATCTTTCTTCAATAATGTTGTTAGAGGTGCTGCTATTCTCCTATAATTCTTAACAAACTTGCGATAATACCCTGTTAACCCGAGAAATCCTCGCAACTACTTTATGGTTGTGGGGACTTTCCATTCCTTAATGGCTTTAATTTTGTTAGGGTCTACCTTAACACCCTCGTGAGATACAATATGACCCAGATATTCCACCTCTTGTACTCCAAAGAAACATTTTGATGTTTTTGCATATAATTGTTTCTCCTGCAATAGTTTGAGCACCCTGTCAACATGTTCAACATGATCCTTCCAAGACCTGCTGTAGATTAGTATATCATCAAAAAGTACTAGCACAAATTTTCTAAGGAAGGGTTTGAAAATGGAATTCATCAACCCTTGAAATGTAGAAGGTGCATTGGTAAGACCAAAAGGCATGACCAAAAATTCATAATGACCCTCATGAGTTCGAAATGTTGTTTTTGGAATATCTTAAGTCTTCATTCTAATTTGATGATATCCTGAACGAAGATCCAACTTGGTAAAATAAATTGCTCCATGTAATTCATCCAATAATTCATCAATCACAGGAATGGGAAATTTATCTTTAATGGTGAGCTTATTGAGCTCCCTATAATCTGGACACATGCTCCATGATCCATCCTTCTTGTGTACCAATACTACAGGAGCAGAGAAATAACTTTGACTAGGTTGAATTATACCCGCCTCTAACATTTCTGCAATCATACGTTCAATTTCACTCTTTTGGACATAAGGATATCTATAAGGATTGATGTTTGGAGGAAAACTTCCTAGAATCAAATGAATAGCATAATCATGATCATGTTCTGAAAATAGATGAGCTTGATCTCATCTATTTTCAGAACAAAGGAGAGCCTCCCTAAGGAGGAGAAGTAGAGAGAAGAAGAGGAAGGTCCATGCACTTCCTATTCTAAAAAGGAAAGCAAGCATGAGAGATGCTTGGATCATCAGGTTCTAAATCAATACCTGGATGTGTATAAATCCCATTCTGCAGCATTCAGGTGAGCTAAAACATTTCCACAGTTTATTCAGCAGAAGGAGGAGAGAAGGCCCTGCAGTAAAAGAGAAATCAGAGGCAATAGGTTCCTATTGTCTACATTTTATGGGGACACTTTAGCTAGAGCATGGGTGAAAACGCTAGAAGCCTTTTTCTTGCTACATCTAGTGGCAGAGAAAGAAGCAGTGGAGATTGCAGCACTGCACATGGAGGATGAAGCCTCTGTTTGGTGGTTCAAACCTTTGGTCCATTCAAGGGTGAGCTCTTTTGAAGACTTTGCTCAAAGGTTGATCCAAACCTTTGATGGAGAGAGGACAAAGGAAGAGTAGCCTTTTTCATCTATGGAGGAGGCAACCATGGAATTAGAGGAGACAACTGCTGCAGCCACACTAGAAGACCCTAGGATCCACCAAGGTATGAGTGAAGTTCCACTTTTCATTTCAGAAAATAATTTGAAGGAATGTGGGAACTCACATGTAGATGTCCAAGGATCTACCCATTTTTCTATTTTAGAGCACCATTACTGCACTGCGCTGTGCAAAGGGTTCAAGGAGGAGATGATCCCTCATCCTCATACATTTTGGTTGAGTTTCATTTAGACCTTGAGGTTGGAGTGTGAACTATTGGAGGATAAAAAAAACCATGGCACCTTCATGAAAAAACAAGGAAACATACCTTGAACTGGAGGTTGAAACAACTACTACACTTTTGGAAGGATTAACAGTGCTGTCAAACTATGATGGAGAGGAGATGCTACCTTCATCATATTGGGATCCTCATGGATTCAATACAGTCATGGGTGAGATATCTTCTCTAGGAGGTCTCCAAGGAGTTGCATTTCAGCCTTCCATGAAATGCAAAGGGGAATATATGGCTTGGGAGAATGGTAGCCCTCATGGGACAGTACCAAAGGAGGAAGAAGGAGAAGACATCCACAAGGAGCTGAGTGGGTGTGGATGAGAAGAAAGCGGCTGATTTTCCACTTGCAAATATATGTTACCGGGTAGCAAGGGGCTTGGCTACGTTGGCTCCTCTTGAAGGAGTTTGGCCATCACTTGGTGTACCCTTTTTCCAGGAGGATGGGGGAAGAGGATAGGTGGCAGGATGTTTGCATCATTGATCAGCAGAGAGTAGGGATACATGGAGATGATATGGCATATATATCAGTCACGATACCTTCATCACATGAGTTACATGATGTGAGCATAAGGAGGCATCAAGCACTTGGGTTGCTTGGACTATCCTGGAGAGAGCACAGGAAGATTTGTTTTCATATTATGTATGGTGTTGCAAGAGTAGAGGAGGGCACTCTCATAGTGAAAAGGGATTAATCCTTAGCTTGGACTGATCAGGAGGCATTTCCATCTTGGGAAAAGCTTCACATTTGCAGCAGCATCACCCGAGGTGTTCTTGAAAAGGAGCGTGTCAAATAACAAAGATTGGCATGGGAAAGAGCCTTTTTGCATGAGCTCACAGCACTGTCACTTGGGAGCAGGATCACACACATGGATCCATCTATCATTTTACTTCTAGCCTATGGTTAGAGTATTGTATTTTCATTTGCTGATTTTCATCCTCTTATCATTATGTTGTAGTGCACGACTCCTCAAAGGGGAAGATTTTTCATGTTGCTCCATGAGCAGAGTTGGGCCAAACCATATGATGGAGACAGCCATATTTTACATGTCTTTGGGAAAATGATTTTCCATTCCACACATGTTCAGTTAATTCATATGATTAGCATTGTATTTCAAAACATTTTTCCTTGTACATTTCTTAAGCAGCAGTTTGCAAAACTGCATTATGCACCCTTGGGAGACTGTTGGTACTTTCCAGCACCATATGAAACCATCAGTACTTCCTCTATTTTTATGATGAGCATGTTTCCATTTTCTGATATTATCCATATTATTGGAAGCATTATCAGAATATTGACACATGGATTTAGTGTGTCCTTGAGGGAATATGATTCCCACAATTTTTGCATGGCATGTTCTAAGGGGAACATGGGGAGAGACATGGCCAGCACAACCATTTATTTTCCTTATTTTGAGGTGGGCCATGATTTTGATGATGATATCCATCCATTGTATTTATCTGGGCATGTATTTTATTTTTATTGTTGATTCACTCATCTATTTACTATTCAGTAGTAGAGGTGATATTTTCTGTATAGTACTTGCCATGTTATTTTCTGTAGCTCCAGTGGATGAGATTGCATTGTAGCCCTATGAGAAATTGTTTGTACCTTGTTGCACATGGTATAACCTACAGAAAACATGTCATTGGGGTACTATATGATGATCATGTACTACTCATTGATGGAGTACCTTGGGCCAACTTGTTTTTAATTGATGGAGGAGAGGTCCTTGGAGGATTGCTCTTCATGTTGCCACTTGAAGGCAATACATTTGCAACCCTTGATCAGCACACACTCCACACTAATCATAATTTGAGGGGAGGATAGCATGGGGAAATCTATGAGGCTTGCCATATTCAGATTTGCAGCCCACCTTCATTTCTGGAGCTTAAGGTGGAGGGAGATTTCTGTGAGTTGCCATGTTGGGAGGCAACTTATGTTGTATGGATGATTTCTTGGGGATGGGAGATTCATATGGGGATGATGAATCCCATTTTATATCAGATCTCATCCCTCAAGGAGGCCCTTATATAGCCCATTGTTTCCTTCATGGATATTTGTTTCTACATGACAACCATTTGGGGATGTTCACCAAAAGCTAGATTGCATATGTTGGAGGGACAACTTGGACTCTTGATTGATGATATGGCATCCTTTTCTTGGAGAAGTTTATCATGCATGGATGCTACAGGGAAATTAAGGGAAAGTAAATCAGTATATCCTTGTACTTGCTTGAGGACAAGCAATCTTTGAGAGGGGAGGACTGTAATATTCCAAATTTTGTGGAATATTAATTTTTTCCATTTTCACATAGGAGATAAATAAAATGGGTAGGAGACCCATTAATTTAATGAATAAAGAATAAAAATCCTCTTAGCATGAAGGGGAATCACTTATAGAGTTGGATATCACACTTCCATGTGTGAAAAGGGGCTTTTGCAAGAAGGCTAGGTCAAGTTTGACCAAGTCAAACTGTGCAGTATCATGAGGTGGAGAGCACATTGTGGGCCAGCGCAGTGGGATAAGGAGGGAAGATTCTAGAGGAAGGAAAACCTAATGAGTGGGGTCCATTAAGAGGGAGCTCACATTTTTTAAAAAGAGGGCAAGGTATCCATTGTAAATCATCTTGATTATTATTCATCTTTGGTCCGGTGGACTTGCTGCAACTTCTTGCTGGGTAGCAAGAATTGTCAAGAAATTCTTGTTTAGGATTTCCACTCCTTCTTGAGTAGCTCTTGGAGGATTTCACTCCATTCCCCATATTCAGACATTGAGGTCACGTATCATCCATCTTCATCAGTGTAGTTCCAGGTGGAGGTTGTGCAGTGTTGCTGGGTGTTGTTGGGGAGGTTTTCCATAACACCATCCTTGGCTAGTTTTTCAGAGGAGGGAGCTTCCATCCCTTTGGGAGATCAGAAAAGGAGGTTTATGAGATTATTCCACCATCTTTGGCACCAGGCCAACCACTTTCCATCATATGCAGTGCAGTCCCTCTCTTAGACAACGTTATTCTTGGAGAGCATTTGCTGTGAGGGATTAGGAGACATTTGGAGGGTGAGATCTTAGGTGAAAGAATTAGTCTTTCACTTCAGATTTCCCATTGGAGGAGGCCATTTCAGATTTCAGATCATATTCAGCCACCTCCTCCTATTTTTTTAATGAGTTGCTGCTACCCAGCAACTCCGGCATTATTGTATTTTCATATTTTGTACATGTATTGTAGCCAATCCTCCTAAGGATTGTTGTATGAGTGTTTTCAGGGGTTGAGAGCTTTCTCCCCCTCATTTCTTGAGCTATTAGTGTCATATAATTATATTTCCATTTTATATGATGCAGTATCTCCATATGACTACGCAGTTTTAGCCATGGCTCTCTTTATGTAGCAACGTGCCTTCATTTTCATGTACAAGACTCATTGAGGCTTTCATTGCCTAACTTAAGTGATTGAATCCTCAAGCATTGTACTCTTTGCTACTGAAATACACATTTATTGGCTATTTTTATCTTCATATATGCAGGCTCACGAAAAATAACGTAGTGAATCCATTGTATGTTCACAAATTGTTGTAGCCCCATTCTTTGGGCAATTCCTGTAGGAGGAATGTTACAAGATCTATAGACAGAGTTTGTAGAGGGCCAGGTAGCCTCTGGATCTCATCTTTTCTATAAGGTGACATATCCAGTAAATGCCCCTATATTCAATCTCTGGAATAGATTGTGATATTTAAGAAAAAGGAATATTACAAAATCATGCATGACAATGAAGGAGACAGTTCCCTCATTGGATCATCAAAAATAATGAGTGGGTCGAGGACGAGCCACAAGTGAGTGTTGGGAGGTTGTTGGAGCATTTTTTTTGGGTAACAAGTTTTCGGATTTGTGCAGAATAGAATCATGTAGGAAGGTACTTCACATGAAGGGAAACTGAGGGATAGCATGAAAATATTGCAAAGAGAAGGAATTGTGCGACAAATAAGGAAATCCATTAGGTTATTTTTGTATGTACTAGCCCATAGTAATATTTACCAACCCATAATAATAATTTACTACTAAGGATTTTTTGGTTAGTTTTGGTTCAAATGTAAACCTATAAAAAGGTCAAGGATAAGGTGTAAGAGATACATCTCAAATATACATAGACATACCTAGACAAATAGTTTTGCGCTATAATGATGAATGATTCACTAAGGATGGTAATCCACAATGGATATCATTTTAATGGAAGGTTCACAGTCATAATAAAAAGAGAAAGTGTTGGCTTATTCTATTTTTTTATGCAATAATTAATGTCATTTCTATTTTTCATGAAATTTTTAATTTAAAATGTATGTATGATGGGATTACTATGAAGAAATGGAGGTATATTTAATTTATTTTTCTAAATGATAATAATTAATAGTGTGTTGAATATGGGTAATTATACCATAATTTCCTTGTCTCCTTCATCACTACAAATATTTTTAGGTTCCCGCAGTTCCCCCTAGATTCCTTGGGTGAGACTTCACCTCCTTCTAGGTGTTGCCGAAAAGGCCGGTGTTTAAAGGGTTTTGCTAGAAAAATATCTTAAACCTCGAGTCATACCCCTTCATGCCACCAGTGCCTTCGCATGGTGGAAACTATCATGATTTACCACTAGTGATGTGGCAACTTGTGATTGGTTGCAAACCCCCCTAATTTTTTTGTACCAAAACTAGGAAGGACCCCCCGTGATACTAGCAACTTACTTGAAAAAACATTGTAGGTGGACCCTAGTTGACAGGGTAGTATATGTCAAGATAGGCATAAGTGACATGGTCTAGGTGATGACATGGAAGTTGAATGTGATGACATATGGCACTCATTTCAACATGTTCAAGTGGGAAATTACACAGGTGGTAGATGACACATGGTGGGTACCTAGACATATGGAAGTGGAAGAGAATGGCATGTTTCAGTGTACTGAATTAGAAGATGATGTGGTAGTTACATGGAATATGATGTGGTAATGTCATGGAAATTTCTAAATTCTTCAGATTTGCACCAAGGACTAGTTTGGAAAAGGTTTCCTGTGTAGTTTTGTCTTGGCAAAAATTGCAAATAACTAGGCAACTATGCCAAAATTGGTAGTGGATAAATGCTATTCAAACATCCAAGTATCCTGGAGTAAGCAATGCTTTCTAGTTAAAATTAAACATGAATCCAAATTTCAATCAAAGAAAAAGGATCTAGTTAAAATTTCAATCTATCAAGGTTCCCTATGGAGGTAAGAGATGTTCAAATATTTAGGAGTAGGTAATGTTTGTTTTTATCGATAATACCCGAAACTTGATTCAAATGCAAAGGAAAATTTGTCAATGATCCATGGTCATGGTTCCATATAAAAGGCATTAAAATGAATTCACCATCGATTTCATCAGGGCCATAAGCACATGTGCACCATGATAGTTTGTGGCAATGGTCCAAAACTTCTAAATCTCACACTTCAAGTATATTTTCCTTCTAGTTGGTCATAAGGGATAATATTGAAACACCTAGAGTTCGAGTAAAAAGTAATCTAGGTAGATAAATGATCCATGTGTCTAGTAACTTGTGACATATATATGGGCCCATATTCAAATTTAGTGGAATGTATGTTTAAATATATTCATATCATATGGTCACATGGAACTAACGCTAAACCTTGATGATACAAGGAGACATTGGTTAAAGTAATATTTGGTTCATGCGAATCATATTTCTAGAAAAATATATTAAAGTAATATTTCAAATTTTTCAATTGTTCTCCATGGAAAGTTAGCCCTATCAGGATTTCATTGTGCCAATGTAATATAAATAAGCGAGATAATTTTGGAAGTGGTGATTCAGTGAATTGAGATAGGAGTGGTTTTTTATTTGTGTAATTGTTTGTAGTTTTTGTATTGATTTAAGTGCAAAATAAGTTTCATAAATGAATTCTATGGAATGTATGTGAATCCATTCATTCTAGATGCAATTAATACTGTGAAGTCTATAAATTTTATATTCAGGGAAGTTGTATGAATGATGAATAATAAGAATAGAATGTGGCCTCCAAGATATCAGAGTTTGTAAGAGTATAACAAAGGAGAAACATATAATTATTATGGATAAAACGGAGTTCAATATACAAAATAGGGAGTGGTGTGCAAAATAGAGGAGAATCATAAACATATCTGAAGATATAAAGAAAGGATTTAGTAAATCATTTTAGGTTGATGCATGTATTTCTCAAGGGACTAGTATCTCCTTCTACTTGGTGCCAGTACAAAATTTTAGGGGTTTGGTGCCTCCTTTTGGTTGGTTCCAGTAAATAATTCCAATTTTGTGCTTGCATTCCTTATATAATTGGTGTCTCCTTCTAGTTGGTGCTAGTAAATCAATGTACCAGTAGGTTGGTGCCTACAATATTATTCAATAATAAAATAAGTTTCTTATATACACCTAGTGTATGTTTATGTTTCTAATGTGATTGCTATTATCTATGCATTGAAGTGTTTTGATTGGTTAAAATTTTTCATTATACTAGTTTATCCCCCTTCTCAGTATAATCATATTTCCAACAATTGGTATTAGAGTAAGTTCCTTCAGGACTAGTTAATCACTAAAAGGTAGATAAAAAAGGAACATGGATAAACATAGGATATATTATTCAAGCAAGTCTCCACTATTTGATGGATCACATTATGCCTTTTGGAAAATAAGAATGAGTACCTATATTATTTCTTTTCTTATTGATATCTCGGTGGCTATTGAAAATGGTTATCAGGTGCTTGCAACTCCTCCAATTGACACAAATGGAAAATCACTATATACAAATAATGAAATGGAAATAAAATCCATATTAAGTGGACTATCAAACATAAATTTTTTCAATGTGATGTACCAAAAATTAACCATGGAAATTTTGAACAAGCTTTAAATCAGTTATGAAGTAAATGACAAAGTAAAGAAGGCTAAGCTGCAAACTTATAGAAGCTAGTTAAAAAGTATGAAAAAGGATGAAGATGATAATATTGCAACATTGTTTCTTCATGTATATGGTATAGTTAACACTATTAGAGGTCTTGATAAGACAATTAAGAAATCTGAAGTTATTCCCCAAATATTAATATCCCTTCCCTCAAGATTCAATCCAAATGTTTTAGCTATTGAGGAATTACGATATCTTCAAAATATGAATATGGACACTCTCCATGGGACTCTCAATGAATGAAAAATGAGAAAAAATAAGTGATGTTAGGATCAATAGAAGCATCATTTAAAGCAATTAAAGAAGCAAACAAGCAAAATATCCATGAATACTTTAGTCATGAATCAAGCAAAGAGGAAGCCCAATTTGTAAGAAAGTTGACAGGGGGAGCTATAAAGTGCAAAGGTAAGCTTCTATTAAAGTTTTTTGTGTGTGATAAAATAGGTCATTATGCATCTAAGTGTACTTATGCAAAATCAAATGATAGTGATGATAAAGAAAACTTCAAATCTCATAAAAGAAGAGGATAAATAAAAATAAAACTATATACTCCAAAGAATATAGTGATTGTGAAAGTGATGAACTCATGTCTAATGATGAGAGAGGAAAAATATTATTCATATCCATTAACTACAAAAATGTTGAAGATATTCATGAGGAAGAGGACTTTGAGGGAGAACTCGTAAGTCCCCTAGAAGAGTTAAGATAACTAAGGAGAAAGATCAATCAACTAGAACAAAAAATACAAGAATATAAGGATACAAGATGTGGTGTGTTCAATCATTCTCCTGAAAATAAAAATATAAGAAACCAAAATAATAAAGGACATTCTGACAAAGTAGTTGAAATAAAAGGAAGGGCATTGTGAGAAGTTGGAAGAAGAAAAGTTCCTTTTAATAAAGGAATTATATAAGGCCTTCGATCAACATATTCAAAATTAAAGGCTAGAAAAAGGTAATAAGTTGTTATATAACATCCTTCGCTATCAAGGATCTCCATTAATAAAGAGGAGTCTTGGTTATGAAGAGAACCTAGGAAACACCAAGGGAGGTTCAAGCTCAGCAACATCAGCAAAGGGATGCAAGGAACCTGCTAGCCATGTTGATGCAGTCGATAAAAGTTTAAAGTGAAAACAAAATCACAAATCGTTTTTCCTCAAAATAGAGCTAAGTATTTCAAAAAAAAGCTAAGATATATTCAAAGGAATCTAAAAAAGGAAAATATGACAACCATGGAAATTGACAACATTATAGAAAAGAAAGCAGACAAAGTAGATTTAACAAATTTATTCCTTTCAACACTCAATATACATCTAGGTATCAAAATTTATTTTATGGATACCACTACTCATGTAATAAATTTGGTCATAGAGCAGTTGATTGTAGAGCCTATGCAAGAAGAGATTATGAAAGATTTTTTTTTTCTTAAAACTCTAATGAACAACTATTTAAGAAGAAAATATAAAGGCATGTATGAAAGTTTTATTAGAAAAGGAAATCATTTTGCTACTCTACTGAATTATGTTTAATGCTACATATGTAATAACTCTAGGCACAAAGCACATGATTACATAAACAGTATATACAATTGCTAAAACCAAGGCATGGAAGAATGATTCCTTAGAAGTCAACATCCAATAGTACGGAAAAGGAACAAGAGAAGTAGGAAGAGTGTGGTCTTATGATATATGCACAAAAACAAGAAAACGAATGGTATGCTTATAGTGGATGCTCAAGGCGCATGACGAGAAATTAGAGTAAATTAATTAAACTAAAGGAAGAGGATGGAGGAAAAGTAATAGTTGGTAATAATGCATATGCAAGAATATTTGGGAAAGGCACAATATGCATAGATAATGGAATAATTAAGGCTCGAAACATTTTGTATGTGGAAGGTCTAAAACACCGTCTATTAAGTGTCAATCAAAGGTGTGATAAAGGGTATGATCTCAAATTCAATTCCAAAAGATGTGAAATTTGAAATGATTATATAGGAAAGATGGTGAAAAAGATAACAAAAATTTTCACAGTGTGTACATTATTAATGGATTAGAAAGAGAAAAATGTTGTATGCGAAAGATAAAATAGATTTGGATATGGTACAAAATATTGGGACATATCAATCATGATAATTTGGTAAATGTTACAAAACACAAGCCAAGAAGGACATATAAAAAACATATAATACCCTTTGTAAGGCATTCCAACATGGAATAAAAACCATATTCCTCTTCAAAACAAAAGAATATTCTACATCCAGTCCTTTGGAAATCATCCATACAGACCTTTGTGGACTAGTCAAGGCTCAAACACTAAAAAGTGAAAGGTATTTTATGTTATTCATTGATGAATATACAAGAATGAAATGGGTCACCTTATTTAGAAAACAATCTCAATATTTTTAGAAATTCAAATCTTTCAAGGGTTTAGTCACAAAATTCAACTGATCTAAAAATAAAGTGCCTGAGAACTAATAGAGGAGGTGAATTTAATTCTAATGAATTCAAAAAAAAAAATTGAATACAATGTAATTAGAAGACAACTAACTGTTGCAAGAACTCCATAACAAAATTGAGTGGTTGAAGGAAATAATTGAACAATGAAAGAAATGGAAAAAACCATGCTAATTGAAGCTTAGTTACTAGACAACTCTTGGTGAGAAGTAGTTTACACAATATTTTGTACCTTTAATAGAGAAAAAATAAGGTTAAATGATACTAAAAAACCGTATGAACAATGAAAAGGTAGACCAACCACTGTTAATCATTTCAAAGTGTTTGAAAAAAGATGTTATATTAAGACGTATGAAGACAATTTAGGGAAATTTGATTCCAAATAGGATGAAGGAATTTTTCTTGGATATGCATATCAAATCAAGTGATACAAATGTTAAAACAAAAAGGCATGAAAGGTGTTAGAAACCAGGACAATTTTGAGAGTGAGGGTGAATCAATATTGTGAGAATTTTAAAAATTTATTTCACAAGTAAAGAATACAAGGAAGTTGTTACACAGTATTTTGTCACCGTCCCTGCAATACCCATCCCGAACATTGGAGGACCATTTTAGTGACTTTTGTGTACTATCATAATTTTCCATAAGTGTCATTGCATCCCTTGGCATTTCAAGAACATATTCTTTGTTGCTAATTCCTCAAGCATACCTTCAAAAACATGTGATTTTGGGTCGGCGCTAGTAGGCAGTTATGGCAGCTTTCAGGGAAAACCTTTGGTCCAATAGGGACAACCCTATGGTCCTTCTAGTCAACCTCATGTTCAACAGGGAGCGTCTTATGTTCCCCAGGGGAAAAGATATCCATCTCAGGGACAACATTTTGTGCAACTGAACCAGCCTTATGTTCAGCAAGGCCCAACTTTTGTACACCAAGGTCAACCCTCTACTGCTCAGCCAGGCCAACCTAGTCTTCAGGGGAAACTTGGTTCATCTCAACCATCATACCAACCTGTGCCTCACGGGCAGCCCAGTGGATCTCAACCATCAGGCCAACCTATGCCTCAGGGGTAGCTCGGTGGCTCTCAGAATCCAGGCCAACCTGTACCTCAGGGACAACCTATCCAACCCTAAAATCCAAGCCAACCTATACCCCAGGGACAACCTATTCAACTGCAGTATCCAGGTCAACTTGCAGCCCAGGGGCAACCTGTATAGCCTCAGGGCCCACCTTTTATTCCTCAAGGTCAATCTTCGATGGTACAAGTTCTGCCCCATGGCACTGCTTACATTCTGCAACAAAATCCATATGTTTCTTAGACAGGACCTCGGTGGTTCACTCAAAATCAATATCTTGGTCCTCAACCGGCGTATGGATAGAATTATCAAAATTATAACCCCTATGGACAAAATTTTCTGGGACAGAACATATGGGGTCAAAACTTCTCACAACCTGGTTGGAATCCCAATACTAGTCTCTATCAAAGGCTTGCAATTCCTTTCAATCCGCAATTTCCCTTCCTTGCTACGTTGGAACTGCCTGATGTGTCGAAGTTATCGAATGATCCTATCCTTCATAATCCATATTGGCTCCCAGTTCCGACTAAAATCCCTGGTGATTGTCCCAAATTTGAAGGCAAGTCCGGAGAAGACCCCCAAGTGCATGTTATGACATACCATCTTTGGTGCTCCTCTAACTCTTGGGTTGAAGATTAAATTCGACTACGTCTTTTCCAAGGGATTCTCACTAGTGCCACTGCAAAGTGGTACATTGAGCTCTCCCATGGAATATTTCAAGATTTCAAATATATTTCCATGGAATTTCTCACACCCTTTCAGTTACCAATTCGATATGAAACTGGGATGCATCTCCTTACATCCTAGAAGCAGGATCAGGCTACTCATATCTTCGATCATATTCATGAATGGAGGGGGTGTTTTTGTTTGATTAAGTTTGAGATTCCTGATCAACTTCTGACTGATTGTTTCACTACCTATTTTATCGGCCCAATTGCTAAGGACATCACTATGGGGGCATGTGTCACTGAGGAACAATCCATCACTCGTTCCCAGTCCCTTGATCTCATGTACTCTCAATCTGGCATGCTGTATGAAATCTTGCTCGATGCTCCACGACATGGAACTACCAAAGCACCAACGATGCCATCTATCGCCGGTATGATTGGTTCTATGTATCAGACTTCTTGTAAGTCTTCTCCAAATCCTGTGAAGAAAAAATATACTTCTTCCATTGATACTGCTTCTCAGCCACCTCTGAATCCTGGTAAGACTGCAGAAGTGAATGTCGTCCAGTCCACCCCAGCCGATAAAGCTCCCAAGGGTAAGAAAAAGGGTAAAGGTAAGGCCAAAGGCAATGCCTCGAAATAGGATTCTCCGAAACCTAATGATGATGATGGTTTGAAACATAAACCAAATTACCCTTGTTTGATTTGTGAAGATGAACATTACACCAAGGAATGTCCACGACAGGCCGAGGTGAGTTGACTGCTCAAAGGAACTCAAGGCAATCCAGTTGTTCTTAAAGAACCATTCCCATTGCAGCAAACTCATATGGTGGAGCAACCTCTATCCTCCACCCATTTTGGCTCTTAGGTTTTCATGATGAATGGTGTTGCACCCATCTCTATTGCTACCAGATCAAAAGATTATACCGAACCGCGTCAGGGAACAAGGAAAGAGATCACATATGGTCCTCCTCCCCCGCCTTCTTCTGACCCTCTTCACATTGAAAGGCCGAGTCTTGAGCCCGTTGCATGACCACCTTCTAAAGGTGTACTCTGAAAGTCTTCCTGTAACCCAAATGCCCGTGCCGCTCAGCATTATAGTATTGTTGAGGATTTGGATTAGGCGCCATCCACTATGTCTGCATTGGAATTACTTCAGAGCTATGAGCTATCCATCATAATAGAAGGCTTTGCTATCTGCCATCGGAGGGTTTGACCCCACCGATTTCAGCCTTATCACTTTCCATTTGGAAAATTTCGTTCCATGTCTCCCTCACCAGCTTGCACTAATGGAAAGAATATCCATTGAGCGGTAGTGGACGAGGATGCATCTACTTGCATCATGTCTTTTGCATGCTGGAAATACATTGGTTCTATAGCCCCTAATCAATCTCCAAATGCTTTAGAAGCTTTTGACAGAAGGGAATCTCGCCCTCTTGGTGTTCTCTCCAGTTTACTTATAACGTTGGAAGGAAAAATAGTTAATGTTGAGGTTGAAGTCATTGACGCCAAACTCAATTATAATCTTCTCCTCGATTGCAGTTGGACTCATGCCATGCTATGGATCTCTTCCACTCTCTTTCGTGTTCTTCAATTTCCGCACGAAGGAAAGATCATCATTTTTGATCAATTGTCCTTTTTTACTTCTACTCCCTCCAAGAGCAACGTTCCATATGTAGATCGTATTCCTACGCCTTATGAGAGCATAGGGCTGAGAATTTTCATAGATCCTGCTCTTATGGATATTTTTTCTCTTCTTATGCCCAACACTGCTCAGGTCAACGTAATCTCCATGTCTTTTGATTCGTGGATCATCCCATCGACCGAGAAGATTGATTCTTTTGGTGACGCGATACCGTTAAACCCAATAGAAATTTATTATTGTGAAATTATTTTACCTCGGCTCCTCCTCCCTCTGATCATACACCTTTTAGTGTGTCTCTTGACACGTATTCTCAATTCCCTTGTCTCGGCGCTTCAAATTCTCATGATCCTTTGAATGAGATGTTTCCCACTGATGAAGCCATCATGGAAACCATGTCTCTTGAAGATCCTCCTTGGGATGATAATTATCATCATTCCTCTTTTATGCTTAGCATTGGGGCCATGTATACTTGTCTTGATAAATTCACTTTCCAAGCTCCTTCCTATCTGATTCAGATTCCCATCTTGACACATGAATTTTTTGCGGAAAGTAACATGGGAAACATTACACAAACAATGCTTATTGACATCTTCGTTAAATAGGGGGTTGTTGAGAACATCCAAATTGGGGTGACCTATTCTCCTAATGAGATTGAGGTCTAAAATAGTATCTTTTGAGAGTTTCAAGACGTTTCACTTGGTCCTACGAAGAAATTCCCAACATTGATCTGAGTATAGTTGTGCACAAGATCCCTGCTTATCCTGATGCAAAACCTGTTCGCCAACATCTTCGTCTCGTGCACCCTAGAAAGGAAACCACCATCAAGGGAGAAGTTGAAAAACTTCTCAAATCTAGCTTCATTTATCCGATCCCCTTGACAAAATGGGTTTCTAACATCATCCCTATGGATAAAAAGCAAGGTATTATTTGTGTCTATGTGGATTACCGCCACATTAATTGCACATGTCCTAAGAATAACTATCCCACTCATTTCATTGACTAGATCATTGATGATTGTGCTGGGAGTGAGATATTTTCCCTTATGGATGAGTTTTTTGGTTACAACCAGATCAATATTCTTCCAGATGATCAACACAAGACCACCTTTATCTTTTTGTGGGGTACCTTCGCATACAAGAAGCTCCCTTTTGGCCTTAAGAATGCTGGTGCTACATTCCAACGAGCACTGTTGTATGCTTTCCATGATATTAAGCGCATTATTAAACCTTATCTGAATGACCTTCCAGCTCATTTTGCTAAGTGTAAGGACCACCCAGATCACCTTCGTCAAATATTTCTTTGTTGTAGACGCTACAACATTTGGCTCAATCCGCATAAATGTGTCTTCTGCATCGATTCTGGTAGACTCCTTGGGTTTATCGTTTCTAAAGACGAAATTTTTCTCGAACCTCTTAAGGTCGAAGCTTTTGTTAATCTCCCCTCCCCTTCCTGTTTACATTATTTGCAGAGTTTGCAAGGGAAAGATAATTTCCTGCATCGTTTTATATCGAACTATGCTGAAGTAGCGAAAGGATTCATGCGATTTCTTAAGCAAGGCATCCCATTCCTCTGGGATTATATTGCCCAAAAATATTTCGATGCACTGAAGACATTTCTTATCAATGCTCCTCTTTTGCATCCTCCCAATTATCATCTTGACTATTCCCTCTACTTTCCTGCCACATTTAGCACTATTGCAATAGTTTTGGTACAAGATGACGACGATGGTGATGAGTACGTCATTTATTATTTGAGCTGCAATATTCTCGATACCAAAACACATTATGCACATGTCAAGAAATTGGCATTGTCAGTTGTGCACGCCATCCAATGTTTTTTCCATTATATTCTACTTCGCACAGTAATCGTGATTTCAAATTGCAACCCCATGACCTATATATTGAATTGACAATTGCTGGGGGAAAATAATCAAAGTGGATAGTTATCCTCAAAGAGTGTGATTTGGAGTTCACTACCACCAAATCGAAGAAATCATTGGTTTTTTACGATTTTATATGCTCTTTACTTTCAGCCTCTGCTCCCTCTGGTTCTAAGGAATGCATTACAGATGATACTCTTTTTCTCATTAGCACCCTCAATCCATGGTATGGTGATATCATTGTTTATATCCAGGCTTCCACCTTTCAATCCAAGTTGACGAAGGATGCTCGTTGACATATCTGTCATCATTCGCAACCTTATCGCATAGTCAAACATATTCTATACTGCATCAAAGCTGATTTTTTTCTCCACTGGTGTTTAACTCTCAAGGAGGCTGAAAAAGTCCTCAATGACTGCCATTCTAGCGCCTGTGACATTCACATGTCTGGATATGATACTGCACAAAAAATCCTTCATGTTGGATATTTCTGGCATATAATTTTTAAATACTGCATTGTTGTCATCTGTAAATGTCACGATTGTAAGATTTACTCATGCAAGATGCACGCGCCACCCACTCACCTCCATCCTGTCATTACCATTGGTCCCTTTGCAAAGTGGGGCATCGATTTTATGACGTGTAACCCTCACTCAGTCAGGGGGCATGCTTATATTATCATAGTCATGGACTGCTTCACTAAATGGGTAGAAGAAATGCTTACACTCACAGCTGACGGTAAGATGATTGCACAATTTCTTTTCAATCATGTCATTACCAGTTTTGGTGTCTCTCAAGCCATTGTTACTAATCATGGCTCTCATTTTCACCATTACATGATGGCTGAGTTGACTTCTAATTTGGGTTTGTGTCACGATAGTTCAACGTCGTACTACCCTCAGGCCAATGGCCAGGTTGAAGTCGTGAACAAGGTTCTAGTCACTATCCTTCAACGTACGATAGGGATGCACAAGTCCAACTGGCATCTCATGTTGTTTTCAGCTCTCCGGGCTTACCGAACCT
The DNA here is from genome assembly GCA_034641835.2 of Pinus albicaulis. Taxonomy (NCBI): domain Eukaryota; kingdom Viridiplantae; phylum Streptophyta; class Pinopsida; order Pinales; family Pinaceae; genus Pinus; species Pinus albicaulis. The sequence goes on from CM076570.1 coordinate 1,152,640,763, forward strand.
TGGTGAAGGATGCAACCAGATTCACTCCATTCCAACTTGTTTATGGTCTGGAAGCTACCCTTCTCGTTGAATGCGAAATCCCTTCTCTCAAGATAGCTATTGAATTACTACCTAATACCTCACCGGAGGAAGAACGTCTTCTATATTTAGAGAGGCTTGATGAAACTCACCACTTTGCTGCTTTACTAATAGAAGCACAGAAAAAGTGGGTCAAAGCTCAATTTGATCAGATAGTTTCCCCTCGTACCTTTGTAGAAGGAGACCTAGTCCTCTTGTATGAACAAGGTCATGATAAGTTGGGGCAAGAAAATTCGAACCCATGTGTCATGGGCCCTATATCATCAAGCATGTTTTTCAGAATGGGGCTTATGAGCTAATTGAATATGAAGGCTATCCTTTGAATCAACCCAGAAATGGGTTGTACCTCAAAAAATACTATGCATGATTTTCTCGTGCATGTCCTTTTGTACATAAGTGTGTTTTTCATTTTTGTACATTTTTTGGCTTGGTGTGCTTTGCGAGTAGTTTTTCCTGCTTATTATGTTTTTGCTTACTATGTAGATGTTTGCCACTCCTTATGTTGGTTTGGCGAATGGTGCCTCCCACGGTACCTGAAATCTGTCTTATGCAACCTCGGTGATTTATAATCCTAATGGTAAGTTGATACACCTTCAAGGTATTTGTTAAGGACAAACAACAAACCATGTTTTTTATTACAGTGTCATCATTGAACTCTTAACTGAGGCCATTTCTCTCGACATTCGTGCATTAATTGTGAACCTAGAATCTCAGCTTGTTGTTCTCCAGCTTAATGGGCATTACTCTGTTATAAATCCTTAGATTTTAAGGTTGTATTTGCGTGTTCGTTTATTAGAAAGGAATTTTGATTATAGCACATATCAACATATTCCTAGAAGAATGAATGCGTTAACTGATGCAGTATCCAATATTGTATTAGATAGACATTTGCGTAATTTGTAAAAGCATAATCATCACATAATAAGATTTAGACAGGAAAATAAGCATATATATATATATATATCGATTTTTTGCATCCACGTGCATCATAAGTTCAAAAAATATGTAGAAATAAAGCCTAGGTATCTAATCAGCATGATGCTCATGATAGCATGTCACTACACACAAAATTTTCCTTAGTAAATGGTGGATGCGGTTAGACACCCTTGCAGTATGCCTCTAATACACACGAGGAACATCCTCGAATCTCACGTAATATGGGATCCCGCTTGTGGGTCCCTCCAAGTTGCATGTGATCTCCTCTTCCTCACTTCCCTCACCTTGAGGGGCCACCTCGAAATTGTGTGGGGCCCTCCGTGCTATGGGGGACATCCCTACGGGTCTCTCTGGGCCAACATCTACAATACATGGATAAATATTAGAACATATATTAACAAAAAAATCATAATACGCATCAAAATAAAAAAATGAGTTTTTACCCAAAGCTTCATCCCAATCCTCTCCTTTAGGGAGTGGAAAGTCTGGATCACTCATGAAATTGGTGCCAGTATATAGCCAGTCCTCTATGACGATGAGTTGTCGGCAGAACCAGTCAAATGATTCCGGCTTCCATGACATATGTTGACCACCTCCCGATCGAGGCATCAACTCCACCCAACAGACCATCTGTGGCTCTCGTGCTAGTGGTGCAGGTACTATCATATCCTGGTGTTGAAATATCGTCAACCGTTCTAGGATGAACGATATAAAGATGGACCCATATCCAAATTGTTTTAGCTTGTCGTTATTTCACTTTGTTAACTGGAGCTTCAGGTTGATTTTTATGGTTTCTGCCCAGTTGAAAATGGTTGGAGTCATACAATCCATGGCAAGTTGAAGTTGTGTCTTTGTAGCTTCGTGAGGGTCCTGAGATCCAATGACTCATGTTATAGTGTGCAACACTACCTTTAGTGCCAAATCAGGGATTGTCTGAATATCTATTTTCCCGCTCTTCTATCCTTTCTTTTCTCCAGGGTAGACTCTATCTATTAGCATACCCATGCTCTCACCCATGGGTCGAGAACCTGTCATGATTGGTTTTTCTCCCCTCCATGACAATCCCGTGATGAAATATATGTCAGGGACTTCTATCTCCAACTCTTGATCGTGAATCATAAACCTTTCTCGATCAGTGTCCAACACACTGATCAGATATTTTAGTAATTCCAGCTGAGCTCGTAGATAGAGTGCTAGGAATAATTTCAAGAGTCCACAGTCTCTCAGGACATCCATGCATCTCTCATTTCCCATGGCTTGTTCATCTTCTTCCCTGTGTTATCATTATTTCCAGTCAATGCCCATTTTGACTTTTAATTACCTGCAAAACCATCATTGGGGCTTCCATTAGTCAAATAATTAAATTTTGAACCATTCAAATCATACTATTTAGGAGAATTTTCATGCAATTGTGGCCGCAGTGATTGGCACTGCTATTTTACAAACAACAACGTCAATTGGCGCCTCCCCTTTATAATTTTAGGCGGGTTGGTGTGACTCCGTGTCGGGAACCCACGACGAACGTCGCGCCCAATCTTTGAAAAATCCCACCAAATGCATCAAAAATTAAGAATACAGGAAATAAAACATAGTTTAAAATGCAGGAAAATATGAGAGCTCTTACCTGAAGAAAGTGGATTTGCGAATGGCCTCCTGGATTGTCTGCTTCCAGCTCCACAAGATCACAATTAAAAATGGTAATATGCTCAAAAGAAGTGAAAAGGTGAAAAGCAATTTGTTTTTATTATTTCTGTCATTTTATAACGTTTTTGAAATCCTAATTAAGTTTTTAAGCTTATTTTTCAATTATTTTCATGTTTTATCTCGAAAAATGGGTCTTACACGCGTTTCTTGTGCAGCAATAGCTCTTAAACATGACAATGATGAAGTGAAGAGTTGTATTTTATTAATTTTTTGGACTCGATAAAATTACGAAAAAGTCACCCCCTAGGGTCATCTTTCAACTCTTTTCTGACTGTCAAAAATTGAAAATATTGCCGAGACTCTTGTTGTTTTGAACTCGTTAAATGTTGTGAAACGTCATCTGCCTAGTATACGTTTACCCCTTTTTCATATTGGGATATATTATTTATGAAAAAGGAATACCTTAGCTGATCACGACTAAGAGGTTCTCTCAGATATTGTTTTCTACCTTTTCGGATTTGTGAGAATGCCTATGAAAATGGATCTGCTAGATTTTTCTTTTCCGCTTCTTTTCAAACTCTCTAAATTTGAAAGGATGTCGAGTTCTTCCTTTGTCAAACTCGTTAAAACCTAATGACATCGAAAATCGTCGCCATGACTTTACTGATTTCCTCCTTCCTAGGGCTCGTAAAATGTACTAGGATGGATTTGTCCGAAGGAAAAACTTATATGACAAGCATATGCTATCCCCTTCAAGCTTGTTTCCAAAAATAATTGGGGTACTCACCAAAAATGGTGGGGGAAAATGGGACTAGTTCTCAGTCATGTTGGTAGTATATCACCCCTGAACATGACATCTTTTTGCAATTCGTATCGGGTTGGGGACATCCCATTCATCATTTTTACTCCATGGGTTTGGTTTATCTATTTTGACCTCTCATCTACTCTTTTCCATGTCACCATGACCTCAGACCCCTTGATGTCAAATACTGCCAAATTTCGGAGTCGTGTCGCCAATTTGTTCAAGAGAAGTTTCATTCTGTAGTTTTCAAACCACTAATCCTCTGTTTAGTCCTGATTAACTATCATATTATTCCTCTGTCTCGTGTCGATGATGTGGGAAACATTATGGCCCTCATTTGACAGGTCACTTCCTGTCGACTTCAACTCATTATCCAGGAAGATGATCTAGAGACTCCCTTCCAGTACATTGGAGCTTGCATGCCTCAATGGAAAGTTCTTCGCATTCGACGACATGTCCTCATCATTGGCCTTTGATTGAGTGTTTTCGCGGGTGTTCGAATCCAGCTCACTATTCACATTCTGTGGATTGTACTAGTTTTACCTTGAGAGACATTGTCATTACCGGTGGTTTTTCTCATGCCTGGTAAGAGCTTTCATTATTGGCTGGTAATCAGGAAATTTTATTGCATATTCGACTTTAGCTCACTCATTTGCATGCTTGAATTTTTACTTGTTCGGGTCGAGATGGAGCACAAGAACCTGGGTTTTTTCTGATAAAATCTAGGTTGCGAAACAATTTGGTTTATCATGAATATATGCATTACTCTTCTTATTGGATGGTTGTGGCCATGCTTGAGTCTATTTTATGATCCTTCTTACTGGATGGCTACGTCCATACCTTAGATATTATTTTTATATGTACTCTACTATGGATGGTTGCACCAATACCAAATATTCATGTATTATAGATATCAGTTGTACTTGTTCTTGCAGGACTTCCGACGGTGGCATTTTGGTTTGAGCATGCTCTCATAAATCATTTCACCCCTCCCTCTCTCTCAGACCTCATGCTTTAGGGGAATCTATTACACATTATTTTGTCACCGTCCCTGCAATCGCCATCCCTAATATTGGAGGACTATTTAAGTAACTTCTGTGTACTATCATACTTTTCCATAAGTGTCATTGCATCCCTTGGCATGTCAAGAAGATATTCTCTGTTGCTCATTCCTCAATAACACCTTCAAAAACATGTGATTTTTGATTGGCGCTGGTAGGCAGTTATGGCCTCACACCCATAGAGAAATTAACACTAAGCCCCATGCCCTTTGGTGCTCTGTCTAAGAAGGGCACCCGTGCCGAGCTTTTTTTGGAAAGTTTAAAAAAAAAAAAACGAATTTTCCATGCTTAACAACTTCGTGAGTAGAGTAATCATGGTTTTTTCGATTGAATAACGTCGATTTTCTCCCTTTGGCCCATTTTTTCCTACTATTAGTCATCCATAATTTTGACATATGAAAATATGGCTAAAAAACAGATCTTTGGTCTTCAAGAAACAAATTTCATGCAAAATCTGGGATTTCTTGAAGCCTCTACTATGTTCCTTATCCTTCAAAACCCCAGCTATTTGATCTCTGCATTGAAAAGCCTCTTCTCCATTATTTCCCTCTTAAAAATCCCCCTTTTCCTTCATTATGCCTCCAATTCCTAAAAAATCCCTTGTTAAACCATAAAAATCCCTTTTTATTGGTTTAAAAACCCCTCCGTTTACTCTATCGGAACACTAAAAAACCCATAAAAACCCATAAAAATCTTTGAAAAATATTTTTACGTTCCTATAAGGCCTTAAGCACCTTTCGGCTTAGCCTTAGCCCCCCTTTCCTCCATAAGACCGGCTCCGCGACCAAGTGCTAAGCCATCGGCTCATCGGCAATCCTGATTTCCTGTGCCTGGACCCTTTACCCACTGATGGCTGATATTTTGATATGATCACAACTATCCATTTCCTCAAGATCTGACAGCTATCGCCTATCGGCCCATCACTCATCACTCCATCGCTTCATCGCTCCATCGCTCCATCGCCTCGTCGCTCCATCGCTCCATCGCTTCGTCGCTCCATCGCTCCATCACTCCATCGCTCATCGGCACTTGTTCTTCTGCACTCCTTTCCTTTGGCGATGCAATCCTCCGATCACATATCCACCGTCAATCTCGATCCTGATCGAATGACCCCCCATCCATCGCCTGCGCTCTTCCCCATCGGCCATCAGCCATTGCAACATTTTGATCCCTCCTTCCCGGACTCTTACCTTCGCCGATTGTCGATCCGACGAGGAAATCTCCACCGTCCAATCTTGATCCCGATCCAACAGCTCAGGATCATTGCGGAGGCACCAAGCCCACAAACTTGTACATACCCCAAGTGCCCCCGAAATACACATTTTTCTCTCAATTTCCCCTATATTCCTGCTAGTCCCACCTGACCACATGGGGCCTTCCCATTGTGTTTTCCCATAATCTCCATTGTTGATCTATTTCCCCTCCCCAGATCTAACGGTTCAGATGCGTTTTTGGACCCATTCCTCTAGGATGCTCTAAAACCCGTTTTAAACGCAAAAGAGGTAATTTTTCCTCCCAGGATTCGCATTAGCCTGGCTGCACCATCTCCTCCTGCCATGCTATTCTCATCCCCCCGTGTTCATCCTCGGCCATAGATCTGCACCCCCCAGATCCAACGGCCCAGATTCCATTTCGCGTTCATTTTTCCCCTCCTCCTCTCCATGCACTTTGAACACAAAATGGGCAGTTTTCAAGAGCATACATGTCAAACATTGGCATATATCACTTCCCCCTGGCCCAATACCACTTACCGCCTTTGCCCCGCACGAATACCACCTCTGGTATTCCCCCAAAATCACTTTCCTGTTCTTCATGCCAAACTCAGTTTTGACCCTAGTTTTCTTGGTTTTGCGCCATGAGACCCTTCCCCGCTGCATTCATCTTGCCTCCTCACTACCCCACAACCTTCGCCAAAGCACTCTGTTGCAGTTAAACCAAGAAACGCATGATTTCTTAACCATGTTTGTCTTCATGTGTAGGTTTAATGGTGGATTAATCCACAGGTCTCCCACATCCAAAGAAACAGTGGAAAAGTGGCCAAGGGGTCAAATTTCAAAGCTTAATCAAGTGTTTTATGGACGTGATTACACATCAAACCCTCCAGCGCAGCCACCTATACACAAAGGAAAATGAAGAAGATCAGTGAAAGTTAAAGGTTAAAGCATAAATCCGAAGATCAAAGGCTTAACCAACAAGTTAAGGATAAAGAAAAAAACACAAGTTAAAGTTAAATACCAGTGTTTAAAGAGATAAATTCAAAGACAAATCAGCAATAAATGACTAAAGAATGCCATATCATCGAATTATTTATTTCTCTAAAGGACCAAAGGGACACCTATAGTCTACTTTTCCTCTCAAAGCCACAGTGACAGCCATAAACTCTTTAAACTGTCAGAACAGATATTACGTAGTCATGGGGCAAAAAAACCCAAAAATGACAGTTAACTTGTCATAAAGGTCAAACAAAGTACTTCATGCCATGGTTTTCTTCAAAGAACACATTTCTGAGTTATTACCAGCCTACCAGATATGCATAAAAATAGGAAAAACTACTAAAGTGGTACACTCAGTTATTGCTATGATTGTTAAGCAGAATGGGCATTCGAACACCTCTCCCACTCTGTCTTAATTCATATTTATTACCATTTCTACAGCACTCTTCCTCTTTTCACCTATAAGTGTTCACAGAAAACTCATTGTAATGGTTGAGAAATTGTTAATATTTTGAATTGTTATTGAGTAAGAGCTTCTGAGTAGTTGTAATATAGTAGGCTGGGAAGAAAAGCATTGGATTGTAAAAGCTATTGGACTCAAAGTAAGTGACTGGTTTTTTATAGCAATAGACAAGCAGATTCATTGGATCCTGATCTAAATCATTGGTGATGTTATTCTCATTGTAATTGTTATTTTCCTTATGTTTCCACTGTGTTCATATTCTCTGATAAATAACAACAAATATAGAGTAGGATATACTGTGAAGTACCCTAGCTCTCACTCAAAATCTTTATCTTTATGTTTTATGCTAAATGTGTGTTTAGGAATGATTTCAATAGAGTATAACCAGTCAATGAATGTTGGTGAGCCCATATATTTCTGAGTATAACTTGAGATCTTGTTCTTGAATGATCTTTTCACTGCATGCTAAGTAGAGTCTTAATCAAGGAAGTTTATGGTTATCCCTACCCCTTGTTTAGTATTAAACAACTGTTTTGAGGATTTCCCTTAAAAGTGTGTCAAAAGAAAGATAGGTTAAAAGTCATTACTTGATCTTAGGCTATTTTTTATGTTTATCTTATAGGTTTTCCCTTGAGAGTATGTCAAAAGCATGATATGTTAAAAGTCCTTATCTGATCTTAGGCTTCCCTTTGTTTTCTTACATGTTGTTTCTTTCACCTCACTCCTTAATGTTCCATATCACCAAATCAACTTAAAATATCTTCTAATATAGATTAATTTCCCTTTGAAAACCCTTGAATAGTTTTTGTGTAAGTAAACCCTTTTATGACTCCATAGCCCAATGGTTCAGCACTATTTTTTGACCTATCTTCCCAAGCTAAAACATCCTTCTATTTATTTTCTCCTTCACTTCACATGACCTTCTCTTTTAATGATCCCCAACCAAAAAAAAGCAAACAAATCCCTTGCACTTCATAACTAGCCTAATATCATATCATAAGACTTAAAGACATATCCTTTAAAAAAACATATAGAGAGATCCCTCTCTGAATCCAGAAGCGCTAGATCCTAGGATTCCAAAGTGGTTCTGATGTTGCCTTGTCATTTAGTATGCCAATATACTAAATCACAAAACCCCAACATAATGGCGACTCCACTGGGGAATTCTGAGTGAATTAAATCTCATACATCCTTTAGAGCTCAGAAAGCCCACAACAGCCTTAGATCGGTAGTTAATTACTGATGGTAGACAACAACTCATCTTAAAACATTTAAAATCATCCACCTGGAGACTCCACAATTCCTAAAGACCAAAAGACTCCACTGGTGATCAATAGGCCAGCTAATTACTCTTGGTTTCACAAAGACTCCACTAGGGCAGCCCACACTACCATTAAGACATCTTGTACACCCATGATTAGGAAACTTTGAGGATTAAGTTTTCTTTGTTAAAGACTAGTTTGCCTCTAAATATTTTCATATATAGCTAATTGTCTTCTCTTTGGGTCTGAATCTTAGCAGACTAGCTTCAAGAATAATTCATACCAAAGCTTATCCTAACCCAAATCCTCCTGAAATATTTGATAATCCAGAAATAATTCTTAGGAAGTCTCCTGTATCTAGGGATCCAACTACTGTCAGACCCATTCATAGAGCTAATTCTGTCCCTAAAGACCTTACAGCTCTATCATATACCCATGTTGACTTACCTTTTTCCAAAATTTTACCAAGAACTAAGTCACTTAGTGGTATAGATCAGACAGACTTTGAGCCTCCAAGTTCACCACAACATAGTGGCCAACATATTAGCAGTAGAGAAACCCCTCCATCCACACCTCCTGATCTTCATTTCAGCCATAACTTTGGTTTCTCTCACCCCAAATCTGCTCAACAGTCTCTTGCTGGTCCAAGCACTTCTGTCATCCATATAACCAAAGTTCAAACCACTCCATTCCTTCCCCAAAATCCTATCATGGCAGCATGGTATGATCCCCTAGTGTTACCACAGCCTCTGGTTCCTTTACCCAACGAATATCAGTCCAGAATTCCTCATTTCATAGGAAATGAATCCACTACTTCTCAACAGCATGTAGACAAGTTGGATGATGCATTTGATTTTATGGAAATAGAAGATTAGACCATTAATATGACAATATTTACCCAAATTTTAGGAGGAGAATCCAAGAAATGGTTTAAGGGCTTAGCTCCTAATAGTATAAATGATCTCTCTTCTTTACATCAAACATTCATAAAAAAATGGGAAATGAGAAAGAAACCTCTCCAAATACTTTCAGATTACAACAACCTGAAGAGAAACACCGGGGAGAGTGTTCAAATTTATTACACTAGATTCAATAGTGTTTATAACGCACTACCCCTAGATTTTAAACCTCCGCAAGGCTCGGCTTTGGCTAAATTCCCTGAAGGATTTGATCTCGAAATGGCCTATCAGCTGAGAGAAAGGGATCCCTTAACTTTAGAAGACATGCAGAAGGGAGCTCTTAGTGTGGAAGAAAATTTGATTGAGAAGAGAGCTAGGATGAGGTTTGAAAAGAAAGTAACATATAGGGAAGACACTACACCTTCCACATCAGACTCAAAATTAGACCATCTAGCCAAGAACATGGATAGATTAGAAAAAATTATGGAGAGGTTAGTTTTCCAAACAAATGCTCAGAATAGGAACCAGACTCAAAATCATAACCAGAACTTTAGGAAGTAATGAAGACCCTGCCTTTTTCACAGAGGATGACTAGGTCACATATGCATATTATGATAATGAAGGCTTAGAATCTGAAGACTATAGGCAAGGCTTTGAGAATTCCATCATGGAGGTCCATAAACAATATGACCTTAGGAGGAAAAAGAACCAAGAAATTCCCCAAACAAAGACCTCTGAAACTGCTGCTAAAAACATATCTGAAAAAGTGATTAAAAAGGTTGTTGAAAACAACAAAACAACAGTTGCAAGTTCTGGTAAAAACAAGGGCAAAGACACTCAAACCATTGATAAACAGAGTGTGGACCCTAGCAGCACTAGCACTTCAGCTAGTACCCCTATAAAAACAGTTTTAACTGATGTACATAGTAAAAAATAGCAAGCTGATTTTGCTGATAAATTAGTGACTAACAAGAAAGATTTGAGCCTTTCAAAGAATCAGTTCCCTTTCAATTTGGAAAGTGAAATTTCTAAAATCAAGATCTATGTCCCCCTCACTGACTTAGTCACTCAGGATGTATATAAATTTCAGGTGTTAAAATCTTTAAACATAGAGGAAAATAATGACTCTGTCAACTTGAATGATGATCAGCCAACCCTTTTATTTGGTCCTAAAATTGAAGGAAAGTTCCAAGAAGGAGTGGTCCCTCCTTTATATGTTAGTTTGAATATCCATGAAAATATTTTACACAATGCTATGCATGACTCAGGGGCTTCACATAACCTCATACCCAAAGTAATCATGGAGAGATTAGGCCTTGAGATAACCAGACCATATAAATATTTGTATTCTTTTGACTCCAGTAGAGTGAAATTCTTAGGCCTGATCAAATGCCTTTGTGTAAAATTGACCCAAATCCCAGCCAAATGCATGGTGATGGATGTGGTAGTAGCTGATGTGCCCCCAAAATATGACATGCTTCTTTCAAGATCATGGGGTGCTAAACTTCAAGGAACTATGCAAATGGACATGACATATGCCACCATCCATGTCTTCATCCAACTTAGAAGACTTTATAGGAATCACACATGAAATTTATGGTGAGCAGTTAAGAAAAATCAGAAAATTCCCCTCTTTATTCTGTCCATACAGACCTAGACTCATTCATTCTTTGCAATGATGAAAGCTTTGGTGAAATAGAGCTGGAATGTGAGAGATCACCCAACATAACAGAAAACATGGAAGAAGAGAATAGGGAGGGAGAGGCTGTCAAACAGTTTGCCGAATCTGAAAATTGCAGCAAACAAAACAAAGAGTATGAATCACCCACTATCCATCAGCTTAGTGAAAAACGTGAGAGTCAAGAAGAAAGGTCTCAACTCCATGAAAACTTTAAGGAAAAAGACCAACATAAACACGTTGCAGAACCCATAAAACTACATAATGACAGTCAAAACACAGAGGACAAAGGAGACAGAAATGAAAACAACAGCAAGTCCGAAACTAGCCCTCTTTGGAGTATGAGTTTTGATGGGTCTTGTAATAAAATTGGTGCAAGGGCAAGTGTGTGGCTTCACAACAGAGAGAATAATAACGTTGAAAACCATTCATACAATTTAAACTTCCAATGAACAAATAACATAGTAGAGTATGAGACACTCCTCTTAGGACTACATTTACTGAAGAAATTATGAGCTAGGAGGATAGCTATTCATGGTGATTCTGAACTGATCATTAGAAAAATAAATGGGGAGTACATTGCCAAACATCCAAGACTAAGAGCCTATAGGAATAATGTTATGGACCTTTTGAAAACTTTTGAGGAATATGAACTGGTTTTTGTCCCTAGAGACCAAAACATTCTTGCCAACGGTTTAGCTTGTGTTGCCAGTTCATGCCAAAGGCCTTATGAAAACAAATAGTTCACATTCCAAGTAAAATATAGGCCAGCTATCCCAGACAATGAAAAGCATTGGTAGGTCTTTGAGGGAGACAAATAGATAGAGGACTTTCTGTAGTTCAGAAATGAGTTGGAATTGCCAAATTCAAACTCAAAGTATGATTAAGACTGTCTTAATGAGGAACAACCTGTTGAAAAATAACCTTTTCCCATTGCAGAAATTAATTTTCTAACCAGAGATTTTGAAAATCAAACATAAGAGTACATAAAATCAGAAAGATAAGACATAGAGGTACTACAATCTAAAGACAAAGGCTTACCCAAAGGACTAGCACCTCTAGAAGACTTTTTTAATATTAATGATGTTGCTAAGAAACCAACAATAGAACCCATTGAATTGGATATCAAGGAATGCAATATAGGCAGCAAAGACAAGCCTAAAATGATCAAGTTGTCTAAAACATTGTCAACTCACATAAAATTGAAATATATTGAGTTGTTTAAAGAATTTTCTGATGTATTTTCTTGAATCTATGAGGATTTAAAGGCATATGACATAGAGACCATTCAGCACAAGATACCACTTAGAGAAAACCAGAAACCTTTTAGGCAAAAATTGCGCAGAATAAACCCTGTGCAGTTACCTCTGGTTGAGAAAGAAATTAGGAAAATTTATGATGCTGGAATTATTGTCCTTGTGAGATACTCAGAGTGGGTATCTAATCTTATAATTGTCAGAAAGAAAACAGGAGAAATAAGGCTCTGTATTGACTTTAGGAACTTGAACAGAGCCTCACTAAAAGACAACTATCCCTTACCTAAAATGGAGCACATCTTACAAAGGGTAGTTGGTTCCAAGAAGATTTCTTTTCTAGATGGCTTTTTAGGATATAATCAGATATTGGTCCTTCCTGAGGATCAACTGAAAACAACCTTCACTAATCCTTGGGGCACTTTCATGTATGTGAAAATGCCTTTTGGATTAATGAATGCAGGTGCCACCTTTCAAAGAGCCATGAATATTGCTTTCTAAGAAGAAATAGGCCACTGCATTGTGATTTATTTAGATGACATTACAGTCTATTCCAAAATAGATGAAGAACACCTAATACACCTAAGAAAGGTCTTTTAGAAATGTAGAAGATTTGGGTTGTCTCTAAATCCCAAGAAGACATTGTTTAGTCTCCAAGAAGGTAAGATTCTTGGTCACATCATATCTGAAAAAGGGATTAAGATAGACCCAAAAAGGGTTGAAGGTATATTGCAAATTAGTCACCCCATAAACATCAAAGAACTTCAATCTTTTATTGGAAAGATTAATTTCTTAAGAAGGTTCATACCCAACCTAGCAGAACTCCTTAGGAACATGACAAACATGCTAAAGAAAGATATAGGAGTTAAATGGACCTTAGAAGCAAAGAAATCCTTTGAATTGGTCAAACATCTACTTACCCAAGCATCAGTTCTTATCAGTCCTGATTTCACTAAGGACTTCCTCATATTTTCATTTGCATCAGAACATATTGTGGCTGCTGTCCTATTACAGAAAAATCCAAAAGGACAAGAGCAGCCAATTGCATTTTTCAGCAAGGAATTAAGAGATTCACCTCTGAAATATAATATCATGGAAAAACAGGCCTATGCATTGGTCAAAGCCTTGAAGGATTTCAAATTTTATATCTTACACTCTCACATTATTGCATTTGTGCCTAATATAGTGGTAAAAGACATTTTGTCACAAGACCCCGATGGCAAAAGAGGAAAGTGGATTGCTGTGATATTGGAATATAATTTGGAAATTAAACCCACTAAACTCATCAAGGGTCAAGGCCTAGCACAATTAATGGTTGAATCTAACTTGCAAGCACTTGATATAAACCTGATATATGCATTAGATGAACAGGAAGAATTACTAGCCCCACTTATTGAATATAATTTCCTCAATTCATCTTGGTATGCTGATATTTTGTATGTGCTTACTAATTTCAATGCCCCTCCTGGTATGTTTAAAACAAAGGCAAAATTTTTAAAGTTAAAGGCTGTAAATTACTGCATTTTAGATAAATGCCTATATTGGAAGAATGCCAGTGGTTTATTGCTTAAATGTTTTCCTGAGGTTGATGAAGATAGGATCAAGCATGAGTTTCATGAAGGAGAATGTGGAGGCCACCTAAGTTGGAAAACCACTGCTAATAAAATCCTTAGAGCTGGCTATTACTAGCCCACCCTCTTTCAAGATGTCCACAAAATGATAGTTTCCCGCTACAAGTGCCAAATCTTCGAAGGAAAGAGAAAACTGCTGCCCTTACCCTTGCAACCAATCACTGTTGGAGCTCCTTTTCAACAGTGGGGCCTAGACTTCATTGGCGAAATCCATCCTGCCTCATCTGCCCAACATTAATGGATACTCATAGCCACTGACTATTTCACCAAATGGATAGAATTCATCCCTTCTAGGAATGCCACAGACTCAGTTATCATAAATTTCCTTGAAGACCATATCCTGTCTAGATTTGGCTGTCCTAGAAAAATGATCACTGATAATGCTGCTGCATTTGGTTCTAAAAATATGGCATATTTCTGTCATAGATTTCAGATTGTGCTTGTTCATTCCACAGCTTACCACCCTCAATGTAATGGGATGGAAAAATATTCCAATAAGAGTCTGATAAACATAATAAAGAAGCTACTGTAATAAAATCATAAGTCATGGCACAACAAGGTGGTAAATGCCTTATGGGTAAACAGATTGACAACAAAGAAATCAATCGGAATGTCTCCCTATCAGCTGGTTTATGGAGCAGATGCAGTTTTTCCTACCAGTTTAGGAGTGCCAGTGATGAAGTTTGTCCAATAAATATAATCAGAGGAAGATAGCATGATGAGAAGGATAAATTAGACCATACTTCTTCAGCAAACCAGGGAATAAGTTTATAACAGAGCACAGAAAGTACAAGAGAACATCAAAAATCTGTTTAATAAGAGGACAAAGGCCATTGATTTCAAGATTGGTGAAAAATTACTCAAATGGGATTCGAGGAGATAGGATAAGGGCAAACATGGCAATTTTGACAATTTATGGCAAGGCCCTTACATCATTCAATCTGCCATTGGTCATAATGCATTTTTTCTACAAAATATGGATGATACAAATATATTTTGGGGGTCCCGTCAATGACAGGATGCTCAAACATTATTTCTACTGAAACCTTTGTTTAAAGCTTTCATTTTCCATTGTAAATATCATTGCTTTGTTTTGTTCTGAAAAGAGAAAAATACAAAAAAATAGAAAAGAGAAAAAGAAGGCAGATTAGAAAAAGAAGAAAGGTACAGCTCCATACTAAAAAAGAAAGTAAAACTGAAAGTGTGCAAGCCTAAATGCCACTACCAAATGAGAGCACTGCTATTTATTCATACAACCTAATCATGACTAGATAGATTTCAATTTACTGTTGATAGGTTAGTGAAGAAGATTTTCCAAACTATTTAATCTTGGCTTATCAGTAGACTAGATTAGGATAGAAAAAGAATGGTTCAAACATGCTCAAAATCTGAACCAAAGAATCAAAAAGAAAGAATGGCTTTAATCGGATCAAAACCTGAGCCAAAGATACAAAGAAGATTGGTTCTAACATGCTGAAAATTTGAACCAGGTAAAGAGGAAGGAGACAGTTCAAAGAAGATCAAAATCAGAGCTGAAAGAAAGAAAGAAGGACTCTCATTGTTTTTAGATCTTAAGCCTTCCAAGTTTTGTTACTTTTCTGCAAATAAAGGTCTATGAACAATTTTTTTTGATGTCATAGCCATCACAGCAAATCAGACAGCTTAATCCTGGTTTGACTATATTTAAATTTATGTTTTAGAATGTAGAGAATACAGATCTGTCAGACAGTTTAATCGTGACAGATAGTAGTTAGGTAGAGAATTGTTTAGTCCAATTGTTTAATCTGGACTCATGGAAGTTATAAGGGTAGATTTAGATTAGTTTCCTACTTTCAATAAGAGAATAAAATGTTGATGTCAAAGGTTTGCAAGTCCAAGTGCACCTTATGAAGAAAAAATGTTAGGAAAGTAGGTGGTGTAGGTAGTTGTTTGGGGAAAATTGATTTGTTATGATGCAATGATTGATCATCTTTTCAAGCAGCATGATCAAGGAAGAAAAGGTTGTCAAGGATAAAGCCTTGATCTACATTTCATAGATACATTTACAAGGTTCTTGACACCTCCAAGGAGCTACCATACCCGAGTTGGAGTCGCTGTTACCCATCCATAATTTTGACAAATGCAAAGATGGCTAAAAAATAGATCTTTGGTCTTCAAGAAACAAATTTCATGCAAAATCTGGGATTTCTTGAAGCCTCTACTATGTTCCTTATCCTTCAAAAACCTAGCTATTTGATCTCTGCATTCAAAAGCCTCTTCTCCATTATTTCCCTCCTAAAAATCCCCCTTTCCCTTCATTATCCCTCCAATTCCTAAAAAATCCCTTGTTAAACCATAAAAATCCCTTTTTATTGGTTTAAAAACCCCTCTGTTTACTTTATCGGAACACTAAAAAACCCATAAAACCCATAAAAATATTTGAAAAATATTTTTCTGCTCCTCTAAGGCCTTAAGCACCTTTCTGCTTAGCCTTAGCCCCCCTTTCCACCATAAGACCGGCTCTGCGACCAAGCGTTAATCCATCGACGCATCGCTCATCGGCTCATCATCGATCCTGATTTCCTGTGCCTAGGCCCTTTACCCTGCCGATGGCTGATATTTTGATATGATCGCAACCATCCATTTCCTCAAGATCTGACGGCTATCGCTCGTCGGCCCATCGCTCATCACTCCATTTCTTCATTGCTCCATCGCTTCGTCGCTCCATCACTCCATCGCTCATCAGAACTTGTTCTTTCGCACTCCTTTCCTCCACCGATGTGATCCTCTGATCACATCTCCACCATCGATCTCGATCCTGATCGCATGGCCCTCCATCCATTGCTTGCGCTCTTCCCCATCGGCCATCGACCATCACAACATTCTGATCCCTCCTTCCCAAACTCTTACCTTCACCAATTGCCAATCTGCCAAGGAAATCTCCACCGTCCAATCTTGATCCCGATCCAACGGCTTAGGATCATTGCAGAGACATTGGGCCCACAAACTTGTCTGTACCCAAAGCACCCCCAAAATACACATTTTTCTCTCAATTTCCCCTATATTCTTGCTGGTCCCACCCGACCACGCGGGGCCTTCCCATTGTGTTTTCCCATAATCTCCACCATTTATTTGTTTCCCCTCCCCAGATCTAACGGTCCAGATGCGTTTTTGCACCCATTCCTCCATAATGCTCTAAAACCCATTTTAAACACAAAAGAGGCAGTTTTTCCTCCCATGATTCGCATTAGCTCGGCCCCACCATCTCCTTCCATCGTGCTATTCTCACCCCCCTGCATTCATCCTCAGCCATTGATTTGCACCCCCTAGATCGTACGGCCCAGATTCCATTTTGCGTTCATTTTTCCCTTCCTCCTCTTCGTGCACTTTGAATGCGAAATCGGCGGGTTTCAAGAGAACACATGTCAACCATTGGCATATATTGCATCTCCCTGGTCCAATACCACTTACAGCCTTTTCCCCACGCGAATACCACCTCCAGTATTCCCCCAAAACCGCTTTCCTGTTCTTCACACCAAACTCAGTTTTGACCCTAGTTTTCATGGTTTTGCACCATGAGACCCTTCCCCGCTGCATTCTTCTTGCCTCCTCACTTCCCCACAACCTTCGCCAAAGCCCTATGTTGCAGTTAAACTAAGAAAAGAAAGATTTCTTAACCATGTTTTTCGTCATGTGCAGGTTTAATGGTGGACTAATCCACAGGTCTCCCACATCCAAAGAAACAGTGGCAAAGGGGCCAAGGGGTCGAATTTCAAATCTTAATCAAGTGTTTTATGGACATGATTACACATCAAACCCTCCAGCTTAGCCACCTATACACAAAGGAAAATGAAGAAGATCAGTGAAAGTTAAAGGTTAAAGCATAAATCCGAAGATCTAAGGTCCAACAAGTTAAGGATAAAGACAAAAACACAATTTAAAGTTAAATATCAGTGTTTAAAGAGATAAATTCAAAGAAAAATTAGCAAGAAATGACTTCAGAACGCCAGATCATCGAAGTATTTATTTCTCCAAAAGACCAAAGGGACACCTATAGTCTATGTTTCCTCTCAAAGCCACCATGACAGCCATAAACTCTTTAAACGATTAGAACAATTATTACACAGTCATGGGGCTAAAAAACCCAAAAATGACAGTTTACTTGTCATAAAGGTCAAACAGAGTACTTCATGCCACAGTTTGCTTCAAAGAACACATTTCAGAGTTATTAACAGCCTACCATATATGCATAAAAACAAGAAAAAATACTAAAGTGGTACAATTAGTTATTGCTATGATTGTTAAGCAGAATGGGAATTCGAACACCTCTCCCACTCTGTCTTAATCCATATTTATTACCATTTCTGTAGCACTCTTCCTCTTTTCACCTATAATTATTCACAGAAAACTCATTGTAATGGTTGGGAAATTGTTAATAGTTTGAACTGTTATTGATTAAGAGCTTCCGAGTAGTTGTAATATAGTAGGCTGGGAAGAAAAGCATTGGATTGTAAAAGCTATTGGACTCAAAGTATGTGAATGGTTTTGTACATCAATAGACAAGTAGATTCATTGGATCCTGATCTAAATCATTGGTGATGTTATTCTCACTGTAATTTTTATTTTTCTTATGTTTCCACTATGTTCATATTCTCTGATAAAGAACAGCAAATATAGAGTAGGATATACTGCGAAGCACCCTAGCTCTCACTGAAAATATTTATCTTTATTTTTTCTGCTAAATGTGCGTTTGGGAATGATTTCAATAGAGTATAACAAGTCAATGAATGTTGGTGAGCCCATATCTTGCTAAGTAGAACTCGAGATCTTGTCCTTGAATGATATTTTCACTGCATGCTAAGTAGAGTCTTAATCAAGGAAGTTTATGGTTAGCCCTGTCCCTTGTTTAGTCTTAAACAATTGTTTTGAGGATTTCCCTTAAAAATGTGTCAAAAGCAAGATAGGTTAAAATTCCTTACTTGATCTTAGGTTCCTTTTTATGTTTATATTATATGTTTTCCCTTGAGAGTGTGTCAAAATCAGGATAGGTTAAAAGTCCTTACCTGATCTTAGGTTTCCCTTTGTTTTCTTACATGTTGCTTCTTTCACCTCACTCCTTAATGTTCTATACCACCAACTCAACTTAAAATATCTTCTGATATAGATGACTTTCCCTTTGCAAACCCTTGAATAGTTGTTATGTAAGCAAACCCTTTTATGACTCCATAGCCCAATGGTTTAGCACTGTTTTTTGACCTATCTTCCCAAGCTGAAACATCCTTCCATTTATTTTCTCCTTCACTTCACATGACCTTCTCTTTTAATGATCCCCAACCAAAAAACAAACAAACAAACCCCTTGCACTTCATAACTAGCCTAATATCATATCGTAAGCCTTAAAGACATATCCTTTAAAAACACATATAGAGAGATCCATCTCTGAATCTAGGAGGGCTAGATCCTATGATTCCAAAGTGGTTCTGATGTTTCCTTGTCATTTAGTATGCCAATCTGCTAAATCACAGGACCCCAACACCTACAATTGTGCAACTCCCCAAAGAGATATACCTCTCCTCCACCTCATGTGGGATACCAAACCACCTCCTCCTCTCTTATAAATTCTTCCTTCTCACATTGATTCAGCTAGATGAACAATCATTACTATAGCTACTGTGTAGAAGAAGGAAAAGAAGAATCCATTGTTGAGAGATATTTTGGGCCCATTGCCTCATCGAGTCCAATCCCAAACAAATGCCTGAGACGCGCCCGACTGAACCCGTCAAAGGAGGCCTACAACGTCAAGGCATAAGTTTGTAAACTTCTTTTTCTCTATCAATAATACATGACTGGTTTTTGGTTCTAACTATGTTTCCATTTATATGCAAAGTGTTTAGCTCTCCTTGACCAGTTGAATAACTATAAATGAATGTATGTGCTTTTATGATGTCATCATCTGTTTGATATTTGTGCATGTGCATGAACATCGTCACCAACACAGAGTGCAAGGCGTGAAGACAAGGATCAAAGGATCGCTGCCACATGCCACAACAAGAGCATTGGACCAAGGTATAATATTTGTTTCAATATATATTTCATTTATAAGCTAGTAATTCAGGAGTCCAGCATGTTCCCTTGTTGCTATACCCACCCTAGGGTTAGAGGGATCACCTCTGTTCGTAGAGGGGATTTTCATGCTCAATAGATGCCAATAAGCACTTTAGAAAATATTCACATAGGAATCTCAAGAAGGAAAACAAGAATCACGTATTTGACACATATATTCTTAAAAAATTTCTTTAATAAATTTCACAAATGCAAGCTTCTAATTAATTTTACAAATTTCTATGGCTACAACTAGAAGGAAGCTACTACTGAAAGGAGCTACAACCCCTGATTTATCTATGCTAATAAAAGGAGCTCCAACCCCTTAACTATTACTAGCCACACCTGGAAGGAGCTATAACCATTGATTTATTAGTTTCTATTGAAAGGAGCTCCAAACCCTAATTATCTACTTGCCACTAATGGAAGGAAATAGAACCCCTGATCTACAACCTGCCACTTGCTTAACCTCCTTGATTCATCTTTCATACTGTTTTAAAAATCAAATCATGAAGGCCAATATCTTTCATAAAAAAATTAATTTCTCACCTCAATCCCTCACGCCAATGACCATCAAAATCACCTTCAACAATCTCTAATCACTGATCAATTTACCATACACACCAATACCATCGGTCCTTGAACTTATTCAATATTACAAATTCAATTATGATTATATAGAATTAGAGTTGATATTTTTAGTTTTATAAATTTTAGTGAAGTTTAACTCTTCTTCATGTATAAACTCTTATTTTTACATTTGTCCTACTTCTGTCAAGTCTTCAGAATGTGTTCTTAAATTCATCAAAATTTGATTTTCTTTCTCTATTTGAAACTCCCAGTTAAACTGCCAATTTTGTAATTATAAAAAATATAAGGGTTTAGTAGTGACTTTCCAAATTTGGTTAACTGTAAATTTGGCTATATTTCTAAATTTTCCTCGAATTCTATGCATGCCACCAATCCTGTTTCCAACTCGATCATGCATTGTAACTAGACTTTATATTTTAGCACCCCAATGCCACATATAGAACAAACTACCAAATATATAGTTATCAACATGTTCATGTGATAAGCCCTCAATTTAGGCCCATAGGTGCTTTAAATCATGACTATACAATGGGTTTAGGATCGAGAATTAACACATAAAACCATGAATAAAAACTGCACTGTGACCTTCTATGCTATAGCTTTGAGGGCTTAAGAAACACTGCAAACCATTCATGCCGGTGGCCACAATACGCAAACGAGAGAAAGTAATATAGCTTATCCTTAGCCCCTAGTTTTTTATACTCACCTAAATCAATTGTGCACCTTCATATTCTACAAGGGTTAATCTTTTGGGATTACATGTGTTTTATGGATAAATTCCTTCCACGGATAAAAGAAATCTCCCTAGACCTAGTGGCTTAGCATAGAAACAACCAAGAAAAAAAGAAAATATTTCTTTAGAGATGTTTGAAATATGGGAAGAGAACCTACTTTGACTTCTCCTTACTTGTTAGCTCCAACTCCAACTCCAATTTCTATAAGTGGAACTTGAAAATTATCAAAAACAAGAAAGAGAACCAAATATACAAAATAACATATACAAACAATTCTAAACAAGAATTCAAGGATTCATGTTCTACATATGCATAAAAAAGACATAATGTATAGTCAAAACAATGCACTTTTGTATTAATAATGACAGGAAAATATTACAACCCTTGTAGGCCTTGAATTTTTTAATCTCTCCCTGATATCTTGTCCTTCCTTTTCCACAATGGTAAGCCTTTAATCACACCTAAATCACATGGATGGATTATGGACCTCTAGACACAAAAGGGAAACATAAAGGCATAATTAGAGTGTCTAAAATCAAACCCAGACTATATGGTAAAGGCTGCATTCATATGGTAAATGCGGTGGTTTTGGATTTACCATTGTAGGGATTAGATCCACATTAGAGGGAGGCAAGTTTTAGGAGATAAGAGACAAGAACTCAATAGCAGTAGTTTGAGATCTAATCCAACAGTAAATCATTAAAACCACTTCTAAAGCTTCTAAAGAGAGAAAAAGTCAACATTAATTTTTATTTTTCCTCATTTCTAGGTGTCTATCTCATTTTTTGTGAAATAAAATTGCCCTAGTCATTGCAATTTCTATGTGTGCAACCCGTTTCAGCAAAGACTGTCTTAAAAAAAAGTGTGATGATCCTCAAAATTAGGGTTTTTAGCGAATGTAATCTAGGATTCTTGTAACTTGTGGAAAGTGAATGATGTTGTCTTTGTAGGGGAGGATTAAAAAGTGTAAATGGATGATGATAGAGCTGGGTCTAGGGCCATTTTTTTGGATGCGATTAAATGACCTATAACAAATTTCCCCCATAAAGTACAAAGTTAGAAGTTGTGGCTGAGGACTAAATTTATTTACCATGTGAAAATTCTTAATCAAGAATTTACTAGTTGACATCATCAATTGATTGTTACAATACATCATCATCATGATATCATTCCTGAGGTAGGCATAACCATACTCAACATATAAGCCATTTTTCATGTACAATGATCAAAGTCACGCCCATTGATTACATATAGTGGACCCATGTTTGGATTACTTTTTGTATGGCCATAGTCATCGTACTTCGTAGATCTTGTATGAATCCTGAAATCGTAGCTCAAAAGGATGAAACTAGATCTGGGGTCTTCTACTTCATCACTCCATAGTAAGAGTCTAATCATGTGAATATATGTGCTAGAGTCGAACATGGTATACACCATATGATTACTAACCAATGATTAAATTTGTTAACCTATTCGAGAGGAACCACCAATAATGATAATGGCCCTTAAGGTACAAAGCACAATATATGAGGTATGAATAGACGATCTGAAGTTGAACACCTCACAAAATATTCCAGTCGAAAGCCAATGATGAGAAACTGGCGTTGAGAGCGACGAAACATAAAATTGAGGTATACAAGTTCCAAGGCACTAAATATCATCAACTAATTCCTAAGTCTAGGATTCACAATCCCTATGAGATCTAAACTAGCCTAAATCTCTCATGTTCTCCTACATTTGAGAACATTTACAAATATGCTCACAATATTTAATTAAATCCTATTCTAAATGTATCACATAAAATCTACTCAAAACGTTGAAAATTACATTAATTAAATACTTAAGGAACCAATTCCCTTGAAAATATAAGACCCCCTAGATTCTACTAAATGTACAAAATTTGGAACCATGATGCTCCTACATCAGAATCCCAATGTAGAAAACATTCATGATATCCAGATCATGTGTCTTCAATGCTGACAGAATTCCTCCTAGATCCCAGACCTTAGTTTGTAATTGTCCAAATTATTTACACCTTCTTTGTTGTTGCATGTCTGTTGTCTTCTGTTTCATTCTCTTTTTTTCAATCAGCTTCAAATTTTGATTGGTCATACTTTTTTATGTCAGTTTCCTCCATCTGGATTGTTTCATCATTAACTTCCACAGTTCCTCAATTACCATCTCCAGCATATCCTTGGGTTGGTACATACTTTTCCATTGCATCTGACTACACTTTGTCCATTCATCTTTAAACTGATGATTACCTTCTTCAGTTTTTACTGCTTAAGCTTCTCCTATTTCTCTTAAGATTTCTCTAGATATCTCCTTTTGCAATATCCAATTGCTGCTCCTTGTCTGCAAATTTACTTTTAGAAAGTAATTTTTTCTCCAATTCCATGACCGCAATAACATATTCACTTACACCTATATATACTAGCAAACATAACATCGTTCTATAAAATAGTACATATCTTTGTATCAACTACAACTTGAGACAGTATTCTATCAATGACTGCAATCCCTTCCTCATACTCAGATGCTTCCAGCAATGATTTCAACAATTCACTTTCTACTTGATTCCTCTCAAGCACTTCATCATTATGTTGCTCTTCAATTTCAGCATAACTCTCTTCTTCTTCTTCCTTGAAAACATCCAATAATCGTCCTCCAGCTATTTGACTTATCCTAGTAATCATTTTAGCTTCCTTCAGGTCTAAGCCTGATTCCTCTTTAGCATGAGACATGTATGCCTCACATTTGTCCAATTTCGATTGTACAATCAGAATATCCATTCTCTAGTTTGCTAGTTTATTCTCCAAAAGACTTAGCTCATGCCAAAAATCTTCCATCTCACTTGGAATTTCTTCCAAAAACTCTATACAATCCTCACTATTTTCTTCTTTCTCACAAGTCCAATTTCTTGGTGACACTACTTCATTCTTCATCAGAATAAAATTGTGATCCTTCATCTCTGTGACAGCTTTAGATGTCTGTCCAAAAATCTTCATTTGGCCACTTAAGAAATCCAATCTCTCTTTTTCCTTACCAATAACAAGTTCCTCATCATAATACATAACTGTATCATCTCCATTGAAGATACTTCATTCACTAAGCAAGGAATTTATGAACTCCTTTTGTTGCAATAACTCAACTTGATCTTCATCTGAAAGAAAATCATCATGATACTTTTCTTGGAAACTTTCAACCTCACTCAAGATAATTCCATATGATGGTTTTTCTTATGCAATACTTGCAATCACACATAACTTGTTATTTTTAAAACCACAAGACTTGATTCTCATTTGATGATTCAATCATCAAATCCTCCTAGTGTTCCAAGTCCTCTACATGACTCATAAAGTATTCAATGCTCTTCTTCTCAGCCTCCTCGATCACTTCACTTCATTTATTTATATCCTTCTCCACTTCTTCTTGTTGCTTTGAATCCTTCATATGATTAAGATCCTATCTAGAATTTTCCTTTTTCTCTTCATTAATTTCATAAATCAATGGGCCATGTTATGGTTTACATACCAAAACTTTATCCACATACTCACTTATTATGAGCAACTCTTCCTTCAATTGAGCATTCAATCTATGCTTCCACTTCACTTGCAACCTATGATATTTAAATTTCCTTTTCATAGCACAGCCATACCTCTGGTCTTCCTTATTCATCCGTAAAATTTCCATCAATAACCCAAGATGGAAATTTATCTCAACTTTCTCTCTGTCAAACTCTTCTTGACTCATCATCTTTGTGTCCTTTTCCTTGGCATATTTCCTCTTGTTGTGGATTTCCTCCAAACCTCTGTAATGACCTTCAATTATTATTGACTTCCCCTCCTTTGTGAAATTCATCTTTTCAACTTATGAACTGCACTAAGCCTCTCTTTCTCAGCAAGTCTCTATACTTGCTGCAAGTACCTCACCAAGCCTTCTCCCCTTTCGGCTCAGTATTTTGGTAACACTGGTTATCTATCTTTGGAACCTATATTGAGCAACTCCATTGCTCCTTGGCTTATGCAATTCCACTTCCTTCTGAGAAAACTCTTGTACTCTTTGTACAACCTTCAAATGGATTCTTCGGGTTCACTGCCACGATCCTTCAAAGTATTTCATTAACTCCATCTTCAAGAAATCAACTGGTTCTTCTCTTACAACTATTCTTGTTATTCTTTTGTTGAGATATTCCTCCTTCAGTTTGCAATCTAAAATCTGCAAACATAATCCTCAACCCATAAGTAAATTAAATAAAAAAATACCTTATTAACTTCAAATCTTCTGCCACAATTTATTTTGTGCACTGATGCCTTTCATATTAAAAATTTGATCCTCTCTTCCTTTACACGCAGAATCTCCTTTTGCTATGATACCAAATGATGTAGGGTAAATCACCTCTATCTCAACTACAGAATTGAGCAAATCCATGTCTTCAATGATACCACGGGTAAGCACATCTGGCCACCAAATTCATCTCTTTCAGTTTATCATACTCATGAACTTCTATATGAAGTAATGCTAATTTAGGGAAACTCACTAGAAAAACATATTCGTCATCTTAACACTTAGAAAATCTCTCTTGCAATGATAAAAAAATGCACTAACCACAAGCATACATGTGAAACCGTAGTGTGTGCATATCATACAACAAATGGGTAGCATGTGCGTAGCATACACAAATGCGTAGCGTATGCATAGCATACACAGTGAATGTGTAGAGTTCTGGAGTGTTTGCATAGCATTCTAGTGTGTTTGTGTAGTGTGTGCGTAGCACATGCACAAAGATTTAAATGAAATCCATAAAAAATGATCCAATTGATTTCCCACGCTACCATACCTGATATATAATATCCTTCACACCTTTTTTTTTCTACGACATCATTCAATTAACGTTCAACACTCACTTCGACCCTACGAATTGATCTCAGCTATCCATCTCAATATTTAGGCTCTCGTTCAGAATTCTCTGGAATTTAAGGGAAAATTGTGGTTTCGGCCTTTGGGAGAATGTAGTCAATTTCCTCTTCTCGGTTGGAATCTCATAACATAGAAACTCTCAAAATTAATCATTGCGACTTCATGCCTCAAAAGGAATTCCAAACCCTTTCCTGAAACCAATACATACATACTCCATTCTTGCTTTTTGGTTCATCTAAGGCATAACGCACCTGGCGATTACACATATTAATTTCGCAACCATCCACGACATTAAACCCTCCTGAGCTTTGTTTCGGTTATTCACTTGTACACAGAACTAATTCCCGTTGGGTCCCTGGCATAATTTAATTCCTCCACTCTGCACGAAATCAGATAATACAACTATCTATGCATGCTTATATATCTTCAAACACATAGGTAAATACAATTTGAAATGAAATAATGATTTTATTGCATTCACTTAAAAATATTGTACATACAAATTATGTTGATCCTCCTTCCCATCTACTCAATCCAGGGCCTGATCTTCTTTAAAAATTGCCTTCTCTCATCCCTCTCTCTTCCCGTAGGCTTATAATCAAATCTCCTCTATTCCTACTAAATATTACTTATCTAAAAATGGTCTCCCTAATGCCTTTGAGGCTTAAAAATATATACAAAAGGTTTTGCAACCAAATCTGGTTCAAGTCCTCAATATTCTCAACCAAATACTAAGAATCCTCTAAATCCACAATCCCTATGAGATCTCAACTAGCCTAAATCTCTCATGTTCTCCTACATTCCATAACATGTACAAATATTCTCACAATATTTAATTTAATCCTATTTTAAATGTCTCACATAAAATCCACTCAAAAATTGAAAATTACATTAATTAAATACTTAGGGAACCAACTCCCTTGAAAATATAAGACCCCCTAGATTCTACTAAATGTACAAAATTTGGAACCATGATGCTCCTACATCACCTATGCTAGGGTGGACTTTAGAGGTTATATGAAGCTTATCCTATCTAAGGGTGAGAAGTGGTATGGTGCAGGTAAAAAGCACTATCATTTTGGGTTTTTAAGTTTTACGATTTTTTTTTTTTTTTAATGTGTCAGAGAATAACTATCAATTTTTCATGCAGACATTGGGTCGGTGCAAATAGTGGGCATGTTCCCTCTCCATCGATGAGCACAACCATAGTTTGAAGAGGTTGGAGTCGGTGGGGCAGATATGGGAGAGTTGGGAGATATAGACCTAGCAGAGACACTAGTTAAGTTTGAGCACAATGTAGAGGGTTTGACTGCAACATTCTGGATATAGGGGTTGACGATATCCTTATCTGTTTATAGAGATACACTATAGGGGTGCCATTTTAGATTAGTTGACTGCTATTACAAGTTTCTCGTGCGATTTTTTGTTACCGTGATCATCATTGTGATTAGTCACTTAGGGATTTTGAGCCACATTTTTCTTTTGCACATGTTCGGATATTGTAGGCCATGAGCCATATGTGTCTCAGGCACAATTTTTGTAAAACTAAAACACTATTTACTATTTCGAATCTATGGATGTTTTCTACTTATTCTATTATCCTATATAATGTGTGATGATGATTTTATGTTTACAAATGTTTCAAATTTATATATAAAACATAATTATCCAATGCATATATTAATGTATTTAGATGTCTTGGAACATTTTGATATTCAATGTAATCAAAATGTATCTCTAAGAGGTGAGATCTCAATACAATACGTAACATATTTGGACTCCTCACTGAATAAAAACTATTTAAATGTAGCACCACGAGTTGTGAATCAATTATGACAACCAAATCATATGAATAACACATGAAATTCCATCATACAACATTTCAATCATCACGATATACTCAATGATATTGTTAGTTGAGTGACTAATGCATATCCCTTGCAAACTCACTAACTCGTTAGTGGGAGCATAGATTGCCCAATGCCCATGCTGCAGAGGAAATTTTCTAAGTACGACAACTAGTGCCATCAACATAACCAACACATGGTGGAGGGAACCTCAACATCTACAACTAAAATGTAATACAATATATGCAAAAGTGATAGAAAAATATCAAGAAAACAACACAACAAACACACCAACAAAAATATACAGTATGTACATAGTGACTATGTAGAAAACAATTATAGGCATAGTAATTTTTAAGGTATGACCCATTTCAAGGTTGCGCCAAGGGAATTCCATCAAAATATACAAGCTTGTAGGTCCCTTTTGCAAGTACACATTTAACTATGTATGGACCTAACCACATGGGTTCAAGCTTACTAGCACCTAACTTGTAGACTTCTTGGTCATACAATAGGACCAAATAACCTTCCAAGAAGACACAAGGTTTTACATTTTAATCAAATTGTGCTTTGATACAATTTTATGAGCCTCGTTGGCCATTGCGACATCATGGAAAGTCTTGTATAGACGTGTTAAGTACAAAATGTTCTTCATCGATAGAGGTAGTAGGAAGAAGTTTGACGATAAATTTCAGTGATGATATTTCACATTTGATGGGAAGGGAAGCTTCTAGACCATACATCAACTTCAAAATCCATCAAACTCTTGGCAGATGAAAATCCACTTCCAATATTTTCCTTCAAGTAGTTGACATGAAAGTATGTTGATATGAAAAATGAGGTTATAATCGGAGATGACAATAGTATTTTTAAGCAGTATATATTGGAAAACCCTCTAGGCAACTTGCATGACTGACAAAGATAACTTTTCAACATGAGAATATTGGACTTATTATTAGTAAAATTGTGAATCATTTAATAAATGGGATGTTCGTCACTTGAGTGATCTTCCTGTACTAATACCATTGCAATAGTAGTAACAAGCCTCAATATAAAGTAAATAATCTTGGTGATAGTTAGGGGGATATAGTAACGGTACACAAGCTAAAACATTTTTTGGGAAATCAAAAGCTTTTTGGGTAGTATCATCCCAATGAAAGGGAACCCCTTTTTTCAAAAATCAGGTAAAACCTTTAGTAACCTCAACATAATTAGGGAAGAAACACTAAAGAAATTTAGCCTTCTCTTGTAAACATTGTAACTGAATGAGAGTGGAAGGAGAAGGAAAATCAAGAATTTCTTGGACTTTTAACACATCAATACATATCCCTTTCTTGGACACAAAGAAGCCCAAGAGCCAACCATATTTGACACAAATGACACATTTATGTGGATTCAATCATATCTTATATTGTCGAAATCATAAGAGAAATTCTCAGAGATGCATAGGATTATCTAGTTAACGATATTTGGAGTGAGAAGGAAAGTCATCAAGATATGGTTGCACAATATTTTTAATGTTATGGAAATCTAATTCATATCTCTTTGGAAAGTTCCCTCCACATTCTTAATACCAAAAGGGAGTTTTAAATAAGAAAACGTTCCCAATGGACAGATGAATGTGGTTTTATGTTGGTCAAAAGGAAATATGTTTATCTTATTTTATCCAAAAAATCCGTCCATAAACGAGAAAAATTCACTTCCAGTACAATCGTCAACAATTTGGTCGATAAAGGGGGTTGGATAGTTGTCCTTTGGAAACTATAGATTAATGTCTTTGTAATTGACATGCTTATATTATACCACGTTTCTTCATTACAGGAATGATATTTGAAACCCAATCAATTAATATAACAAGGTATATAAAACCAGCTCACAGAAGTTTCTCAACTTTTACCTTAATTGCGACAACTTTATTTGGGTGTACCAAACGTAAATGTTGTCTAATAGGTTTGGCATCTGAATAAAGTTTGGTTTCATGCATTACTATATTCATATTGACCCTTGGCATCTCTTCATAGGACCAAACAAACACAACACTGAATTCTTGAAATAGGGGCTTGTAATTTTTAATATCATCTAGAGAACAAGAGGCACCTACATGAATGTTTTCAATAATTCAGGGTTTGACTGAAATATCGAGAGGAACAATTTCCTCGATATTCACCATATTTTCTTAGAAATAACCTCATAAATGGAGATAGGATTCTGAATTTTTTTAGTAATGTTGGGTTAAACGAAGTTTTTGAAATTATTCTCATGGATTTTTTCTTGGGGCAGAAAAGAGAATGATGATGTTTATCGTCCTAGGGTTTCTCACCTAAGGACATAATCTCCATGATTCTTTCATCGATAGAAAAGGTATCATCGAAGGGGTCATAATGTAAGACTAATCATTAAGCTTGAGAATTATGGTCAACCAATTTTGCTAAGTCATCCATTATAGTAATTTTTGGGCAGGCCAGTTGAATAGCCTCATAAGCTAACTCAACAGGACTGAGTGGCATACAGTCACTAAAATAATCGATATTTGAACTATCAGGTACTATCCAGATGTCATATGGAATAGTACTAGATGTAACTGTGGGCATGTTCCCTCTCCATCAATGAGCACAACCACAGTTTGAAGAGGTTGGAATTCGTGGGGCAGATATGGGAGAGTTGGGAGATCCAGACCTAGTAGAGACACTAGTTAAGTTTGAGCACAATGTGGAGGGTTTGACTACAACATTCTGGATATAGGGGTTGATGATATCCTTATCCGTTTACAGAGATACACTATAGGGGTTCCATTTCATATTAGTTGACTGCTATGACAATTTTCCCGTGCGATTTTTTGTTACCTTGATCATCATTGTGATTAGTCACTTAGGGATTTTGAGCCACATTTTTTCTTTTGCATGTGTTCGGATATTGTAGGCCATGAGCCATATGTGTCTCAGACACAATTTTTGTAAAACTAAAACACTATTTACTATTTCGAATCTATGGATGTTTTATACTTATTATGTTATCCTATACAATGTGTGATGATGATTTTATGTTTACAAATGTTTCAAAGTTCTATATAAAACATAATTATCCAATGCATATATTAATGTATTTATATGTCTTGGAACATGTTGATATTCAATGTAATCAAAATGTATCTCTAAGAGGTGAGCTCTCAATAAAATACGTAACATATTTGGACTCCTCACTGAATAAAAACTATTTAAATGTAGCACCACGAGTTGTGAATTAATTATGACAACCAAATCATATGAATAACACGTGAAATTCCATCATACAACATTTCAATCATCATGATATACTCAATGATATTGTTAGTTGAGTGACTGATGCATATCCCTTGCAAACTCACTAACTCGTTAGTGGGAGCATAGATTTCCCAATGCCCATGTTGCAGAGGAAATTTTCTGAGTACTACACTAGCGCCATCAACATAACTAAAAAATGGTGGAGGGAACGTCAATATATGCAACTAAAATGTAATACAATATATGCAAAAGCGATAGAAAACTCTCAAGAAAACAACACAACAAACACACCAACAAACCTATACAGTATGTACATAGTGACTATGTAGAAAAAATTAAAGGCATAGTAATTTTGAGGGTACGACCCATTTTGAGGTTGTGCCAAGGGATTTCCATCAAAATATACAAGCTTGTAGGCCCCTTTTGCAAGTACACATTTAACTATGTATGCACCTAACCACATGGGTTCAAGCTTACTAGCGCCTAACTTGTACACTTCTTGGTCATACAATAGGACCAAATAACCTTCCAAGAAGACACAAGGTTTTACATTTTAATCAAATTGTGCTTTGATACAATTTTATGAGCCTCGTTGGCCATCGGGGCATCATGGAAAGTCTTGTATAGATGTGTTAAGTAAAAAATTCTCTTCATCGATAGAGGTAGTGGGAAGAAGTTTGACGATTAATTTCAGTGACGATATTTCACATTTAATGGGAAGGGAAGCTTCTAGATCATACATCAACTTCAAAATCCATATCAAACTCTTGGCGGATGACAATCCACTTCCAGTATTTTCCTCCAAGTAGTTGACATGACAGTATGTTGACATGAAAAATGAGTTTATAATAAGAGACGACAATAGTATTTTTAAGCAGTATATATTGGAAAAACCTCTCAACAACTTGCACAACTAACAAAGATAACTTTTCAACGTGAGAATATTGGACTTATTATTAGTAAAATTTTGAATCAGTTAATAAATGGGATGTTTGTCACTTGAGTGATCTTCCTGTACTAATACCATTGCAATAGTAGTAAAAAGCCTAGCAATATAAAGTAAATAATCTTGGTGATAGTTAGGGGGATATAGTAACGATACATAAGCTAAAGCATTTTTTAGGAAATCAAAATCTTTTTGGGTAGTATCATCCCAATGAAAGGGAACCCCTTTTTCCAAAAATCAGGTAAAACCTTTAGTAACCTCAACATAATTAGGGAAGAAACACTAAAGAAATTTAGCCTTCTCTTGTAAACATTGTAACTGAATGAGAGTGGAAGGAGAAGGAAAATCAAGAATTTTCTGGACTTTTAACAGATCAATACATATCCCTTTCTTGGACATAAAGAAGCCTAAGAGCCGACCATATTTGACACAAATTACACATTTATTTGGATTCAATCGTATCTTATATTATTGAAATCATAAGAGAAATTCTCAGAGATGCATAGGATTATCTAGTTAAGGATATTTGGAGTGAGAAGGAAAGTCATCAAGATATGGTTGCACGATATTTTTAATGTCATGGAAATCATAATTCATAGCTCATTGGAAAGTTCCCCCCACATTCTTAATACCAAAAGGGAGTTTTAAATAAGAGAACGTGCCCAATGGACAGATGAATATGGTTTTATGTTGGTCAAAAGGGAATATGTTTATCTTATTGTATCCAAAAAATCTGTCCATAAATGAGAAAAATTCACTTCCAGCACAATAGTCAACAATTTGGTCGATAAAGGGGGTTGGATAGTTGTCCTTTGGAAAATCTAGATTAATGTCTTTGTAATTGACATACTCATATTATACCACGTTTCTTCATTACAGGAATGATATTTGAAACCCAATCAGTTAATATAAAAATATATATAAAACCAGCTCGCAGAAGTTTCTCAACTTTTACCTTAATTGGGACAAATTTATTTGGCATCCGAATACAGTTTGGTTTTATGCATTACTATAGTCATATTTACCCTTGGCATCTCTTCATAGGAAAAAACAAACACAACACTAAATTATTGAAATAGGGGCTTGTAATTTTTAATATCATCTGGAGAACAAGAGGCACCTACATGAATGTTTTCAATAATTCATGGTTTGACTGAAATATCAAGAGGAACAATTTCCTCGATATTCGCCATATTTTCTTAGAAATAACCTCATAAATGGAGACAGGATTCTGAATATTTTTAGTAATCTTGGGTGAAACGAATCTTTTGAAATTATTCTCAAGGATTTTTTCTTGGGGAAGAAAAGAGAATGATGATGTTTATCATCCTAGGGTTTCTCACTTGAGGACATAATCTCCATGATGCTTTCATCAGTAGAACAGGTATCATCGAAGGGGTCAGAATGTAAGACTGATCATTAAGCTTGAGAATGATAGTCAACCAAGTTCGCTAAGTCATCCATTATAGTAATTTTTGGGCAGGCCAGGTGAATAGCCTCATAAGCTAACTCAATAGGACTGAGTGGCATACGGTCACTAAAATACTCGATATTGGAACTATCAGGTACTATCTAGATGTCATATGGAATAGTAATATATGGAACAATGGGCATGTTCCCTCTCCATCGATGAGCACAACCACAGTTTGAAGAGGTTGGAACTGGTGGGGCAGATATGGGAGAGTTGGGAGATCCATACCTAGCAGAGACACTAGTTAAGTTTGAGCACAATGTGGAGGGTTTGACTGCAACATTCCGGATATAGGGGTTGAAAATATCCTTATCCGTTTACAGAGATACACTATAGGGGTGCCATTTCAAATTAGTTGACTGCTATGACAAGTTTCTCGTGCGATTTTTTGCTACCTTGATCATCATCGTGATTAGTCACTTAGGTATTTTGAGCCACATGTTTTCTTTTGCATGTGTTCGGATATTGTAGGCCATGAGCCATACGTGTCTCAGACACAATTTTTGTAAAACTAAAACACTATTTACTATTTCGAATATATGGATGTTTTATACTTATTCTTTTATCCTATACAATGTGTGATGATGATTTTATGTTTACAAATGTTTCAAAGTTCTATATAAAACATAATTATCCAATGCATATATTAATGTATTTAGATGTCTCGGAACATGTTGATATTCAATGTAATCAAAATGTATCTCTAAGAGGTGAGCTCTCAATAAAATAAGTAACATATTTGGACTCCTCACTGAATAAAAACTATTTAAATGTAGCACCACGAGTTGTGAATCAATTATGACAACCAAATCATATGAATACCACGTGAAATTCCATCATACAACATTTCAATCATCATGATATACTCAATGATATTGTTAGTTGAGTGACTGATGCATATCCCTTGCAAACTCACTAACTCGTTAGTGGGAGCATAGATTGCCCAATGCCCATGTTGCAGAGGAAATGTTTTGAGTACTAC
The DNA here is from genome assembly GCA_034641835.2 of Pinus albicaulis. NCBI lineage: Eukaryota > Viridiplantae > Streptophyta > Pinopsida > Pinales > Pinaceae > Pinus > Pinus albicaulis. The sequence continues at coordinate 1,152,675,515 of CM076570.1, forward strand.
ACTAGCGCCATCAAGATAACCAACAAATGGTGGAGGGAACATCGATATATGCAACTAAAATGTAATACAATATATGCAAAAGCGATAGAAAACTCTCAAGAAAACAACACAACAAACACACTAACAAACCTATACAGTATGTACATAGTGACTATGTAGAAAAAAATTAAAGGCATAGTAATTTTTAAGGTACGGCCCATTTTGAGGTTTCACCAAGGGATTTCCATCAAAATATACAAGCTTGTAGGCCCCTTTTGCAAGTACACATTTAACTATGTATGGACCTAACCACATGGGGTCAAGCTTACTAGCGCCTAACTTGTAGACTTCTTGGTCATACAGTAGGACCAAATAACCTTCCAAGAAGATACAAGGTTTTACATTTTAATCAAATTATGCTTTGATACAATTTTATGAGCCTTGTTGGCCATCGTGGCATCATGGAAAGTCTTGTATATACGTTTTAAGTAAAAAATGCTCTTCATCAATAGAGGTAGTGGGAAGAAGTTTGACGATTAATTTCAGTGACGATATTTCACATTTAATGGGAAGGGAAGCTTCTAGACCATACATCAACTTCAAAATCCATATCAAACTCTTGGTGGATGACAATCCACTTCCAGTATTTTCCTCCAAGTAGTTGACATGAGAGTATGTTGACATGAAAAATGAGGTTATAATAAGAGACGACAATAGTATTTTTAAGCATTATATATTGGAAAAAACTCTCGACAACTTGCACGACTGAAAAAGATAACTTTTCAACGTGAGAATATTGGACTTATTATCAGTAAAATTGTGAATCAATTAATAAATGGGATGTTCATCACTTGAGTGATCTTCCTGTACTAATACCATTTCAATAGTAGTAAAAATCCTAGCAATATAAAGTAAATAATATTGGTGATAGTTAGGGGGATATAGTAACAATACACAAGCTAAAACATTTTTTAGGAAATCAAAATCTTTTTGGGTAGTATCATCCCAATGAAAGGGAACCCCTTTTTTCAAAAATCAGGTAAAACCTTTACTAACCTCAACATAACTAGGGAAGAAACACTAAAGAAATTTAGCCTTCTCTTGTAAACATTGTAACTGAATGAGAGTGGAAGGAGAAGGAAAATCAAGAATTTCCTGGACTTTTAACACATAAATACATATCCCTTTCTTGGACATAAAGAAGCCTAAGAGCCGACCATATTTGACACAAACGACACATTTATGTGGATTCAATCGTATCTTATATTGTTGAAATCATAAGAGAAATTCTCAGAGATGCATAGGATTATCTAGTTAACGATATTTGGAGTGAGAAGGAAAGTCATCAAGATATGGTTGCATGATATTTTTAATGTCATGGAAATCATAATTCATAGCTCATTGGAAATTTCTCCCCACATTATTAATACCAAAAGGGAGTTTGAAATAAGAGAACGTGCCCAATGGATAGATGAATATGGTTTTATGTTGGTCAAAAGGGAATATGTTTATCTTATTGTATCCAAAAAATCCGTCCATAAATGAGAAAAATTCACTTCCAGCACAATAGTCAACAATTTGGTCGATAAAGGGGGTTGGATAGTTGTCCTTTGGAAAATATAGATTAATGTCTCTGTAATTGACATACTCATATTATAAAACATTTCTTCATTACAGGAATGATATTTGAAACCCAATCAGTTAATATAAAAATATATATAAAACCAGCTCGCAGAAGTTTCTCAACTTTTACCTTAATTGCGACAACTTTATTTGGCATCCGAATACGGTTTGGTTTCATGCATTACTATAGTCATATCTACCCTTGGCATCTCTTCATAGGACCAAACAAACACAACACTGAATTCTTGAAATAAGGGCTTTTAATTTTTAATATAATCTGGACAACAAGAGGCACCTACATGAATGTTTTCAATAATTCATGGTTTGACTGAAATATCGAGAGGAAAAATTTCCTCAATATTCACCATATTTTCTTAGAAATATCCTCATAAATGGGGATAGGATTCTGAATATTTTTAGTAATCTTGGGTGAAACGAATTTTTTGAAATTATTCTCAAGTATTTTTTCTTGGGGTAGAAAAGAGGAATGATGATTTTTATCGTCTTAGGGTTTCTCACCTGAGGACATAATCTCCATGATGCTTTCATCGATAGAAAATGTATCATAGAAGGGGTTAGAATGTAAAACTAATCATTAAGCTTGAGAATGATGGTCAACCAAGTTCGCTAAGTCATCCATTATAGTAATTTTTCGGCAGGTGTTAGGTCCATATATTACTATTATAGTCCCTTATTGTTGTTAGTGTAACCCCCTTATTATTATTATTGTACCCTTGTAACCCCCATTTTTTTATTATTGTGCCCTTAATTTATTATTGTTAGGTCGGCTAGGATTACATTGTGGCCCACTAGGATTACATTATGGCCACATGGACTCCTATATATAGAAAGGAGGTTTTGTAAATTGTATAATCCAAGAATTTTTCATTTATGTAATGTATTGGAGGTTGCCCCCTCGAAGTGGCTCATTTCTAAGGCGTTGATATCTCTTTTCTTCTATTTTTGGAGCTGGTTACACAACATTTGGTATCAGAGCTTTGGATTCTAGGGTTTCGCTGCTCCAAACAGGTCATCGTGGCATTTTCGCTATAAATTTATTTCTACGAAGTTTCAGATGCTGAAATTTTTAGGGTGCGGAGCTGACATCCTGAGGAATATTGTCTAACAATTTCATAGCTTGGTTCGCAATATTTTCGGATATATCATTTGTGGAAGTTAGGTCTTTGTTCAAGATCCTAAACAGGTCATCGTGGAATTTTCGCTATAAATTTTTTTCTACGAAGGTTCAAATTCTGAAATTTGTATGGTGCGAAGCTGAAATCTTGAGGAAATTTGTCAAAAAATTTCAGAGCTTGGTTCGCAATGTTTTTGGAGATATGATCTGTGGAAGGTAGTGCTTTATCAGGCTCCTGAATTTCATCTCAAAGAGGTGATCGTGGGAAAAGTTCAATAACTCTCTCTCTAGGCAGTGGATTTGAGTTCTGTAAAAAGTGGTCGCAAGCACACAAATTTTAGTTTCTTGGCTATCAATTTCAGAGACAAAGGACGAAACAGTGACACGTGGCAAGTCCTACAAGTTTTCTCTACTGAACCAGTCCAGAATTAGGTCATTGTGGGAGATTGGACACAACTTTGTCTTGGAGAATCCAAATTAGATCAGACCTATGGAATTTGAAAGAAGCTTCAGAGGGCTACTACAGGGCGGAATTTTAGATATTGAATATTTTCAATTACATAGATAATTCAATTTCAATATCTAGCTCCTAAAAGCAAGTAAAAGGTGTGTATTTTTTTTTCCGAATTGCATACGTCTTGTTTGAAGAATCAAGTTGAATTGATTCCAAGGGAATATTGTAGAATAGGTATCAATATTGGATTCTAAAATGGCACCTAAAAATAATTCAATACCCATTAAGCCTTCAGAAGGCTCTACCATGACTCATGAAGATGAAGAATTGCAACATGATCTCTCAAAATTACAAGAGCAAGTGCAACAAATTTCACTCTCGCAAAGAGCAACAAAAAATGAAATGGAAGTTTTTAAGAAAGGCGTGGAAGTGAAGATGGACGGTTTGAATAAAGGCATGGAAGCTACGATGGATGGCGTGGAAGTGAAGATGGACGGTTTGAAGAAAGGAGTGGAAGCTAAGATGGATGGTGTGGAAGCTAAGATGGATGGCATGGAAGCTGGCATGGAAGCTAAGATGGATGATCTAAAATCAAACATCGAAGATTTGACAAAGTTTATACAAAGTAGATACCAAGTTGATACCAAGAGATACCAAGTATCTTGTCACTGCCTCCATGTTTCCACTTGTTAAATTTTTAATCCATCATAGCCTCTTCATGATCCCAAGAAGAAACTCCTTCCTTATTTTGTAATAAATAACGAACTGCTAAAGCCACTGTTATGGCCATGCTCATCTTATCACCTCCTGCATGATTCCACTTGTCCAGTTTTTTCTTGAATGTAGTTACTGCAGTAGAAAGATTAACCAACTTAAGTTTTTATATAAATAATCCATGCATTAGCAGTATGAGAGGGGGCTTGGAAGGGAAAAAACCATTGTAATAGACTCATCTGGTTGTAAGCAATCTCTTTTGGATGAATGAAAGACTATGTTGTTTTCCATATTCTTGTGTTACGATCTATGGTGAAGTGCTCCTTTTCTTGTAATATGTCATCTCTACTTGTACATATTGTTTTCTTTCTTTACTGCAGATATAAATTTTTGTGTAGGATGTACCATGGGGTACCCTGCTCAGTCTTGAAACAGTACTTTATGTTTTCCTCTGAGACCTAAATAAAGAATTTAGAGACAGTCTGCTTTGCATTTACGTTGAACCTTAATCTCATCCTCCTTTCGATTTCATAATCCGTTAAGATCCATTGACATGGATAGATTTCCTAGTTGCACCTGACATCAATTATTCATCCATTTGAATATGTTTACACCTATTTGACTCCATATCCTAATGGCCCTCTTCTGTTGCCTCAACCATAAATTCCAAAAAAACCTCTATGCACTAATAGCTAGCCTAAAATTCCCCTATAAACAAAGCTATATCTAATAGAGAGATCCCTCTCTGAATCTAGGAAGGCTAGGTCTTGGATTCCAAAGTGGTTTGATGTTGGCCCTCCGACAGTTCTGTCTTCAGCCTTTGGAATTACGAGGAGACAACAGGTTCAAATTCAATACCTAAGGACAAGGTTGTGGATGAGAGAAAGGAAGATAAATGTAAGAATAAGTTCTTGAAGTGATTATTTCAGTAACTTGTGGTTCCTTAGTTTGAATTACCTTAGGATGTAAGATCTTCGAGTCTACAACTTCAGGTTCTATAACTTCAAGTTCTAATGTCTCAACATATTTTGGTTGAGAAGTTTCAACTATCTCAAGTTGAACAGTTTCGAAGGATGTAACTTCAATTTTGGTACTAATAGGAAGCGATGTTTCTGGTTGATTAATTTTGGATATAGTTACATATGGGGTAGCTTTTTATGTACCAGGTTTGGTAGTTTGTGTGTTCTTATGTTTACGATGTATATGTGTTTCCTCTCGAGGTAGCTGAGGTAATATTTTCATTCTACGTGAATGACGAGGATGTTCTTCCATGGTCAATTAATTGATTTTGAAAACTAAAAACAAAAATAAAATTTAAGAGGGGTAACTAGGAATATACAAATTACCAAGCCACTGCGAATTGCAACATACAACTAAGTACATGTAGGCAATATCCCTGAATGTTGTATTCGGTGTATCATAGCTAATAAGGAAGCCGACTCATTTACCTAGGGCTAGTTTGCAACCTAATGGGGATTTCCAAAATATACCCAGATTTATGTCGAAGTGTAGTCCGTAGTAGTGTTATCTAATGCGTAACCATACAATGGGGGCATTTTGATATAATTGTTGTATGTGGAGAATCATCCTATATAGCCAAAGGTATGTGGAAGAAAATTCTAATATACTTTGATGTACGTGGAAAACCAACCATTCCCAAGATGTAATGCTAACAAGTAATGATAGCTGCTACATTTAGAGACGTCGGAACACATATTCTATCCTAGACCACTAAATGTGTATTTAATGTTTCAAATTTTTCTTAGGTTCATTGATAAATTTTAATGTTGATCTTGATTAAAGTTTCAGTTTCAAGGATAAAGACGAATTCAGTAGAATTCCTAAAATGAAACTAGCATGAGAAATAACTCTTTTCATTCAATGAACATGTAACTAAGGAAGGGAAGGAGTTTCAAACAATGATGCAGAAAATAACAACTTCCAAACAAGATCCCAAAATTTGCTATTCCAATTCAAAAATTCAAAGCCCTAATGCATGAGAAAATGAAATTTTCTTTTTTCTTTCAATTTTAAAATGTAAAGAAAAATTAAAAGTGAATATTATTGAATAAAAAATAATTCAAACAGATTGGAACTGTAATATGACAAACATTTTAACAAATCAATAACCAAGTCAAATGATAAAAAACCTAATTGATAAGAAGAAACAAGAAGAAGAAAATTCTTATCAAAAATGAAATCATGCTCAATTTCACACAAGTTGTTGACTTTACAAAGACCTTGCATAGACCAAAGGCTCAAGAAGACACTGCAAACAAAATAAAATTCAAAGCAAGGCAAGGAAAATGCAATTTTTTTGCACTTACAGGATCATCGCAGGTAGTATATGGAAACCAATGCGAGTGATCGCACTTACAAAATGGGACATGTGCGCTAGGTCGCTTTGTCTCAGAACAAAAAGTGTGATGTGGCCAATTCAATTAATTTACAAAAGATAAACCCTAACCAAGCTCGACATTAAGGTTTCCTAGGTCCAATGACAATCTGAACAAGACAAATAGAGTCGCCTTTTAGAGGTCCTAAAAGGTTATACAAATAAAGACACTAAAGAAAATCCCATTCCCTAACGGATTTGCCAAGTTGTTTTATGAATAAATTCCTTCCGCGGACAAAAGAAATGTTCCTAGACCTAGTCTCTTAGCCTAGAAACAACCAAGAAAAAAGTGTAATGCTTTCCTTAGATATGTTTGAAATATAGGAAGAAAACATACTTGGATTCCAATGCAAAGTTCCTCCTCCTTACTTGTTAGCTCCAACTCCAACTCCAATTTCTATAAGTGGAACCTCTAAATAACATAAAACAAGAGAACCAAATATACAAAATAACATATACAAATAACTCTAAACAAAAATTCAATGATTCATGCTCTACATATGCATAAAAAATACATTAATGTATAAGAGAAACAATGCACCTTTGTATTAATAATGACAAGAAAATATTACAACCCTTGTAGGCCTTGACTTTGTGAATCTCTCCTAGCTATCTTGTCCTTCATTTTCCACAATAGTAAGCCTTCAATCACACCTAAATCACATGGATGGATTATGGACCTCTAGACATAAAAGGGAAGCATAAAGGCATAATCAAAGTCTCCAAAATCCAACCCATAAATGGTATAGGTTTCATTTATAGGGTAAATGAGGTGGTTTTGGATTTACCATTCTAGGGCTTAGATCCACATTAGAGGGAGGTAAGTTATAGGAGATAATTTTTAAGAACTCAATAGTATGAGTTTGATATCTGAACCAATAGTAAATAGTTAAAACCACTCCTGAAACTTCTAGAGAGATAAAATTTGAAATTAAATTTTTTTTTCCTCATTTCCAGGTGTCCATCACACTTTTTGGCAAGCAACATGTGTTTTCTAGCACAGTTTCCATGTGTTCAACCTGCATCAATGTAGCTTTTATTAAAGATAAGTGTGATGGTCCACAAAATTAGGGTTTTTAGCCAATGTAATCCAGGAATTTGGTAACTTTTGGAAATTGAATAATTTTGGATTTTCAGGGGATGATTGCAAAGTGTAAATGGATGATGATAGATATGGGTTCAGGGCCATTTGTCTAGATGAGAAAAAATTACCTGTAAAAACATGTCATGTGGGACTGCCACTTGTTCCATCCGTGTGCCTTCATTTGGACCACTGCTCCAGCTTGGTATGCCACCTCTGATCCAGGTCATCCTAATGCCTCGTCAAACCGGAGAAATTGTATGCTTCTCACTTAGAAACCTCTTGGGTCCCTAACCTTCCAGGATCTAGGATGACACACGTATGATGTGTCTTTGTGGTACCTGTGCCACACACATGGACAAATTGAAAAACAATCAAGGTGAATTGTCTTTGCTAGAGTGCCCTGGATCATTCTCCCCAAGCAGTTAAGCCTACACAACTTTCAAATCTTCCAGGGAAATTCTTCCAGCGTTATGTGTCCAACTAGAATATATGCCACGTATGCAAAGATGTTGTTGAGCCCCAAAGATGTCCTTTCCTTTCACCAAATTTCACTTCATTCCATTTTTCCTTTATCAGTTATAGGCTTAAAAGATCAATAGGAATGATTAAATTCACTTTAAGAATGCATGCAATGACTGACTTATTATACTTTTGTGGTTTTTTTGTCATAGTGATTTTTTATCGGACTTAACTACAGAATGCAGCCATTCTGTCGCTAGTTTCATATTCTGCAGCTATCTTTATGTTCACACATGTTACAGGTGTCACTTGAGGGAAAAACGCATATTGTTAAATTCCATAACTCTCCTACATCATTCCTTGCCCTTTATGAAGTCTGAGCAAAAATTTGCAAGTGGTTATGCACGTGGAGGAAGCCAAAACTAAGAAGTAGACTTCTACAAGGACAAGGACTCTGCAGATGTCTTCAGAAAAGTACGAGTCCTCAACAGGAGTTCTAATTCGATTTTGATTGAAAAATACACCTATGCCTATTTCTACTCAATGACAGTTATGTATTTTGCTTATAAGAATAACTCGGTGAACCGAGAGACAATTAGCTAGTGGATGTTTTGTTGTTAGTTCTAAAAGACTGCGTTACTCTGTTTTCTGAGCATTTTTTCCTTTAATGAAGGAGTACAACTTTGATGCATGATCTAAAACAACTTTGAGGATTTAAGGATTCGTGTGCCAATCTAGTGGTAGAGGGCCCCTACTGTCCGAAAGGCTTTGTGCATATTTTCTAGATAAGTAATTTTTAACTCTGTTTATTCTTAATTTAGGCAGTTTTCTGAGCATCATGTTTTATGTTTACTTACATAGAATATTACAGTCAATCCTGTTCTCATGAATTGTTCCAATATATCACTAACACGTGAATGAGATAGAGTTGTAGTACTTCGGAGGTTAATTGCATTTTAGTTCAATTTTGTTCATTGTATTTCAAGTTTTATTAGTTAATTGCATTCTAGTTCTGTTAATTAGACTTAAAAGACCCTCATTATTTTACAAGCTTCTCTTGTTCTTAGTCTCTTCTAACACATCATTATCATATGGACAAGAATTAGTTATATCATTTTGAGTTCTTGACTGTTCTGCAATTTCTCATAATTTTACAAACAGCCTTTTTCCAAAGCTATTCCAAGAGATCTCTAACCCTTGAATGAGGCTTAATAGTGAAATTTTGAGTTGCAGAATGGGTTAATTCTAGTGTCATAAGTTATTTTAGCATAGGATTCCTTACTATATTGAAAATAATATTTTCTCAAAATGTTCCAAAAAATTTCTAACAATGGATGAGATTTTCTCTATGATATTTTAAGTTGTTGTTTACTAAAGAGAACTTCATTACATCAAACTTATCCTATTCTCAAGTTGTACCAAAATACCTATAATGAAATTAATTGGACTAAGTTAATGTTAATATTTACTTTTCCTATCAAGCTTTACAATCTATGGATTAGCATTTTTTGTTCTTAAGTGCCATACACAGTTTAGAGTAGATTCTGTTTTGTTTTAGTGTGATCAGTAACTTCTCTGTGCCAACAATTTAGTTCTTTTCCTCTTAGAAAAAAAAAAAAACCAAAAACACTAGAAAAACACTAAACACAATGAAGTAGAAAGAAGATACTTAGGCACATATAGTGCACTTCACTTCAACAGTTTACTAGCCCTGGTTGACAATTTATGACATCAATTTAGGAACACTAAGTTGACTAGACATTTTGGCGCCGTTGCCGGGGAAGTGTAACTAGGTAGCCTTGTTTCTTACCTTCCAAAAACAATGATATGCATAGAGAAAGAGACTCAAGGGGTAGATTCATAAGGAGCAGAAGCTTGATTCCTAGAACACCACTTGTTTCACCAAGACCAAGAGGCATCACACCTCCAACTCAAACCCACATCCCATACTTTACTGATCATAGACTTCCAGAAGACTTAAGATCAGATATTCCATCAGAAATACCTTCCACTTCATCCACTGAACCTGTCTTAGAAGAAGACTCAAGGACCCCTGCTAGGGACATAAACTTTTCTACTTCCACAGAAGAATCAACCATGGCAAAAGAAGGGGGAGGAGGAGTCTTTAATGGAGAACATAAACTATTTGGTGGAGGTAGAGGTAGAGGTAGAGGAGAAGGAGGTAGAGGTGCAGAAGGAGAAGGAGGTAGAGGTGAAGAAGGAAGCAGAGGAAGAGGTAGAAGGGAAATGGGAAGCTCTTTGGGGTTTCCTATAGTAGATGAGGAAACCAATGCAACTATGAAAAATATTTCACCCTCTGTCCTTCCAAACATTTATGGACTCAAAAGTGAAGATCCTGAAACCTTCCTATTTGAATTTGAAGTCCTATGTAGAACCTATGATTACTTACAAGATGCCCAAAAAATTAAACTATTCCCTTCAACATTGAAAGGAGTAGCATTAAAATGGTTTATGAGTTTGATCAAAATTTCTATTAGGACATGGGAAGACATGTAGAAATTTGCTGAATAATGAAGATTTATCCACCGAGATTATCCTGGTCACACACTAATTCGAATTCATGCATAACACATAACCTCGTCTACAATTGATCATCAATATGCGGAAATAGAAATAGTTGCATGCGCACATAAACACAATATGTAATGGGGAAAGCTTATAGCTGAAAACCCCCAGCTATTTTGTATATTATAATAGAAGATAACATGTAAAAACACATAGCACAATACTCCTCACAAGTACTCAGTACTATCTCCAGAAGTTACACACAAACTAGCTTAGTTTTGAACAAGTCACGGGTTCAAAACTCCTCCACTGTTTGCCTGCCTCTACTGCGCAATCCAAGTTGGTGTAATGAGAGATCCAAGGTCGAATCTCCTTGGATTGATCTGTGCAATCCTCATTGGCAATCTCCTCCAATGCTTGTGCAAATCTCATGCACAACTGATGTCACAACTAATAGCAATCTCACCCTTTCATCTACCTCTTCCACTGGTCTTCACTGAACTGTCCATGCACTGCAGTCAACTAATGTGTTCTTTAGTTGAATAATGAGTTAATATTTAGTGAATTAAATAATATTTAATTCACCCCACTCATCTCTAGTGTATTAGCCAGTTAAACTAAATACAACTAGTTCAACTAAGTTAACCCGAACACAACTCCACCAACTGTCTCATCAACTCCACCAAACTTCGCCACTTGAGTTCTAACTGAAGTCAACCATGCATGAGCTCACCAAACCCCTAGGAATAGCGTAATTCCTTCTGTCAGGTGCATGGGCCACATCTGTAGCTCCAACTGAAGTGCTGCAAGAGGATAAAATGAAGTTTATAGTCCAAATATTATTAAGGGCTAATAATATTTGACTGACCTATTTTTAGACAGGCAGTCTAAAAATAGACTTCGACCTATATGTCTAAAAATAGAGGTCCATCTATTTTTACCAACTCGACCAATCATCCAAGAATAACATACTGCAACTCCTAGACCATGCTCCATATGTCTAAAAATAGACATAGTCTAAAAATAGACTTTGCGCCAAAAATAGCCTGCGGGCCCACTTAGTGAAGGCGACTTCATTTCACTAAGCTCCATCATCTTGTTGCATTTTCAACAAGAAATGAAACATGCATTTATAGAGAGGTATTTGGATTATTGTATGCCAGTCAACCATAAGGAGAAAGTGTTTAAAATGCTACAAAAAGAGGATGAAAATATGGATGATTTGTTGGAAAGATTTAACTATAACATCAAGAGAGAAAAAATGGAAAACTTAGACCAAGATACTTGGAAAGCTCTCTTGTTGAAGACAATTAGGGATGAATGGCTATATATCCTTAATATGATGGGAAAAGGGGATATATCTCATCTCACATTACCTGAAATAGCTGAATTATGTATCAACCTTTCAAGAGGGAAATATAAAACTTTAAAAGGACCAAGAGACCCTGCTCTTGCAAGGGAAAGTAAGTCTGCTTATGGAACAATAATTAGGGTAGAAATAGGACATATGCTTGATGAATTCAAATCTAACATTTTAGGGAGTCTTAGTGAACAAATATACACCCTTAAGTTACAAAACAAGCAAAAATTTGAATCTGAGGCCCTAGCAATCTTTTGTCCCAAATGTAGAAAGAAGCATGCCTTGAGAGAGTGCCCTTGGGATGCAAAAATAGTAGAGACTTGTGTAATTTGTTTAGAAAAACATGAGACCAAGAGTTGTCCTTCACTTCCTGGTCTTAAAGCTGTCTTTCAAGAAGAAACCCCTACAAATTCCACATAATCTGTCGATTTTGTCTCTAGGAGACCTTGGCAAGGACCTCAAGCACAAGGATTCAATGATCAGATGTATAATCAACCCCCACCAAATTGGAATTCTTGGCAGCAACCTTGGCCCCAATTCCAAAATCAATCTCAAACTTGGGCACAAGGAGCACAAAATCCCTATGGAAGATACTCTCAGTATTATCAATATCCACCATCTTATCCACCATATCCAAATTTCTCTCCTCAACAAAATCCTCAACAAAATCCACAACATCAAAATCCACCACTTCCATTACCATTTCCTCAGAGAGAAAATCAGTTACCTGCCCAACCTATACCAAACCCCAACAATAAAAATCCTCAGAACACATACATGATAGAAGGCCAACAGTTCCCAACCTATTTGATTACTCCTTTAGACCTTAATGATGTTCAACTTAGGTCTGGAAGAATACTTGAAAAGAAGAAACCTTCTGTAATCATACAAGAGAAAAACAACTCTGAGGAAGATTCTCTACGGGTAAATAAAAGTCTTGAAGAGAGCACACCTTTTCAAGACCCAAATATTGAAAAATAAAAACAAAAAGAACCAATAATTTCAACTCCTATATTAGAGCATCCATCAACATCTACCTCTACACCTCCCTTTCCAGAAAGATTAAAAATTGATAAGGGTGTAGAAAAACAAATTATGGTGCCTAATTATGATTTCCTAGATGAGCTAAGGAATGTTTGTATTAAGATCCCATTATTACAAGCTATCAAGGAAATTCCAATCCTAGCAAATACAATAAAGGAGTTGAGCATGAAAAAAATAGGAAAAAGAATAAAAGAGACAAAGAAAATTCAACTGGCAGGAAAAATAGCAGACATCATGATGGGTAAGATTGATATTCCAAAGTATCTAGACCCAGGAAATCCAGTTGTTAAAATACACATCAATGGAACTGAGATCCAAAACACACTTATTGATTTAGGAGCAGCAATCAATATCATGAGTAGACAAATCATGGATAAAATAAAACTTCCTAATCTTCTTTTTACACCCACATTATTACAATTAGTAGACAGATCTGTGATCAAACCTGATGGGGTAATAGAAGACATTCCAGTGTCCCTATATTCTTGGGAGTATCCTGTGGATTTTATGATCCTAACTCCTAAGAATAATCTAGGAGGGCATCCTATTATATTAGGAAGACCTTGGTTAGCTACAGCTGATGCTTTCATTAGTTGTAGATCCGGTGATATGTACATCTCTGATGGTAGTTCAACCAAGAAATTTACCTTGTATCCTCTAGCAAAAACAATTACAGAGTTAGATGATACTCAATGGATTGAGGATGAAGAAGACATACAACCTCTCTTCACAATTTCAGAAATTAGTGAAGATAGCCAGATTCTAAATACCTTAGAAAATTTTTAATCCTCTTCGGAATACAAACATGAAAAATTTCAAGAAGAATCCAACATTGAGTTTTTATTATCAAGATAGATGGCTCTTTACTCCATGGATAAATTTGGCAACTCTACAATTGAGATATTTCCAGGTAAAACTTTAAACATAAACAAGAACCTAGAGAAATCTCAACAAGAAAATCTAGTCAAGATATTACAGAGACATTCTTCTGCATATGCATGGGAGTACACTGATATGAAAGGGATAAGCCCCAAGACTTGCACTCATCACATCTACATAGAGGAAAATTGTAAACCAATCAGACAACCTCAAAGACAGATGAATCTAAATCTTAGGGAGATTGTTAAAGAAGAATTGCAGAAATTGTTGAATGTCAACTTTATCTTTCCTATTTCAGATAGTCAGTTGGTTTCTCCTTTAGTGATTGTGCCAAAGAAAAATGGTAAATGGAGGGTATGTATTGACTATCGAGAATTAAACAAAGCTACTCTTAAAGATCATTTTCCCCTACCTTTCATAGATCAGGTGTTAGATACATTAGCTGGCAAAAAGTACTTCTCATTTTTAGATGGGTTTAGTGGTTATAATAAAATCCAAGTAGCACTGGAAGATCAAGACAAAACCACATTTACCTGTCCTTGGGGTACCTATGCTTACCAAGTATTGCCATTTGGACTATGCAATGCACCTGCAACATTTCAAAGGGCAGTACTAGGAATATTTTCAAATCTAATACATGATTGTGTAGAGGTATATATATGGATGATTTCACAGTTTATGGAAACACATTTGAAGAAGCCTTAGCAAACTTGGAAATTTTTTTAAAGAGATGTAAAGAAGCAAATATTTCACTAAGTCATGAGAAGTGTTTTATGATGTTTACTGAGGGAATTGTTTTGGGGCATCACATTTCAGGGGATGGGATTAGAGTTGATGAGTCAAAATTTGAAGTCATCTCTAACTTAACTGTTCCAAGTTGTCAAAAAATATGTTAGGAGTTTTCTAGGATTTACAGGATATTATTGAAGGTTTATAGAAAAATTCACCAAGATAACATCTCCACTTTTCAAACTATTTACCAAGGACTGTGAATTCAAGTGGAATCCTAATTTCCGGTTAGCCTTTGAGACCCTGAAAACAAAAATCTCTGAAGCACCTATTTTAAGGGGACCTAACAGGAAATTACCTTTTCATATTTCAACATATGCCTCAGATACAGCTTTAGGAGCTGTATTGGGACAAAAAGACCTGATTCCTTATGCCATCTACTATACAAGTAAAAATTTGACCCCTTCAGACTTAAATTATACTGTAACTGAAAAAGAGTTCTTAGCTGTTGTTCATGCCATAAACAAATTCAGACACTATATAACAGGCTATGAAACTTTTTTTCACACAGATCACTCTGCAATTAGATATCTAATGAAAAAATAAATTACTAATGGCAAAGTCATAATATGGTTATTGCTTTTATAGGAATTCAACATCGTCATTCTAGATAGGCCTGGAAAACAAAATACAGTAGCTGATTTCCTATCTAGAATCCAAAACATTAAAGACAATACTCCAGTTGAAGATCGATTCCCTGATGAATATCTTTTTGCAATTTCTACTCAAACTACTTGGTTTGCTGACATTGCTAATTATCTAGTTTCAGGGAAATTTCCTTCAATAATGAATGCAAGAGACAAAAGAAAGATCATTTATGACAGTGCAAAATATTCATGGGTTGCTAATGAGTTATACAAAACAGGTCCAGACTTTATCATTAGGAGATGTGTTCGAGAAGATGAGATGCCTGAGATCCTTAAAGCATGTCATGATGAACCTTGTGGTGGAAACTTTGCTGATAAAAGGACAGCTTATAAGATCCTTCATTTAGGATACTATTGGCCATCCCTTTTTATAGATGCTAAAGAGTATGTCAAAAGGTGTGACAGCTGCCAAAGGGTAGGGAAACCTTCTCCTTCAGGTGAGATGCCATTGCAGCCTCAGGTACATATTGAACCTTTTGAGAAATGGGATTTAGATTTTGTAGGACCTATTAGTCCTCCATCAAGACAAAAGAAATATATATTAGTTTGCACTGATTATGTTACCAAATGGGTAGAGGCCAAGCCATTACTTTCTGCTACTGAAGCATCTGTAGTTAATTTTCTTTTTGAGGATATTTTTACTCGTTTTGGTGTCCCAAGAGAAATTGTTACAGATCAAGGAGCTCAATTCACATCAAAGCTAGTGGAACAAATGGTGGAGAGGTACAAAATCAGACACATAAAATCTACACCCTATCATCCACAAGCAAATGGTCAGGTGGAATCTACTAATAAGGTCATTGAAGGGATCCTAACAAAGATTGTTCATTTACATAGAAGAGATTGGGTAGACAGGCTTCCTGAAGCCTTGTGGGCCTATAGAACTACATAGAGAAGCACAACAGGTCATACTCCTTATGAACTTTTTTATGGAAAACAAGTCTTTTTTCCCATAGAGTTTCAGATTCAAACTTTTAAAATGGCAGTCTAGCTAGGACTTGATCTGACAGAAGCACAAAAGCATAGATTGGAGTAGATTAATGAATTGGATGAGATCAGACAAGATGCAGTCCAGAGAACAAATATAGTCCAACAGCAAAGGACTAGATGGCATGATAATTACATTAAGGAAAAGAAATTCAAAGAAGGTGACTGGGCCCTCTTTTTTGATTCAAAGTTCAAAGATTTTCAAGGGAAATTCCAAACACATTGGCTTGGGCCATATGAAATTGTGAAATTTTTTTACAATGGAGCATTAAAAATCAGGACAATAGATGAAGATAAGGTCACTTTTCTTGTAAATGGTCATAGATTGAAGCTGTATCATAAGCCACTTTCAAGAGAAGAATTTGTCAAGAGATTCCAAGAGAACAGTGATGTGAAGTTAATGAAGAAGAATCCTTCTTCTTCATCAACTTAATTGTATTTTCTGAAATCAGATGCAAAAAATAAAAAAATAAAAAAATAAAATAAATTATAAACATGAAAACTAATCCTTGATTAGCATGTTTATACAAAAAAGATAAAGTGAAAATCAGAATCCTTCTAACACTTTAGCTTTTCAAAATTGTTCTTTTCCTGCAAGCAACTATCATAAAATCATAAGTGCAGGTCCACTTTACATATCACATTCCACTTATGATCCATTTCACTCCATCATATCTCACTTCATTCATATTTCATTCACTCCATTTCATGATCCATCTCATTTTCATTTCAGATTTTCAAAATTGATCTCTTTTTGCAATTGAGTATTACAAATCATAAGTTGCAGGCCACTTTTAATATTTCATTTCACTCCACATTTATGATCCATTTCATTCCATCATATTTCACTTCACTCATGCTTCATTCCACCATATTTCATAATCCATTTTATTTCATTTCATAATACATTCCATCCATGCTTCAAATCAGTTCATTCTATGTCTTAAGGCTTTTATAGGTACATTCTATAGCCCGACATTCTACAGCCAGATATTCTGCAGCCAACTATCCAGCAACCACTTGTTCAACAACAAATTGATCCTGCACACCTATGTCAACAAGAAAAATCAAAAGGATTATGAAGACTGAAAGATCAATGATTTTCAAAGGAAAGACCAAGCATATTGACAAAGAAAAAAAAATAAAAAGAAGAGCTAAGGTAAAATTGTGAAATTATTATGATAACAGATCATGAAAGTTGTAGTATGGTTAAGTCATATTTATGTTTCATAAAGTTATTTTGATTATTCGTATTGATCAAGCCTATCATAAAATCTTTGGACAAATCCCTTCCATTCCGCCATATAAAATCATCATTTATTAAAAGTTAATGGTTAGTACTTGAAGTGACCTATTAGGTCACGTCACTAACCCGAAATATTCAGTGATGATTTTGAAATCCTTATGGGATTTCTCCGCGGTCTTTTACTCCATGACAGCTCTCAAACTCATTTATTCTTGTGATTTACCCTCACCGTATTACACTCATTCCATGTCCACTTCATGTCATTTTTCCGTAGCCAATTCTTGTCTGCAGAAACAGAGAAGTCATCTTTGGGTTGAAAACAACCTTCTACAACCATTTTTACCTTGAATAGGAGAGCAGTAACGGAGCAGTAAATTGAAGATTGAGAAAAGAAGCCATGGGACTCATTGTAAGGTCCGAACCAGTCGGAACCAAATATCTAGAAGGCTACCCACAGATTAGAGAGATGTTACAGCAGGTTGGATGGATACAGTTTTTGGAGAAGTTCAATGGGTTTCATAAGGAGGTCACCAAGTCATTTGCCCAGTCATTCAACGGGTCAGAAGTTGAAATAGGTGATGTCAAGTTCATTATCACAGAATCCTTTATAGCAGAAGCATCAGAGTTACCAAGGCAAGGTGAACGATGGTTCAAAAACAAGGAATTTCACAATGAATCATGGAGGCAGATGCTAAAAAACCAGGTATGGATATCTCAATTTTCAAGAAAGGCATTCCTAGTTCAGC
Source organism: Pinus albicaulis (assembly GCA_034641835.2). NCBI lineage: Eukaryota > Viridiplantae > Streptophyta > Pinopsida > Pinales > Pinaceae > Pinus > Pinus albicaulis. Next base: position 1,152,693,582 of record CM076570.1, read on the forward strand.
GTTAAAGAATAAATGACGAAATATGTTGCTAATTCTGCAAAATTTTATAACTTGTGAAGGAAGGTTTGGCACCCTATATGTTTATCACATTCGACTTATGATGCATTTCCTAGATGAAGAAATCAATTTACCCTTTTTCTTACTCCATAGCCTAAAGAGGATGGCTTCTAATGTCCAAAAAAGGGTTCAATTCTTAGAAACCACCTTGTATCACCATGGCCTAGTTAAACTCCTAATTGAGCATCATTTGAAAAAGGTGGGAGATATTTGGGATGAGTTCCTCTTGAGGAATCATTTTGAAGAACCTAAAGAAACTCCATCTAAAGGAAAACTTGTAAGAAGAAGAAAGAGAGGAAAAATTGCCAAATCTGTTGAACTTAAAACTGGTAAGTCCATACAAGAAGACGGTGAGGAGATTATCTCTGAAAAATTGGCTGAAATCAAGAAACAGCTTAAAAAGGAAAAGATAATAAGAAATTATGCTAAGGAGAGAGGTGAGGGACCATCTAAACTGAGAAGAAGTCATAGGCTTAGAGGCATATTGAAGAAAACAAGAGTTAAGCAAATAGGAATCATAGATATTGAAGATGAAGAGACACCAACTGACAGATCTCCTGAGCACCAGTAAGAAGAATATCTTGATAGAGGAACTCCGGAGGTAGACCCAGCCCCACAACAAATCTACAATTATGTTGAGTCATTGGAAAAGAAAGCTTCATAAAACAGAGGAAGAACTCCTAGTCCACAAGAATCTTCAATTGAAGTGCTGAGAAGAGATAAATATGAATTGGAAGTACTTAATAGGCATATAAAAAATGAAAATGAAATTTTAAGGGAACAAGTCAAGCTGAAAAGTAACATGAACACAACTCTCTCTCTACAAATGGAAAAATTGTACAAGGCTAGTGAGAAGTTGAAGAAGAAAAACAAAAAATTGAGCAGGGAACTTATAAATCTGAGGTTCAAATTGGTCATAAGAAAGCCTAGGATGTCATTGAACACCAAGAAAACCAGAAAGAGGAAGTTATATGTCCTAGCAGAAGTTTCAGAATACATGGATTGATTGCATGAGGACATGCAAAATCTTTGTAGTGGGGGTATGTTGAGCCCCAAAGATGTCCTTTCCTTTCACCAAATTTCACTTCATTCCATTTTTCATTTATCAATTATAGGCTTAAAAGATCAATAGGAATCATTAAAGTCACTTTAAGAATACATGCAATGACTGACTTATTATACTTTTTTGGTTTTGTTGTCATAGTGATTTTTGATCAAACTTAGCTACAGAATGCAGCCATTCGGTAGCTAGTCGCATATTCCACAGCTATATTTATGTTCACACAGGCTACAGGTGTCACTTGAGGGAAAAACACATATTTTTAAATTCCAGAACTCTCCTACATCATTCCTTGCCCTCTACAAAGTCTGAGAAAAAATCTGCAAGTGGTTATGCACGTGGAGGAAACCAAAACTAAGAAGTAGGCTTCTACAAGGACAAGGACTCTGCAGATGTCTTCAGCAAAGTACGAGTCCTCAATAGGAGTTCTAATTCAATTTTGATTGAAAAATACACCTATGCCTATTTCTACTCAATGACAGTTATGTATTTTTCTTATAAGAATAACTCGGTGAACCGAGAGACAGTTAGCTAGTGGATGTTTTGTTGTTAGTTCTAAAAGACTGCGTTACTCTGTTTTCTGAGCGTTTTTTCATTTAATGAAAGAAGTACAACTTTGATGCATGATCTGAAGCAACTTTGAGGATTTAAGGATTCATGTGCCAATCTGGTGGTAGAGGGACCCTACTGTCCGAAAGGCTTTGTGAATATTTTCTAGATAAGTGATTTTTAACTATGTTTATTCTTAATTTAGGCAGTTTTCTGAGCATCATGTTTTAAGTTTACTTACATAGAATATTACAATCAATCTTGTTCTCATGAATTGTTCCAATATATCACTAACATGTGAATGAGATAGAGCTGTAGTACTTCGGAGGTTAATTGCATTTCAGTTTAGTTCTGTTCATTGTATTTCAAGTTTTATTAGTTAATTTCATTCTAGTTTTGTTAATTAGACATAAAAGACCCTCATTATTTTACAAGATGCTCTTGTTATTAGTCTCTTCTAACACATCATTATCATATGGACAAGAATTAGTTATATCATTTTGAGTTCTTGATTTTTCTGCAATTTCTCATAATTTTACAAACAACCTTTTTCCAAAGTTATTCCAAGAGATCTCTAACCTTGAATGAGGCTTAACAGTGAAATTTTGAGTTGCAGAATGGGTTAATTCTAGTGTCATAAGTTATTTTAGCATAGGATTCGTTACTATATTGCCGATAATCTTTTCTCAAAATGTTCCAAAAATTTTCTAACAATGGATGAGATTTTCTCTATGATATTTTAAGTTGTTTTTAACTAAAGAGAACTTCATTACATCAAACTTATCCTATTCTCAAGTTGTACCAACATACCTCTAATGAAACGAATTGGACTAAGTTAATGTTATGAGTTACTTTTCTTGTCAAGCTTTACAATCTATGGATTAGCATTTTCTGTTCTTAAGTGCCATACACAGTTTAGAGTAGATTTTGTTCTGTTTTAGTGTGATCAGTAACTTCTCTGTGCCAACAATTTAGTTCTTTTCCTCTTAGCACAAAAACACAAAACCAAAAACACTAGAAAAACACTAAACACAACGAAGTAGAAAGAAGATACCTAGACACATATAGTGCACTTCACTTCAACAGTTTACTAGCCCTGGTTGACAATTTATGACATCAATTTAGGAACACTAAGTTGACTAGACAGATGCCATGTGTCACTTGTTGAGTTATGCCACATGTCACTCATTTTCGACCCACTTGGGTACTTAAAAATTCCAAATCTGCATGCCACGTGTCACCTCCTCGTTGGTGCCACATCATGTTGACATCATGATAATGTCATATTTTCGTTGTGTGTATTCTATGGATTTGCATCACTTTATGTGGCCAATGACAATGTGTCATGTGTCTTCTTTTGATTAGTATATGTGTCCAAGAGTACAAAGGAATTCGGATTGTCAGCTTGCGATTTTTTGTAATTTCTTTGTTAATGTTTTTGGAGCCAGATAGGAAATTTATGTGCTACCTAACTTGAATGTTTTCGTTACCCTAGATCCATCTCTGTAATATTCCCAATTTTCCGATAATTAATTGGAATATTAGAGTTATTACTTTTCTTAATTAATTAAGTAAATAAGAGGGTGGAGGGACCCATAAACCCTATAGATGAATAAAATAAACTTTTTATGTGTGTATGTGGATAATTTAGAAGTATATCTGCATTATGGAGTAGTGGAGAAGCTTCTTAATGAAGGAAGAGTGGAGATCATGGAGGAAGTCAAATGAGATCATGATGTATTAAAAGTAAGATCATAGAGAAGTAATGATGAAATAGTGGAGGAAATGGTGCATCTAATGCACACATGATGGAGAGAGTGGAAATTAAATGCAGAGATGGTGGAGAACATGGAGAGACATTGCAATCTTCATGGAGGCTAGTGGCCACATGTGTAGCACAGTTATGAGGTGGGCCAGGGCTATGTAAGGCTCACAAACCATATAAGGAAGATGAATGCAACAATAGAAGGGAGGCCTTTAGATTTTTATTATTGATCTATTTAGATATAGATTTTTCATTTAACATTTATATGCATGCTTCAGCTGTTTAGCTAAGTCTGCAATGTTGTTTAGCACACGGGTGTTTCCGAGTGGAAATCCCACCCTTACCTATGGGGGACTTCAAGTGCCTACTCTGGGAAGGTTATTTTGAGATAACATACATCATCATGAATTAGTGCCACATTCAACCCCTCTCTACATCACATTCAGTCTCAGGAATTACACATTCCTACTTGAGGGTTTCAGAGGAGGAGGTTGTTTCTAGCATTTCAATCACAAAACCGATGGAGGATTCATCCTTTCATATTGTTCTTCAAGATCAGTCTTCCAGGAGATTCATATTGTTATCCGGCATTCAGGACAACATTACACACCTCCATGCAGCAGAAATTCCCCAAGGGATTGTGCAATCTAGTCCTATATATCTATTGGAGGAGGGAAGTTTCTAGTATTTCAGCTGGAAATCCTATGAGGGACCATCTCCTCACTTTGGGCATACTATTTCAATCATTTAGGATCTGATTTGCATCATCTAGAATCAAGCTATAGAGTCTCCATCCTTGACAGCACAGTTTTACTTAGCTGTTGTGTATTCAGCAGTTGTATTCAGTGGAGGAGGAAGGAGGTGTTGGACAGATAAGTCATTTTTGCTGACAAGACAGACCTCCCAAGTGTCCTACCGACAGCTAGCAACAAACATCCAAACAAAAACTATTTTCTCTAGATAATATTTGATTTAGAATTAGCTACAGCGAAGGTTTTGAAGACCTACCTATAGTCCAGTGCTATTCGTAATGATACTCTTTCCAGTTGCTTGAAAGAGTCGCCTTCAAAGATCTGCAATCCTTTTGATATGTTGAGTGGTTGTTGGTTTCCTTTCTTTCTCTCAAGGAAGATCTAGTGGAGGGAGTTAATAGTAACGACTCCTAATATTTTCCTTAAATACTTAAATTGATAGATTTGGAAAGGTTTGGTGAATATATCAGTTACATGCTATTTTTAAGTGCATACTCCAACTTGACAATATGATTTGAAAATTTTTATCTGAGGAAGTGTTACTTGATTGGAATATGCTTTGTTTTTTAATGGAAAACAAGGTTCTTAAACACATTACTTACACTTATATTATCATATATGACAGGGATAGGTTGAGCATATAAAACTTATACATCTTGAAAAATTTACTTCATCCATAATATATGAGTGCAAAAATATTTTGATTCTGTATATTCTGCTTTAGCAATAGAGAGAGAGATTGAGGCTTGCTTCTTGCTCAACCATGAAACAAGAAATTCACCAAGAAATAAAGCACCACCACTAGCTCTCTTTTTATCACCTACATCTCTTGCATAATAAGCATTGGTAAAAACAATTAGCGAAAAATATTTACCTTTGTGATACCAAATTCCATAGCCTATTGTGGCTCGAAATATCTTAGAATCCTCTTCGTTGCAAGGAGATGACTCTGTCTGGGGGATGATTGACATATTCCAACAATACCAACTACCTACATGATGTTTGTTCTTGGGGTTGTCAAATATAAGAGGCACCCAATAATAGATATATAAAAATTCAGATCTACCTTTGGTGATTCACCAATCTTGCAAAGTTTTCATTCTGTAACCATTGGAGTGCTTACCAAAGAAAATTACTCTGTGCCAAATTTATTCAACACCTCCTCGAGATACTTGCTTTGGGAGATAAAAATTCTTTTTGAAGATTGTGCAATCTGCAAACCAAGAAAATAAGAAATTTCTCCAATTACAGACATCTCAAATTCGTCCTCCATATCAATTGGAAACTGACATGTTAGATGATTTCAGTCACTGTAAAAAATAATATCATTAACATATACAACCAACACTAACAATTTTCCATCATTAGATTTCACATACAAGTTACTATTAGCTACACCTCTTTTGAAGCCACACTTGAGTATATAACTATCCAACTTGGAATACGAAGCCCTTGGGTCTTGCATAAGACAATACAAGGCCTTGTTCAACTTGAAAACCTAATCAAATTGATCTGATAATTTATTACCATTAGGCTACTTAATGTAGAATTATTCCTGCAATTATCCATTTAAAAAGGAATAGTTGACATCCATATGATATATCTTGAATTTTTTGCAACTAGCAAAAGCCAAAAACATGTGAAATTGCTTCTAATAGAGAAACGAGAATAAATTTTTCATCAAAGTCCAAATCTTCAATTTGTGCATAACCCTTGCAAACTAACCTTTCTTTGTTTCTTACCACTTTTCCATGTTCATTCAATTTTTTTTGAAGACCTATTTTGTGCCAATCACATTCTTGTTCGTTGGTCTTGGACAAGCTCCCAAGTTTTATTTTTCGATCTAATCAAGATCTTCATTCATTTCCTTTAACCAATTATCATCTTGGTTGGCCTAAGAAAAATCATTTGGTTCGATCATAGATAACAAAGCTACATGCACTTGAGTGGGGGGATTCGATAGCCTTCTTCTTGTTTGAACGCTTGTATTGAAATCACCAACAATTTGGTCAATTGGGTGGTGTTTTTGCACCTGCCTTGCAAGATCCTTGGATTGTGGACTAAGGGGTTCTTCAATGTCTTCATCAGAAAATGGCTCACCATCCTTCACATCATTGTTGATTGGATTATTGGAGTTGTTATTTATTGGTTGATTGTCTTAAATATCAATGTGCTCATCAACTTTAACCTCAATGGAATAGCATATTCTCCTTATTTTTTTTATTGTAGCAACTATAGCCCTTTTATTCTGCGAGTATCGAAGAAAAATACCTTTATCAAATCTTGGATCGAACTTGCCAATATTTTCATCATTCTTATTGATAAAACACTTGCTTCCAAACACTCTGAAATGCTTGATTGTAGAAGGTATTCCATACCAAATCTCATATGGAGTTTTATCACTATTTTTTATGAAGTGTGATTTTTTTAGAATCACAAATGTTGTATGAATGGATTTAGCCCAAAATATCTATTGTATATTTCTTTCTACCATCATGTCTCTAGCCAACTCTTGAAATGATATATTGTCTCTCTCTTCTACACCATTTTTTTGTGGATTCTCTACTATGGTAAACTACCTTTTGATGCCATGTAGCTTGCAAAAATAATCAAACTCTTTTGAAGTAAAGTTTAAACTCACCTCCATTATTAGAATTTATGCAATTTATTTTACAATATCTCTCATTTTCAGGCAAGGCATTAGATTTTTTAAACTTCTCAAAGGCCTTTGATATTTCTATAAGAAATGATACCCACATCATTCTACTGAAATCATCAATGTTAAGCATAAAATACAATTTACCTAAAGGTGTCTTATTTCTTGAAGGACCACATAAATCCATGTGTATCAGTTGTAATGGCATGGTTGATGAGTTCTCCTTGGACTTGAATGGTACTCGAACTTTTTTTCCTATGTAATAAGACTTGCAAATAATATTCTCTAACTTTTGAAAGTTTTGGAGGATATCTAACAACATTCTTCTTTCCCAATTATAGAATCTAATCAAAATTCATGTATCTGAGTCTTCTATGCCATAACTATCTCTCATCAATCTTTGACAAAGAATATCTATATCTTCTCTTTTAGTACATATAAATTATTTTCTATCCTAACAACTTCAACTCCTATTTCTCTTATGATTGTAGACTATTTTTGACATTTTTTAGAATTATACAACAGATCATAGCCTTGGTCATACATATGATACACATTGAGTATATTATGTTTCATCCCATCAACAAAAAACAAATCCTTGTCTTTCCCTCTACCATTAGCTAGGCTAACAACTACTTTACCAACAATATTACCATGTGCATTATTTCCAAAGGTCAAATTACCTTTGTTGACAAGTTTCCATGAAATTAACTTACTTTTATCTCCTAACATGTGCCTAGAAAAACCACTATCAACATACCAATGGCTTCCTTCATTCTGAGCATAAAACCCACATTACAATTCTCTGTGTTTTTTTATCCTTCTAGAATTTGGGTTCCTACCTTGTATTCTTGATTTTTGGATCAATACTTTTATTTCTAAGTCTGTAATCACTTTCAGTTAAGCCCAAAAGAAACTCATATGATTGTAGTCAAAATAATTTTTATATATCTACAAGGAACCATAGATTATGGCTTGTGGCATATAAGGGTAATATAACTTACTCTAATATCTTATACACTGATGCAGATTGGGCTGGAAATGCAAGGAGAAAACCTTTATTTATCTATCCACAACTGAGGCAGAATATATTGCAACAAAATCATGTTGCACTTAAGTCCTATGGATGAAGTATAATCTCAAGGATATTCAATAATATGATGATAAACTTCTACCCATAATGTGTGAAAATTCTAGTGCTATCAATACCACTAAAAATCCTCTTATGCATTCTAAAACAAAGCACATTCATGCAAAATATCATTTTATTCGAGAGCAAGTTGTTGATCAAGCTGTAATTTGGAATACATTCCAACAAAAGAGAAAATTGCAGACATATTTACCAAACCTCTACCCAAATAAATTATTGAATATGTCAAACAAAAAAAGTGCATAATTTAATGCTCACAAGGGGGAGTGGTTCACTGATTTTCTCCAAGAAGTATGTTGGTGATAGGGGGCATTCTAGGAAAGCATATGCATCAACAGAGGGGGAGTATATTCCATTTCTAATTGATTTCAAAGGGGGAGAATAATTAGACATTAGGAAAATAACCATATACGTGTACACATTAGGGGAAGTTTTAGGTCTAAAATGGGCCTCCAAAGGAAATTATAAAATAATAGTGAAAATAATAAGATAATATTTGATGACATCATCAAATTTTAGAGGGAAAAAAGAAAAAACTACTTTTTCAACTCGTATTTTCAACTTATCTCTCAAAATTTTTACTCAAATTTCAAGCGGAAGTACTCGTTGGATACAAAATTTAATTCCTCATCCAATGAGTACCCATGTTGCATACTTTCGATGGACCCTGGTAAACGAAAAAATGCGAAATACATGAAAAACGTGATTGCAATCATGTTTTTTCATGTATTTCTCATTTTTAATGTAGCAGGGTCCATCGAAAGTATGGAACATGGGTACTCCTTGGATGAGGAATTAAATTTTGCATCCAATGAGTACTCCCGCTCAAAATTTGAGTAAAAACTTTGGGAGATAATTTGAAAATACAAGTTGAAAAAGTAGTTTTATTATTATTATTATTATTTTAATATTTTTACCCTTTTACTTAAAAAATGGTGTATCATCCCCCATGTTTGACATCATCATCTTGAATCCTATTGGTTCTTATAAAGTTTATTTTGGTTGTACATTTTTCTTAGGAGGCCTATTTTAGACCTCAAAATTCCCCTAATGATTAGTAATTATATATGGGGAATATAGTGCAAGACCATATGCAAGCATCAGGAGAATAAGAAAATGGGGGGAGTCTAGCCCAAGATCATCAATGACTAACAGATTTATGGAGGTGTTGCCATCAATGTAAAAGGGGTAGATTATTACACATATGTTGTCATTGATTTCACAGTCCAACATGGGAGATTGTTGAATAACACATTGTCAAAGCTGTAGGTTGGATAACATGGAACGTATTATCTACCTCCTTAGTCCAAATGAGAGTGAAATTTGTATTGTTGAATAACATGTTTTGATACCTTACCAATGATATATGGAACATTTCCTAAATCTACAAGAATCAATATCAAAATGAAGTTGAATTGAATAATTTAAAGAAAGGTTCTAGCTGGTCAAAGTTCTATCTTATAGCTACATATAGATCTTAGAAATATATCCAATGTTTTCAAAGATATCCTAAACCTTTCTGCAAATATTTGGGATGCATGAGGGAATTCAGGAATCCAAATATCCAAGGTTTCACAAAGGCAACCACTTAAGAAGTGGGTCTGATTGGATTTCACTACCAATAAGGTTGAGTGTTATCAAATTAGGTGGATTAGGAAGATCAACCATAGGATAGGGGCCAGGCCCATTCAAAAGATAATAGGAGGGTACCTTCCGCAATGGAAGCTATCATGGTTTACTATTGGTGACGTGATAGATTGTGATTGGTTGTGGAACCCCCTTGCTCCGTACCAAAACCAAGAAGGGCCCCCACGATACTAGTAGTTTACTAGATAAAACATTACAGGAAGACCCCAGTTGACATGGTAATACACGTGGAGATTGGTGGCAATGTCATGGCCCAATTGATGATGTGGAAATCAAAGGTGATGACATGTGGCATTCATTTTTGACACTTTTAGTTGGCCAAATGGACATGTGGCCTATGACACATGGAAAGTGTCTAAAAACATGGTTACGGAAGAAAATTACACATGGAAATGTGATAACTTGGTAGATGATGTGGAAGTGGCATGGCAGACGATGTAGTAGTGTCATGGCAGCTTCTAAAGTCTTAGGATTTGTGCTAGGAATTATTTTGGTGAAGGTTTTCTCTGTATTTTTGTTTTGGTCAAATGGAAAAGAACAAGGAAATTGCACCAAAATTGGTAGTGGAGAAAGGTTATTCGACTATCCAGGTATACATGGGGTAAGCAATGCTTACTAGTTAAAATTAATTCTAGATCCATATATCAATTGAAGGCAAATGATCTAGTAAAAGTTTCGGTCCAATAAGGTTTCATGTGCAGATAAAAAAATATCTAGCCATCCAAATATCTAAGAGTAGGATTTTTTTTCTATTATTGATAACATTCAGATCCATATTCAATTGCAAAGGAATATTTTTCAGCGTTTCATGGTCATGCTTCTGTATAAAAGGAATTGAAATCCATTTGGCATCTAGTTCATCCGAGACATAAGAACGTGTGCGCCATAAGGATATATATATATATATATATATTCCACAAAATTTCTAGGGCTCGCACTTTAAGGATGTGGCCCTACCAGTTTGCCGTATGGGATAATATTGAAGTACCTAAAGCTAGAGTCAAAAGTAATCTAGGTAGATAAAATATTTATGTATCTAGTAACTTGTTACATATAAGTGGACCTCGATCCAGATTTAGTGGAATGCCTATTTAACTAGATTCATATCATATGGTCATGTGGAACTAAATTTATTCACTCAAGGAGACAAGCAGTCAATGATTACAGTCATATCTAGGTTAACTAGGCTAGATTTCGAGCAAAAGACATTAAAGTAATATTTCAAGTTTTTTTATTTTTCACAATGGAAACTGTTGAAATGGCACCCCAAGGGGGCTTCTCATTTAATTTCCCTTAATTAAACTAGAATTAAATTGTAATTCCACATCTTATGACATATTGTATGAGTTAACTAAATTAGTAAGACTTAGTTAGCTTGTTCAATTTGAGTTGGAGGTCAAACTAGAGACATGTAGGGTGTCTTCTACTTTTTAGGAGCTCTGGTTGAGTTATTTGTGAGTTGTATTTATTTAACTCAATTATTTGAGTTAAAATAAGTTTAACGAGTTATAACTAAGAGGTGAGCTAGTGATAGGTCTAGTGAATTAAATATGATTTAATTCACATGCATAGATATATCAGTTAACTGATAATTCACTATAAATAGTTGTTGCATGTCAATTCTAAGGAAGGCCCAATTGAGATTGGAGTTAAAGGGAAAAGAAATATCAGTTATATAATTAGAAAATTGTACATGTCATGCATGGGGCCATCAAGCCTTGAAGGAATTGCACAATCAATTTTTGGGAATTTCCTAATTAATAGGACCATAATTCTTCCAAGAATGCGTAAGAAAGGTTGTCCAGGAAGAGGCAAAGAATTGGTTATGTATGGACTGATTTTTCCTATATCAGAGTGAGACAGTCAGTGGAGTGCAAATGTTTCTCAGGAAGAAAAATAAAATTATATTGTTTCATGGTCTTGATTGTATGAAATATATAGATAGCGTGGTTTTGAGCAGTTTCTTTCCTTAGATACATCTTGTGTTGTGTGATTGATAATTCTTTCTCTTACTTGTTATGTAATTGTGCGATCAAAATTGGTTTCCACATTTTTTAGATAGATTCAATATTTTTTTTTAGTACATTACAAGATAATTTGAATCTATTTATATATTTCTACATGGTATTATAGAAGGAATCATGATAAAAGAGAAGAACCAAAGTTTTTTTTGAACATGTGAATCAAATTTGTAGATTTATTCTTCAGGACCAGCAGTAGATCAAGATTTCTTTCACTGGATTGAGACTCGAATATGCCCTTGAGGGAAATTAGAATTACATAGCATGGAAGGAAATGATGGAGGTAGTATTTGAGGACAATAGATTGAAGGAATACATAGATAGTGATATTCCCCAACCCATAGCAACATATGCTCAAAATCTTGATGTTTGGAAGAAGAATGTAGCAAAGGAGATAAGGATTATGTTAGAAGGAGTTTGATATCATATTGTCTCAAACCTACATGGAAAGGAAAGTCCATATGCTATGTGGAATGCATTAATAGATATTTTTCAGAATAATAGTGACCACAAGAAGCTATCATTGAAGGAAAATCTCAGAAAGATCAAGATGGAGAAGGGCGACACGATTCCAAAATACTTAACGAATTTCACTCAATGTTGAGATGAGCTTGGAAGTGTTGGGGTAACAGTTACCCAGGATGATTTGGTGAGCCTATAACTTCTAGGCCTTCCCAATATCTAGAATAGCTATTAGGACTCGGTGAATAAGAGGGAGAAGCTACTAGAGTGGGAGCGATTGTGGTTCGACTTGGTACAAGAAGAGGTTCAGCGAAACACCAGAGATGGATCCTCATCAAAGACTGATGATGAGGGGAATTGTGACTAGGTTGGAAAGAAAAATAAAGGGAAAGGGAAGGCATCCCATTTCAAATTGGATTCTGGTCAGGTAGGAAATAAGCGAGACTTGTTAAAGGTAAAATGTTTTCGCTATCATGAGCTTGGACACTATGCTTCAAAGTGTCTGCACAAGAATAAAAACAAGAATACCTCAGGAGGAGCGATAGGTGAAGCACTTGCTTCATACTTCAAGTTCGATTTCAAACTCGTCGCATGCATGGTGTCATAGTGATGGGTTCTGTGTGGTACTTCGATAGTGGAGCTTCATTCGATATGACCGACAACAAAGAATTCTTCAGTAGCTTGGAGGAGAAGGATCTCTAGATGCACATCGAGTTGGGATATGACGAGAGGTATAACACTACCTGTGTAGGTACAGTTATCTTTTAGAGGGATTCAGGTAATCCCCTCACATTAAAATATGTCACGTATGTTCCTGGTTTAAATAATAATTTGGTTTTTGTTGCTATCTCGAAAGACCATGGCTATGATGTGATATTTAGTGAAGGAAAGGAGCTCCTTTGTCACAAAGCCATGATACAGGTGAAAAATATTGGGGTTTGAGTAAAGAACCTCTACGAATTGGATGTATAAGGCTGTGAATCTATGATGCATTGAGCATGAAAGTAGAGAAGGTGGAGATATGATACATTGACGAGTTGTGTTGTAGGAGATTGGGCCATCTACACCATGGCTCTTTGAAGATCATGCAACATATTTCTACAGGAACTCCTAATGGTGCACTTGCGCAGTGTGATACATGCAAAGGGTGCACATTAGGGAAGTATACCAAAGCCACCTTTCACAATAAGGAAATCTGAGAAAAGGTTTTCCTTGAGAGAGTTCACTTAGACATGTGTGGACCATTCTTGACAGCTTCCATCGCAAAACACAGGTATTATGTGATTTTTGTAGATGATTTTTCATGTAAGTGTTGGATTTTATTCATGTGAAAGAAAGATTAGACATTCTCCAAGTTTTGTGAGTTTAAGGTAGTTTTCGAGAAAGATATAAGGAAGAAGGTGAAGGTTTTGAGGAGAAACAATGGTGGAGAATATGTCTCTAACGAGTTCAATAACTTCTGTGCCTCAGAAGGAATTTGAAGAGAATTGATAGCACCTCATAACCCACAACATAATGGGGTTGCGGGAGAAGCACGAGCTATGTTGTATGGTTAGGGACTACCGTTGCATCTATGGTTGGAAGCATGCAATACAATAGTATTTGTGCAGAATAGAAGTCATCATCAGATCCTTGGGATGAGTACACAAGAGGAATATTTTTCAGATAAGAGACCAGATGTGTCACATTTTAAATTTTTTGGTTCATTAGTTTATTTCCATGTGACCAAATATTCTAGGAAGAATCTAGAGCCAACAACTTAGTTGGGTATATTTTTGGGGTACACTGATACACCTCACAACTACTAGGTGTAATTTCCAGCACACAGGATGGTAGTGGTCAAAAGATATGTGGAATTCAATGAAGAGAAGGCCATGTGAATTTCCCTTAAGAGGGAGATTTAGTTGCATGTATTTGAGGAGATCTTGGCTCCAAAAGAAGATCCTGAGCCTGTGGTGCAACCACAAGCAGAGGTGTAGAGAGTGGAAGCACCCAGTCATGTAGAGACATCCCAAGATGGAAGGATGCACATGAGAGAGGCTCACATATTTTGCTCTATGCTAGAGAGAATGTGGGATCAGCCACATCACAACACAGTAGAGAAGGTCCCCAGATTAGTACAATGTATACATGGATCTTATGAGCATAGGTGTAGAGATGGAACCATCCTCTTTTGAGGAAGCAGTGCAACAACCAGTTTGGCTTGATGCCATGGTTGAGGATTATGACTCTATTATCATAAACAGTGCATGGGAAGTTGTCCAAATACCATAGGGAAAGTGAGTTGTAGGATCCAGGTGGATTTACAAGGTGAAGGAGGAAGCATATGTGAGTGTGGAAAAGCACAAGGCTAGGTTTGTGGCCAGAGGGTTCTCTCAGGTGGAGGGGATTGATTATGATGATACTTTTTCATTAGTCGCAAGGTACTCATCAATTAGATCCATACTTTCACTCTCAGTGCAGATGGGATGGAAGATACATCATATGGATGTAAAGACAACCTTCCTTAATGAGTTGATTGAGGAAGTGGTGTACATCGAGCAATTAGAAGGTTTTGAGAACTTAGGTAGGGAGTCACATGTGTGAAGACTCAAGAGAGGACTATATGGGTTGAAACAAGCACCTCATGCTTGGTACATAAGGATCGACAACTATTTCACTGGGTTGGGCTTCACCAAGAGTGAAACAGATGTGAACCTTTATCATATTGTGGTAGAAGGTAAGATTTTGATTATTGTACTTTATTTCGATGATTTTATACTAATATGTGATGAGAATCTCATCAAGTTTTGCAAAGAGGATCTTGCAAGAGAATTTGAGATGAAGGACATGGGGCTCTTGCACTATTTCCTAAGATTGGAAATATGGAAAATAGATGGGGAGATATTTGTATTTCAAGGAAATTATGCCAATGATATCCTCAGGAAGTTTCGCATGGAGGGCTATTGGTGAGATAAATACCCTCTGCGGACAGAGGTGAACCCACTAGCCCTAGGGTGGGTCTAGCAACAAACAAACAAGCTATAATATTGATTCCTAGTTAATGAATGGATGGAGATTCGATAGATGACTTACCAAAGGTCCTATGCTGTTGTTGTCATCGAAAAGGGTTACTGCCTCTCACTCTTGGTTTGACAGATCATGATCCGCTCGCTTTCACGCTCGGACACTTGCACACATATAAGAAATAACGACAATATACAACATACTAATTCACATTCGTAACTATTAGTCAGTCTAAGAGGAATAAATCAATTGCATTATATAAACAGCATAACACAACGATGGAACCAACACCATAGTCGAATATATTAATAAATGAAAGGAAGAGTACAACCAAGCTTCGACGTTGCAATCTCCTCGAACAGGGTTCAAGCAAAGCACGTCTCACAAAGGCTTGTTGGGAATTCAGACGAGACTCTCTCTACAGGATTATCCTTGGTTCTACCTTCTCAATAGCAATAACTCAGTTATAGTATTCTTCTCCAAGTTCAGCTCTTTGGCTATATGGTTAGCTAGCTTTCATAAAGGGAGAAGACCTACTTTTATAGAGGGAGAGGGAGAGGTTAGGATCCCTATAATTATGGAAGGGAGGCCTATCTTCAAGGATTGTTCCATGGGAGGTGGAAACCACTACCTAAAGAGGGAGATCTGTGGTTGATCAACTTAACCACTTCTAGTGACTCATCCCTGAGGTGGTTAGAAGGAAACTTCCACCTCTAATTTTTAAAAAACATTCTTAAAATAGCTCGTCCTGGGCACTGTGCTGAGACAGAGCACCAGGTGGTGTGGGCTCTAGTGAAAATCTTCCACATCGGCGTGAGGGGTGGACTGGCTACCCGCGCCAAGGCCAAAACATAGGTTTTGTGTGCTTTTTTGAGAAAATGTCCAACAGGAGAAATGATGTCCTTATGCAGAAGGATGCAAAGAAGGTGTTTGAAAAGTACGACACTGTTCACAAGTCACGGGAATGACCCTCCAAGATGTGGGGCGAGGGATTGTAGGGACGGTGACAAAATGTTGTGTAACAGATGCCCCCTAAAGCATGAGGTCTGAGAGAGAGGGAGGGGTGAAATTCCTTATGAGAACGCGTTTGACCCAAATAGTACTGTCAGAAAACTTGCCAGTACAAATACAACTGATATCTCTGATTCATGATATGTGGCATGGGCGCAACCATCCATAATAGAGTATATAAAAAGTGAGATCTGAGGTATGGACGCAGCCATCCAGAAATAAGGATAAGAAAATAGACTCAGGTATGGTCGCAAACATCCAATCAGAAGATTCATGTAATAAGTCATAGTAATCCACAAAGAACACGCATCCTGGATTTCATCAGACAAAACCCAGGGTCTTGCGCTCCATATCGACCTAAACAAAGTACAAATTCGAGCATGTACATGTATGATTTGAAGTTGAACATGAAATAAAATCATTTGATTACCAGCCAAAGATGAAATATGTTAACAGATGCGAGAGAAACCATCAATAATGACAATGGTTCTCAAGGTACAAAAGGTACAATCCACGGAATGTGAATAGTGATATGTTGTTGAACACCCTCAGAATCATCCGATCGAAGGCCGATGATGTGAACCTTGTGTTAAATGCAAATAACCTACCATTAAGGCATGCAAGCTCCAAGGTACCTGAAGGGAGTCTCTAGATCAACTTCCTAGAAAATGAGCAAAAGTCGATAGGAAATGACTTGGTCGAAGGAGGGCCATGATGTTTCCCACTTCATCGACACGAGACAGAGGAATATGATGATTTGCGAATCAGGACCAACAGAGAATCAGAGGGAGGTTAAAAATTGCAGAGGCAAAACTTCTCTCCAACATATCGGCAGCACGACATTGGATTTGGAAGTATTTGACATCAAGGGATATGAGGTCATGGTGACGTGGAAAATAGAAGATGAGCAATCAAAAGAGATTACCCAAACCCATGGAGGCAAACAAATGATGAATTGAGATGTTCCCAACTCAACACGAATGCAAACAAGTGCCATGTTCAAGAGTGATATACTGCCAACTAAAATCTGGTTCATTTTCCCCCTCCATTTCTGGAAAGTACCCCAATTATTTTTGTAAACGAGCTTGAAGGGGATAGCATATGCTTGCGATATAAGTTTGTCCTTCGGACAAATCCAACCTAGTACATTTTACGAGCCCTAGGAAGGAGGAACTCGAGTAATGTCATAAGGACGGAGTCCGATGTCATCAGTTTTTAACGAGTGTAACAAAGGGAGAACTCAACATCTTTTCATGTTTAGAGAGTTTGGAAAGAAAGTGGAAAAGAAAACTCCAGCAAGGCCATTTTCGTAAATAGTCTCTCAGAGCCGAAAAGGTAGAAAACAACATCCGAGAGAACCTCTTAGTTGTGATAGGCTAAGGTATTCCTTTTTCGTAAATAATCTATCCCAACCCGAAAAAGGGGTAAACGTATACTAAGTAGATATCGTTTCGCAGCCATTTAATGAGTTCAAAACGACAAGCATCTCTGCAATATTTTCAGTTTTAGAGAGTCAGAAAAGAGCTGAAAGATGACTCTAGTAGTGACTTTTTCGTGTTTTTACCGAGTTCGAAAAAGTATAAAATATAACTCATTACTTCGTCATAACCTTGCAAAAGACCTGTTGTTGCACAAGAGACATGTGTAAAACCCATTTCTCGAAAATAATATGATTAAATAATTGACAAATATTTTTTAAAACCTAATTTAAGACTCTAAAAAGTTATTAAATAAAAATTATTTACTTTTCACTTTTACCTCTTTGTGGAGCAACAGTGACCCATTGTGCTTTGCGATCTTGTGGCGACGATTGCGAGTGATCCAATGAACCGATCTTGATTCCATCAGTCTCAGGTAAGAGCCGACACCATTTCCCATCTTTCAAGCTAAATTTCATTACCTGCACATGTCATTTTGATTTTCTAGGAGAAGATTTGTCAAAATTATGGCATCACGGTTGGCACAGGTTTCGGGCACGGACCCATGCCAATCACCTATTTTTTACACAGAGGGCGCGCCAACCGCGCAACCTAAAAATCCACATAATTTTAAGGAAAATGAATTCATTTCTTGCCAATTTCAATGTCCAAGTAGACTAACAATGCTCATATGAACAATGTGTGTAGGTACCAAGCAGAAAGAATGGTGATTGAGTGGAAAGAGAGGGAACACAGTGAGGAATATGAACTTGCCATGGAGAATGATCAATGCATGGATGCCCTCAGAGATTGTGGGCTAAAGAAATTTTTCCTGACACCATGCCTCCGGGCTCAGCTGGAATTGCTTCAGTATTTGATAAACATCTGGGATGAAGACCAAGAAAATTTCATACTTTGAGATCAGGAACTTGAACTTAAAGTTTCTGATGTCTATTTTATCATAGGATTGTTGTAGAGAGGTGCAATCCCTATCATGACCGGTACCCTTCCTTTCGGGGAAAGCATGGGAATGGTGATCGACAGGGTGTGCCGAGGGGCACAAAAAGGAATAGGGACTAGAAAGGTTGACATCCAAACCATCCCAGATCTGGTACTAAAAGTAGTACTACACACTATCACGCGGGCTACAGGATCATAAGCACTGCATGAAGATACAAAAACACAACTGCTTCTGGCCTCAGAGTGCCTGAACCCGACTCTCTACAACTGGGCAGAGGCCGTGACTATTAAAATTAAGCGACAACTCACCAAGTACAAGAAGGGAAAACTAAAACAGTTTGGGTATGGATCAATTTTGGTATCGTTCTTCTTGGAACGACTACCGATATTCCAGTGCCAGGAGGTCATTGTCTTGATGCCACCACCGAGAGAACCACGGATGGCCCAATGGGCTGCACTGATGCCCAGAGAAGGGGGCGACCAACAAATGTCCCGGAGGCCGGAATTCTTCGACTAGCTCCGCCAACAACTGATTGTCATGGAGGACTGGCCCTAATCTGGTACAGACTTCACCAGTGATCCAGACCTCCTGCTCCCAGAGAGAGAGGATTGGGACGAAGAGCTACATGAGACTCATTTTTTATTTTCATGAGTTTATGATTTTTTGGTATATATATGCATGTTCTGACAGTTAATTATATATGTATGCAGATGTAGGCCCGAAGAGACCTGCAGGTATGTCACCAATATCGAGGCAAACTCCTCGCAATTTCGATCCTCATGGTGAGGGTGGCGAGGAGGAGAAGATAGTACAAAAGTTGGAGGGGATCACCCATGGGATTCCGGACTATGCACACCTTGATGATGTTCCTCGAGCCTACCAGAGGCATAAAATAGGGGTGTCGAGTCGTATCCACCGCTTGTCGAGGCAGTTGGTACGGGCGGTGACATGCTATCATGAGCACCAAGCTGATTAGGCACCTAGGCTTTTATTTCCGCATATTTTGAGAGACATGTTGTCTCAGGATGTAACTGAAACATACATATATATTTTTTGGTTTTTATGATGCACATGCTGCAAACAACCGATATATATATATATATATATATATATATATATATATATATATATATATATATATATATATATATATATATATATATATATATATATTTTCTACGTGGGTCTATTTACATATGATGATATTTTATAAATTGCACAAATGTCTATCTAACACAATGTTAGCCACTGCATCAGTTAATGTATTCATTCGTCTCGGTATATGTTGATATGTGATGAAATCAAAATGTCTTTCAAGCAAATGAATACGTAAATACAATCTCAAAATATATGGGTTTCGAACCGAATAATGACCGTTAAGTTGAAGAAAAACAAGTTGTGAATCTAGATTTACAAGGAATGCGCATATGCCGAGGTTAATTACCTCGATTAATAGTTCCAAAACAACACTATATTCAGTGACATTGTGTTGAGTCCCAAATTTGCATCTTTTCCATAAATTTTTCCATACCTTTTTCACTCACCTAAACCTCCCAAATTGTCAATATCATGTGCAAAAGAGCATCTAACATGGTTTTTAATTATATTTTTGTGTTTTCTATTTGATCTAGATTTTGTTCATTCAGCTGCGGAATCTTGCCACTTTCCGCAGCTGCTGCAACTTTCCGCAGCTATTTTGTGAAACTCTATGCTACAGGTGTCTACAGGGAAAACGAGCCACATGGGCAGGTCAGGAATGACGTGGACATGGTTCGTGTCATATTGGTTCAAGCAAACTTATCCAAAGAAGCCGCGGTCAAAGGCGTCCACATGGAAGTCAACCATGGAGTTTCATGTCGGCCGGACTCTGTTTCGTGTCACATGAAGACCCATACGGCCGTTTCTAAGCCTGCGGAGGATAAATCGACATCTGTATAGGGTTCTAGAGTCGAATTCAAGCATCCACCTCTCGTAGATTTACTTTCCAACACGGCCATACTCCTATATCCATGGACGTAGTGGTCTACGTGCTCATCACCAGCATGAAACAGTTATATTTCTTTTGTTATATATATTGCGTTTGCATACGCATAGGAAGTTAGTCGATATTAGTGAATGTAGTCTCTGTTATCTGTTGAATAGTCTGCTCTGTAGTGATTACGCTGCACGTGTGCCGTAACATTACCATTCTGTAATGACTGCTTTTTAATATGAGAAGACTCTGTTTTTCAACTTAATTCGTATTTGAGGACCTTTGCCAAGGCTGGAGTAGAGGGCCCCTGCTCAGCTAAGGTTTTGTGCATTAGTGTATAATTTTGACTACTCTACTATAATGTGAACGTTCTGTGTTGCAGCATCATTTATCATTTCTATTATGTCGCTAATTTCCATTTCATTTCTGTCTTTATGTTTTATTGATAATCACTGTCAAGTGTTCTATTTATTATATAAGGCACCGGCATTTTCATAGCTTTTTGATTAGTGACATAAAACCAACATTATCACTGCTAATTGATTTTTCGTTTTATTTAATTTCAACGTTATCTGCTTTCATATATTAATTTAATGTGCTGACTCATAAGTCTTCGTTAATACACCCGAAAACAAAGCCACAGCTGGACTGATGGTGAGGGATTGTATTATGAAATGTGTGGTTTAGTATTAGTTTCTTTTCTGCAAATTTAGATATATTAAGCTGCTCATAGCATCTTCAGTTGCCTCCGAAAGCCACAGCTGGACTGATGGTGAGGGACTGCATTATGAAATGTGTAGTTTAGTATTAGTTTCTTTTCTTCAAATTTAGATATATTAAATCATGTATGACATCTTCAGTTGCCTCCGAAAGCCACAGCTGGACTGATGGCGAGGGATTGAATCATGAGTGTATGGTTTAGTATTAGTTTACTTTCTGCAAATTAAATATCAGTTACTCAAATTGTTTATGATTACTTCCGAAAATCATAGCTGGACTAATGATGAAGGATCAGAAGATAAATTGATGTAATATGATTTAGATTTATTTTGTTGCAATTTTGAATTTCCTTAAGCATAGTTTCTTTTATGTTTAGTTGGCAGCAAGAATAGTTTAGTTTTCATGGATGTTAGTGAATGTACTCTGTTATCTTTCAGTCTGCTCTGTAGTGATTACGCTGCACTTGTGCCGTAACACTACCATTCTGTAATGAACTGCTTTTTAATATGAGAAGACTCTGTTTTTCAACTTAATTCATGTTTGAGGACCGTTACCAAGGCTGTGTAGAGGGCCCCTGCTCAGCTAAGGTTTTGTGTATTAGTGTATATTTCTCATTTCATTTCTTTAAAAGTCATTGTATCATAATCCATCCATATGTTCATACTTTGCAGTTGTTTCATTTCTGTTTATACATTTCCGTAATTTCCATTTCATTTCTGTCTTTCATGTTTTATGATTGTTAATCACTGATCAGTTTTCTTGATTGCAGGTTTTAGATAGACAGCCCGGGCATTTTCATAGCATTTTGACTAATGACATGAAACTGTTAACTTGCTAGTTTGCCCTCCATGCTTTTAACCGGTCTTGCTTTATTTGTTCGGTTTGCTTATCTGCTTGTGATTAAATTTAGATACATATAAAAGAGCACATATTTAGCATATTGAAGTTGCCACTCAAGCCACATTTGTTCATTAGTTGAGCTTGCATTATGAAAATGTAGTTTAGTATTAGTTTTCTAACTTTACCTGCATTAGATATATTAAGTTGTAGGAGGTCATCTTGGTTACCTCAAAAGGCACAGTGGGTGATGGTGGTACCGCATTATGAAATGTGTAGTTTAGTATTAGTTTCTTTCATAAATTTAGATATATTATTTAACTCCATGCGCAATATTGATTGCCTCAAAAATACATTTGGGTGATGGTGGTACGTGGAAATGTGTAGTTTAGTATTAGTTTCTTTTATGCAAATTTAGATATATTAAATCATGCATGACATCTTCGGTTGCCTCCGAAAGCCACAGCTGGACTGATGGCGAGGGATTGAATCATGAGTGTATGGTTTAGTATTAGTTTACTTTTTGCAAATTAAATATCAGTTACACAAGTTGTTTATGATTACTTCCGAAAATCATAGCTGGTCTAATGATGAAGGGTCAGAAAATGAATTGATGTAATCTGATTTAGATTTATTTTGTTGCAATTTTGAATTTCCTTAAGCATAGTTTTTTTTTTTTTGTTTAGTCGGCAGCAAGAATAGTTTGGTTTTCATGTTCACTAGTTTACTGTTTTGATTCATTAGATTAGCAGCACCTTTTCATTTCAGCAGTACATTTTTATTTTCTTTCAAGTCTTGTCATTGTAATTTTCAATTTGCTTTTAAAGTTACAAGTTGGTAAATCATTATAGGGGATATCACTTCCTTGAACAAATATAACCAAACTTGTTTTCATTTTAGAATTTCCATTTCACCTTAGAAAAACCAAAAACGACAAAAAGTTAAGAAATAGGTTATCTTGCACATATAGTGCGCCGCACTTCATCGGCTTACGATTCCCGGATTGACAAATTAAATGCAGCAATTTAGGACACACTAAATTGACCAAACATTTTGGCGCCGTTGCCGGGGAAGTGTAACTAGGTAGCCAATTTCTTAAAAAAAAAAACATAAAATCATAAAAGAAGGAAAACTTGATAACTTCTTGAAGTATGCTCTCCTCTTGCACCTAGTGTGATCTGGAGGATCAGAAAAGAGAGTTATTGGTTTAGTAATTTCTTAAGTATGCTCTCTTCTTGCACCTAGTGTGATCTGGAAGATCAGAAAGAGAATTATTAGCCCAACTTTTTAAAAAATAAAATAAAAAAAATGACATGCATAGAGCGAGAGATTCTAGGGGAAGGTTTATAGCTAAAGCCAAGAGTTCGATTTTCACAACTCCATCTTCTTCAAGGCATAGACCAGATTCACCATCATCTACCCCTAGCCTTAAGATTTTTGGAAGCCAAAGAACAGTTGAATTAGAGGATTCTCCTACACCACCTACTAAAGCCTACTTAGAAAACAAAGAAACTTTCTCTCATCCTTCCTTGATAGAAGAACTAGAGGACTATAAGGACTCTAAAGAAACTATCATGGCAGAGGAAGTAATAAATAGAGGTGGAGGTAGAAGAGGAGGAGATAATGGAGATAACAATGGTGAAGGAAATAATGGTAGAAATAGGGATTTGTTGGGATTCCCTATAGTTGATGAGGAAACTCATGCAACAATGAAAAATATTTCACCATATGTTCTCGCTAACTTTTATGGATTACGAAGTGAGGATCCTGAAACATTTCTGTTTGAGTTTGAAGTTGTGTGCCGAACTTATGACTATATGGAAGATTCTCAAAAACTCAAACTGTTTCCTTCAACTTTGAAGGGATCTGCTTTGAAATGGTTCATGGGATTAGCCACTCAATCTATAAGGACTTGGAATGATATGAAACAAACATTTTTGGATAGATACTTGGACTATTGTATGCCCACCAATCACAAGGATGAGGTATTCAAAATGATGCAAAAGAAGATGAAAATTTGGAAGACTTACTTGAAAGATTTCAATACAACTTGAAAAGAGCAAAGATGAGCAACTTAGATGATGAAACCTTGAAAGCCCTCATATTAAAAGCCATTAGAGATGAATGGATAGATATTTTAAACATGATGGGGAAAGGAGACATTTTTCAACTTCCACTTCGTGACATAACAGAATTATGTGTCCATCTCTCAAGGGGAAAATCTAAAACAGGAAAAGGGCCTAGGGATCCTTCTCTTATTAGGGCTAACAAATCTGCAACTGGATCAGTAAGTAGGGCAGAGATTGGTAATATGCTTGATGAGTTCAAAGCTGATATCTTAGGGAGCCTTAGTGAACAACTAGACACCCTTAAAATCCAAAACAAGAAGAAAGCAGAAACAGATGCTTTAGCCATCTTTTGTCCGAAATGTAGGAAGAAACATGCTTTAAGGGAATGTCCCTTGGATGCAAAAGTTGTAGAAACATGTATGGTTTGCTCAGAAAATCATGAGATCAAGGATTGTCCTTCAATTCCTGGACTCAAAGCTATTTTTCAAGAAGATCCAAATTCAGTAGAATCTCTCTGTTTTGTCGCAAGGAGACCTTGGCAGGGACAACAAACTCAAGGGTTTAATAACCCGATGAATCTTCAAACCCCACCAAATTGGAATCCTTGGCAACAACCTTGGCCCCAACATCAGAATTCATATCAGCCATGGGTACAAGGGATGCAAAATCCTTATGGGATATTTGCTCAATTTTATCAATATCCTCCATCTTTTCAAAATCAACAAGCTCCACAACTTCCAAGCCCAAATCCACAACTTTCATTGCCATTTCCACAACAACAACCTTCTCAACAAAATACAAATCCTCAACTCTTGCTCCCATACCAACAGAAGACAAATCAACTTCCAGCTTAGCCATTGCCAAATCCTAACAATAAGAATCCTCAAACTACTTATATGGTAGAAGGACAACAATTTCCTACCTATATGATTGTTCCTCTCAACGATGTACAACTCAGATCTGGTAGAGTTATAGAAAAACCTTCTATAGACATTCAAGAGCAAGATACCTCTGAGGAGGACTCTCTTCAAGTCAATAAGGGTTCTGAGGAAGAATCTCTTCAAAATTCAAAAATTCAAAAAGAAAAAGAAAAGCTAACATTCACAACTCCTATAGTTGAGCAACTTGTATCTTCATCTACACCTCCTTTCCCGGAAAGACTACAAATTGATAAGGGGGTGGAAAAACAAATCTTGTTGCCTAACTATGACTTTCTAGATGAATTGAAGAATGTTTGTATCAAGATTCCATTGCTACAAGCCATTCGAGAAATTCCTATTCTAGCAAAAACCATAAAGGAGTTGAGTTTCAAAAGACCGGGAAGGAAGCTAAAAGACACAAGAAGAATCCACCTGGTAGGAAAGATTGCAGACATTATGATGGGAAAAATTACCATGCAGAAGTATGTAGATCCAGGAAGTCCAATTGTCAAGACACATATAAATGGGATATAAATTCCAAACACATTGATTGACTTAGGGGTTGCTATCAACATTATGAGTAGGCAGACTATGGAACAGTTAAAACTTCCTAACCTTCTTTTTACACCTACTTTATTGCAACTTGCAGATCGATCGGTTATTAAACCAGATGGTGTATTAGAAGATATTTCAGTCTCCTTAGATTCTTGGGAATATCCAGTAGAATTTATGATTTTGACTCCCAAAAGTAATCTAGGAGGACATCCACTTATTTTAGGAAGACCTTGGCTAGCCACAGCTGATGCTTTTATTAGTTGTAGATCTGGAGACATGTACATTTCTAATGGTAATTCGACAAAGAAATTCAATTTGTATCCTCTAGCAAGAGCAATCACAGAAATAGGAGACAATGAATGGGTCGATGATGAGAACACTATACAACCTGTCTTTACCATTTCTGAAATTAGTGAGGATAGTCAAATTCTGAACACATTAGAAAATTTTGAGATAACTTCGGAATATGACCCCACACAATTTCAGTTGGAATCTGACATAGAATATTTATCATCAAGACAAATGTCTCTTTACTCTATGGAAGAATTTGGTAATTCTGCTATTGAGATTTTTCCAAAAAAGACATTGAATATCAACAAACATTTGGAGAAATCACAACAAGAAGAACTAACCAGAATCTTGCAAAAACATTCTACTGCATTTGCATGGGAGTATACTGACATGAAGGGTATTGATCCTAAGACTTGCATCCATCATATCTATATTGAGGAAAACGGTAGACCAATCAGACAACCTCAAAGAAGGATGAATCCAAATCTTAGGGAGATAGTGAAAGAAGAGCTCCAAAAACTACTCAATGTAAACTTCATTTATCCAATTTCAGATAGCCGATGGGTTTCTCCTTTGGTTATAGTACCTAAAAAGAATGGTAAATGGAGGGTATGCATTGATTACAGGGAATTGAACAAAGAAACTTTGAAGGATCACTTTCCTTTGCCTTTTATCGATCAGGTATTAGATACATTAGTAGGTAAAAAGTACTTTTCATTTTTGGATGGTTTTAGTGGCTATAATCAAATTCAGGTAGCACCTGAAGATCAAGATAAGACCACATTTACTTGTCCATGGGGGACTTTTGCCTACCGAGTGCTTCCTTTTGGGTTATGTAATGCACCAGCAACATTCCAAAGAGCAGTACTAGGAATTTTTTCTGATCTAATCCATGATTGTGTAGAGGTTTATATGGATGATTTTACGGTTTATGGTAATTCATTTGAAGAGGCATTAGAAAATTTGGAAAAAGTTCTTATAAGATGTAAAGAAACAAACCTTTCATTAAGCCATGAAAAATGATTTATGATGTTTACTGAAGGGATTGTTTTAGGACATCATATTTCGGGAGATGGGATTAAGGTTGATAGATCGAAAGTTGAAGTCATCTCCAAGTTACCTATTCCAAATTGTCAAAGAGATGTTAGAAGTTTTCTAGGATTTACTGGTTATTATAGAAGATTTATAGAAAACTTCACTAAAATTGCATCTCCACTCTTCAAATTGCTTACAAAAGATTGTGAATTCAAATGGGATCCTGATTGTCAATCAGCTTTTGAAACTTTGAAAACAAGAATATCTGAAGCACCTATCTTGAGAGGACCAAATTGGAAACTTCCTTTCCATATTTCTACAGATGCTTCAGATACAGCTCTTGGAGTTGTGTTGGGTCAAAAATATTTAATTCCTTATGCCATTTATTACACCAGTAAAAATTTGACTCCCACAGAGTTGAATTATACTGTGACTGAAAAAGAATTCTTAGCTTTTGTTCATGCAATTAATAAGTTTAGACATTACATAACAGGCTATGAAACTTTTATTCATACTGACCATTCTGCAATTAGATATTTAATGAACAAACCTGTTACTAATGGCAGAGTGACAAGATGGCTTTACTTTTGCAAGAATTCAATATTACTGTGTTGGATAGACCAGGAAAACAGAATACAGTAGCTGATTTCTTGTCTAGGATTCAGAATACTAAAGAAGATTCTCTTGTAGAAGATAAATTTCCTGATGAATACTTGTTTGCAGTAACTATTAAGACCCCTTGGTATGCAGATATTGCTAACTATTTGGTTACAGGGAAACTACCTTCACATTTATTTCCAAGAGAAAAACGAAAGATTATTCGGGAGAGTTCAAAATATTCATGGATTTCTAACGAATTGTTTAAAACAGGGCCAGATCTTGTGATCAGAAGATGTGTCAGGGAAGATGAAATGCCTGATATTCTTAAGGCATGTCATGATGAACCATGCGGCGGACACTTTGCGGACAAAGGACGGCCTATAAAATCCTTTCCTTGGGATATTATTGGCCTTCTCTCTTCAAAGATGCAAAACAATATGTCAAAAGGTGTGATAGCTGCCAAAGAGTAGGGAAACCTACCCTTTCAAATGAAATTCCATTGCAAACACGGGTACTCATTGAACCCTTTGAAAAATGGGCTTTAGATTTCATTGGACCTATTAATCCACCATCTAAGCAAAAGAAGTATATATTGGTTTGTACTGATTATGTTACTAAATGGGTAGAAGCTAAAGCATTAGTATCTGCTACTGAAAATTCAGTTGTTCATTTTCTTTATGAGGATATTTTACTCGCTTTGGTGTTCCAAGAGAAATTGTAACAGATCAGGGGAGCCAATTCACATCCAATTTGGTGGAAAAGTTGATGGAAGAATACAAAATCAAGCACAGAAGATCTACTCCTTACCATCCACAAGCAAATGGTCAAGTGGAGTCCACAAACAAAGTTCTTGAAGGTATCATCACCAAAACTGTTCATCTACATAGAAGAGATTGGGCAGAAAGGCTTCCAGAAGCCTTGTGGGCCTACATAACTACATGGAGGAATACAACAGGACATTCTCCCTATGAACTTGTTTATGGGAAAGAAGTCTTGCTCCCCATTGAATTCCAAGTCAAGACCTTCAAGATAGCAGTTCAGGTGGGGATGGACTTATCAGAAGCCCAAAAGCATAGAATGGAGCAGTTGAATGAGCTAGATGAGATCAGACAAGAAGCAATTCTAAGAACTGATCTAGTTCAATATCAAAGAACTAAATGGCATGACAAATATATCGAAGAGAAGAAGTTTCAAGAAGGAGATTGGGCATTGTTATTTGACTCCAAGTTTAAAGATTTTCAAGGGAAATTTCAGACTCATTGGCTTGGGCCATATGAGATTGACAAAATCTTTAGCAATGGAGCTGTAAGAATCAAAACCATTGATGAGTTTCAAACTCCTCTTATTGTGAATGGCCATCGATTGAAAGTTTATCATAAGCCACTCTCAAAAGAGGATTTTGTCAAGATGTTTCAAGAAAGTTCTGCAATCAGGCTGGTACAGAAGAATTCTTCTTCTCCACCAGCCTAGCTTTTGTTTTTCACTTAAAAAAAAAAAAAAAAAAAAAAAAAAAAATGGTATAAGCCTGAAAACCAATCATTGATTGGCAGTCTTATGCAGAAAATATAGGGTGAAAATCAGGGACACCTGACACTCTATATTTTCCAAAAAAATCTCTCTTTCATTTCATTTCATTTCACCACCCACTCCATTTCATTCCACTTCATTCCATTTCATTTCATTTCATTTCACTTCATTCCACTTCATTTCATCCATTCCATCAATAAAAATCTTTTTTATGACCATTTCCATCTGGTCATTTGTCATTTGTTCATTTCCATTCAACCAAGTAATAGCTGTGTCAGTTTCCGCAGCTGACTCCAGTTTCCGCAGCCAGAAGCAGATTCCGCAGCTACTACTCTGTTTTCAAAGAGAATGTACAGTCAGATGTTATTTTCATAATTATGAAATAAAATGCAGGAGAGAAGATCAATGGAGCATTCAAGACACCAATGGAGATCAGTCAGTTGAAGACCAAGGGAAAAAGCAAAGATTCCAAAGGTATGAATAAAATTTATTTCAAATAGTATTGAAAAACACATTTTTATATAGTTTCAAACCATGAGCTCTATCCATTGCGCGCAATGATTATATTGACAGTTCCGTAACCTTCCACGATCTCCATGTTATCCTCTTGCATTTATTCACAAACGGTTTCATCATTAAACCCTGATTTTCACTTATGATCCAATATCCCACCGGTGATAATGAAGCGTATTTGATTTGACTTAGGACTCTTGCTGCCACATAAACTCATAACCGTTGATTGAAACGTGTTCATATTTAATTGCGCAGCCACCAAAATTCAAAGCGTTGCCGAATGTGCTATACTTTGTTAACCTCTCTGTCGTGTCTCTGTCGTGTTTATGAAACCCCACTTTACTCATTCTCACTCCCTGTTTCACTCCATTTCGTTCCTTTTGCTCATTCTCACTCCCGTATATCTACCCACAGTCTTACTCCATTCTGTTTATCATACTCATTCTCATTTTATGATACATCCCCACAGTCATTGTGCTCGATTCTGTGTATTCCATCGTTCCATTTCCACTTAAACCCTCACGAAAGCAAATTTGTGAAACACAGAGAAGTGAAATGGGAAAATTATTAAGGGCAGAGCCGGAAGGACCAAATTTTATAGAGGGATATCCGCAAGCAAAAGAGATATTGAAGAAAGCTAAATGGCTGCGTTTTATTCAGAAATTCAGAGGTTACCACAAATAAGTTACGAAAGCGTTTGCAAGGTCATTTGATGGCTCGGAAGCAGAAGTTGGAGACCTCAAGTTTTTGGTCAATGAAGCATCAATAGCAACAGCCACAGAACTTCTTCAGGAGGGAGAACGTTGGTTCAAAAATAAAAGCATCAGTGATGAGGCATGGAGAACAATCCTACGAAATCAAGGTATGGATATCACTGTTTTTAAAAGAGGAATCCCTGTACATGCAATAAAAGAAGAATGGGCCACTTTACTACTAATTGTTCAGAAATTTATTACATGTGAAGGCCGTTTTGGGTCTATGTACATGTACCATACCAGGCTATTGATGAATTTTCTAGAAAACCAAACTCTCAATCTCCCTTATTTTCTATTCAATAGCTTGAAGAAAATGGCTGTAACTGTTCAAAAACACTTAGGAGATGTAGAGCCTCATCTTTATCACCACGGCCTTATAAAAATTCTGATTGAAAAGGAACTAAAGGAAAGAAAAGATACATGGGAACAATTCCTAGTTAAAAACTTCTTTGAAGAACCTCAAGAAATTCCTGAAGGTAGTTCAATTAGAAGGAGTAGAAGAAAAAGAATGAATGTTGAAACCCAAATTACTCCTACTCAGGAAATTCCCGCAGCTAGCACAGCAAAAAGAAGTAGGAGGAAAAGAACAATTGAGGAAATCCAAAACACTCCTACTATTACTATGGAAATAACTGATAGGGAAAAGAGATTGGTAAAAAGGAAGAAGAAGGAAATCAAGGCTAAGAAGCCAATAATACCAAAAGGGAAAGAAATTATTGAGGTTGTCCATAAAACTCCTTCTTCTGAAGAAGAAGATCATCAAATACTATCTGAAAGATTAGTTTATCTTCAAAAACAGTCATCTATATCCAAGAAGGCGGAGACAGGAAAACAAGAACAAAAGGGTAGTGTACCACAGCATGTGAGGAGAAGTAGCAGGCTTAAGGGGAAATTGAGAAAAACACAAATTAAGGGTCCTCATTTCATTGATTTGGGTGAGGAGACATCTGAATAGTCTCCAACTGACCATAGTCCATTTCAGTCAGTTAGTGAACCTGATTCCTTTCATTCCCAATCAGACAATGAGCATACTCCATCTTATTCTCAGCAATATATTGATGTAAGCCCTCCTCGGCCAGATTTTGAACATAATTCTCCTTTACAGCATTTTGGGGACAGCCCAATGAAAATGACACCGGAAGTAGACCCCAAGCAGCGGGAGGTATATGACTATATAGAATCCTTGGAAAAGGCAGCCACAGGTCCAAGTACCTCTTCCATTCAGCCTCATACATTGCAGGATGATTTAGTTCAGTCATTAAAACAGGAAATTTTTGAGCTGGAGCTTTTAAATCGACACATCAAAAATGAAAATGAAACACTGAAAGAACAAGGCAAACTGGACAAGATCATCCATGATAATACTATGTTACATTTGGGAATTTGGCAAAAGAAGAATAAGAAATTAAAAAGGAAATGCCAGAAATTGAGCAGAGCACTTGTGAATATCAAATTTAGGTGCTTAATGAAGAAACCCGAATGATGGCAGTACCAAAGAAGAAGAGAAGGGGGTTGGATGTGCTGGCTGAAGTATCAAGGCACATGAACTGAACAAAGAGTATCAAAATTTTGGTTGCATGAGGACATGCAACACCTTCACAGTGGGGGTATGTTGAGTCCCAAATTTTCATCTTTTCCATACACTTTTCCATACCTTTTTCACTCACCTAAACCTCCCAAATTGTCAATATCATGTGCAAAAGGGTATCTAACATGGTTTTTAATTATGTTTTTGTGTTTTCTATTTGATCTAGATTTTTTTCATTCAGCTGCGGAATCTTGCCACTTTCCGCAGCTGCTGCAACTTTCCGCAGCTATTTTGTGGAATTATATGCTACAGGTGTCTACAAGGGAAACGAGCCACATGGGCCGGCTAGGAATGACGTGGACATGGTTCGTGTCCTATTGGTTCAAGCAAACTCGTCCAAAGAAGCCGCGGTCAAAGGCGTCCACATGGAAGTCAACCATGGAGTTTCATGTCGGCCGGACTCTATTTCGTGGCACATAAAGATCCATACGGCCGTTTCTAAGCCTGCGGAGGTTAAATCGACATCTGTGCAGAGCTCTGGAGTCGAATTCAAGCATCCACCTTCCGTAGATTCGCTTTCCAACACGGCCATACTCCTATATCCGTGGACGTAGTGGTCTACGTGCTCTCTGCCATCATGAAATTTAGGAGACAGTTACAGTTTATTGTTATATATAGAGCGTTTGCATACGCACAAAAAGTTAGTTGATAGTTGTTAGTTGATAGTTGATGTTAGTGAATGTACTCTGTTATCTTTTAGTCTGTTCTGTAGTGATTACGCTGCACTTGTGCCGTAACACTACCATTCTGTAATGAACTGCTTTTTAATATGAGAAGACTTTGTTTTTCAACTTAATTCGTGTTTGAGGATCGTTACCAAGGCTGTGTAGAGGGCCCCTGCTCAGCTAAGGTTTTGTGTATTAGTGTATATTTCTCATTTCATTTCTTTAAAAGTCATTGTATCATAATCCATCCATATGTTCATACTTTGCAGTTGTTTCATTTCTGTTTATACATTTCCATAATTTCCATTTCATTTTTGTCTTTCATGTTTTATGATTGTTAATCACTGATCAGTTTTCTTGATTGCAGGTTTTAGATAGACAGCCCGGGCATTTTTATAGCATTTTGACTAATGACATGAAACTAACATTGTTCTGCTGCTAGTTTGCTTTTCATAGCTTTTGTTTAACTTCGGTCTTGCT
This sequence comes from Pinus albicaulis, assembly GCA_034641835.2. NCBI lineage: Eukaryota > Viridiplantae > Streptophyta > Pinopsida > Pinales > Pinaceae > Pinus > Pinus albicaulis. The sequence goes on from CM076570.1 coordinate 1,152,726,624, forward strand.
TTGTACATTTCAGTTTTGCTTATCTGCTTTAGTAGTTAAATTTAGATATATTAAGCTGCTCATAGCATCTTCGATTTATTCAACCTATTAGGCTGAAGTCAGTGAAAGCAGCATTAAATGTGTAGTTTAGTATTAGTTTCTTTTACGCAAATTTAGATATATTAAAGTGCTCCATAGCATCTTCGGTGCCTCAAAAAGCCAGAAGACAGGTGATGGTAGAGGTACGTATGAAATGTGTAGTTTAGTATTAGTTTCTTTTACTTATAATTTAGATATATTAATTTGCTCATATCATCTTGATTTGCCTCAAGAAAGCCACGAGCTGAATCGATGGTGGTACATTATGAAATATGTAGTTTGAAGTAGTTCTTTTACGCAGAATTTAGATATATTAAATCATGTATGACATCTTCGGTTGCCTCCGAAAGCCACGAGTGGAGTGATGGTAAGAAGTTGGAATCATGAGTGTATGGTTTAGTATTAGTTTACTTTCTGCAAATTAAATATCAGTTACACAAGTTGTTTATGATTACTTCCGAAAATCATAGCTGGTCTAATGATGAAGGGTCAGAAAATGAATTGATGTAATCTGATTTAGATTTATTTTGTTGCAATTTTGAATTTCCTTAAGCATAGTTTCTTTTTTTTTGTTTTGTTTAGTTGGCAACAAGAATAGTTTGGTTTTCATGTTCACTAGTTTACTGTTTTGATTCATTAGATTAGCAGCACCTTTTCATTTCAGCAGTACACTTTTACTTTCTTTCAAGTCTTGTCATTGTAAATTTCAAATTGCTTTTTAAAGTTACAAGTTGGTAAATCATTA